>JBBCBC010000035.1:3719389-4168289 GCA_037126765.1 Stenogyne calaminthoides | reverse complement strand
GCAGGGAGAGTGGATGTAGGAGCTTGAGTCTCGAACCACTATACATTGTTGTGTTGTTCTTGCTACGTTCTTATATTGTAAATGCGCATTCGATTATAAGCAAGACACAACACATGAGCTCAAAAAAAGCTTGGAATCATCATTCCTTCACCCTTTGTTTTTATATGCATCGCTTGTCATGTTTGCTTCAGACGCGCGTAAAAATGGGTTTTCCCCAGGGACCAACAAGTGGTATCGGGCGGTGCTCAAAAGATTACCTTTTTCAATGTGATCGCTGGCGAGATCTATTTTAAAACATCTCTCGATCGATACCAACAAAGTGGTATTAGGCGGGAGTTCAAAAAGGTTCACTAATTTCAGAGTGACCACCTGAACAGATCTTTTTAAAGAAAAACTCATTTCTTTAAAAATGCATATATACTGATGTTTTGGCATCTTTATCAATTGAGAAATTGTTGGGATATTTTAGTTCTATGCCAAAACATTGTCAACTTGTGTTATTCAAGAAAATTCTGAGATAACAAGTTGAGGGGAGCGAAAAGAACAAATTGAGGGGAACTCACGGAATCAAAAGTAAATGATCGAGATCGGGGCATTCGCAACAAGATGATCGAGATCAAATGAGAGTTAGATGAGTTAGGAGTTAAATTGATGAGTGCATGCAAAATTCGAAGAGAAGAAAAGCTAAAAGCCAACAAATCAAGAAGAAGGTTGCAAATCAGAAGATGAGCAGAAGAGACTGATCAAGATCAGACGTGATCGAGATCAGATATGATAAACTTGATATGCTAACACGATATGATGACGATCTTATTCTCGATATATTGATCTAAAGATGTGTTGATCGATTAGTCGCCCCGGTCGGATCGAAAAGAAGAAATCGGATAGCTTTGAGTAAAAAGTGATCCGAGGCTCGATAAGTAAAAAGTGAAACCGAGACCAAAGATAGGTCAATAGACACGAGGGTCAAAATGTCTGAAGTCGGAATAAACTAAACTCGGTCGGCATGAGTGTTAGTATACTGATCGAACAAGGTCAGATTGAATCAAGAGACACGAGACTCGATATGTTATTGAAGATCTTCGAGAGCTCGAGATAGACACGAGGCGGAGCCCGAAATGAAGAAGAAAGCGAAGACCAAGGCGAAGACTTGTAATTCTTTATGTTTTGTCTTTATTTTACGAAAAGTTCATTATGTCAGAATCGATATCATACAATCAATGAAACTTTATCTTTATGCTCAAAGATAATATCTCATTATCTTTTTACATGTCTTTACTTTTGATATGCCTGATTATTGTTGTTTGGTGATGAAATTATTGAGAAATTCATTGCTGAAATAATTGTTAAGAGATATACCATTCTTGTAATAGGAAAAACTGAAACGTGAGTATAGGTTAAGAGTGTTGTAACAAGATGGTTTTGGCATCATCAAAAAGGGGGAAATTGTTGGGAAATGAATTTAATAAAGAAGGATTTTGATTAGATCCCAAAACCCCTGAGTATGACATGTTCAGGATAATCTTGATAGATGAGACAAGGTTCAGTTTTAGAGTGTTCAGGATGTTATCTGCACCGTGTATAGTCGGCGAGATATAGAAACGGGTTAAGCGAAGACTTCGAAGAGTTTCAAGAAAAGCGAAGTTTACGAAGACTTCGATATGGCCCGAGAAACACGAAGGCTCGAGAGAAACACGAAGACTCGGAGAGAATACTTAAGGCACGCGATTATCGAAGACTTCGGTAATATCTTTGAAGCTTCGATATATCTGAATGTTCCGAGGCACTTTCAAGCCGAGGAATATAGCGATTGGAATCCGGTGGCGTGGACCAACGAGAGGAAGACAACCGACTGGAAAAAGCTGCGAGAACTTACGAGAGAATAGTATGGATTTGAATGTGATTCTCTCCAGCGGTAACATTCAAATCCACACTATAAATACAAGATCTTCCATCAAATTAAGTGTGGAGATTATGAAAAAGATGCTAGAGAGCCAAGAGCGTTATTGTCAAGCATTCCCACCCTAGAACACAAGTCTGTAGATATACACATATATTCAAAGAGTGTTCTAGAACTCAATCTAAGCAACCCACGATGTATCATAGCTTAGAGAGATTTTTTCCAACCTTAGCATTGAGGCTAAACAAATGTAAGGAAAATCTCACCATAGTTGGGAGACAACACCAAACCCCAAACCCCATTCTCGGAAGAGATAACCGGTGGTGAAGTGAGGTAGTTGTTAAGCAATCAGTGAGGGGTGATAAGTCCGAAGGAGTGTGAACTCGTTAAACATCTAAGAAGCGAGCAGGAGGGTGATAAGTCCGATTTGAGTTAGTAACCTACAGAGGTAGTCAGAAATCTCAAAGTAGAAAGGTTAGTAAACTACAGAGGTAGTCAGAAAACCTTAGGAAGTGTTTGAAGGAATTTCCCAAGGAACCGGGAGAGTGGATGTAGGAGATTGAGTCTCCGAACCACTATACATTGTTGTGTTGTTTACTGCTTTATGTTCTTATATTGTCGTACGCATTCGATTATAAGCAAGACACAACACATGAGCTCAAAAAGAGAAAAAACTGGAATCATCATTCCTTCACCCTTGTTTTTATATGCATCGCTTGTCATGTTTGCTTCCGCACGCACAAAATGGGTTTTTCCACCGGGACCAACAAAATTTTATAATTTAAAGTTTATTATTAAAATCGTAACTTATTTTAAGTGCATAGTAATTTTTTTTTAAAATTAAAATAACGAATTTTGAAATTTAAATAATTTAATATATTTCCTTATTAATAATTTAAATATAAGTATTAATAATAAAAAAGAAAAATTATTTTAGATTGAGTTGGGTTGTTGATAAAGTATGAAAAATGAGAAGATTGGATTGAGTTGTAAATTGTATATGTAGAGGAGAGAGAAAAATGAATTATTTATTAATGGATTGGGTTGGGATAGATTGTGGATAAAGATAGTCTTATTGTTTCCGTTGAAAAGTTAACAGAATTGAAGAAAGATTTAAGGGATTTAGAATATTTAAAGAATGCAAATATAAAGATGGGTAGTTAGTATTGCATCACTACCGCCTATTGTGGCCGGAGAGCAGCGACGCCTCCCATTTGTGTCCGGATCTTCAACCGAGAGACACAAAGTAAAATTGCCCCAAAAGCGTCACCCAAAAAAAAGCGCCCAAAACATCATAGATCCTGCGGCGTGGGGCGTTAATGAATTCTGGATCCGTAGCCATCAAACACAAATCTTTTGTATATATATGTATTTACATATTATAATAAATCGAGAGAGTTCTTCACGAAAGTGCACAATTTCAATGAAGTTGCAATCCTTCAGGTTCAACGTGACTATTCGTTGAAATTGCACTTTTTGTTGAGTGAAAGTCGCAACCTTTTGGTTAACATGACTTTCCGGTAAGTTTTAACCTTTCGGTGCAACCCTTGAGTATCTATAAATACTCGGGAAGTGTGGAGAGTTGATGATATTGAGAATCATACTTTTTCGAGGCAAGGAGAAATCAAGTTTCTCTAAACACTGAAAGTTGAGTCTCTTTATATATTAAATCTTCTATTTTGAGTTTTATATACACACTTGTGATTTCTGCTTCTGAAATTCGTTAAAGTGTAACTATCGAATTTCCGTGGAATATGTTTTGTATCTTGGAAAGTTAATTTCTTGTGAACCATTTACACCTGTGTGAGAGGAATTAATATCTTTAAAGATAATTAAACATCATTTTTGGTGTGCCTAACCTATCATTAACTCCATTACCCACGCAAATATACAACAATTTTAAAGGTATTAATCTTCTAGAATGGAGTTATGTTGGTGAAGCACAATTAATGATAAAAACAGGAAAGCAGATACGTTGATGAGCTGAAAGAAAGTGCAAGGAGTCGTTGTTGGACTTGTTTGGAAAGAAACAATCTGAGACAATGGTGCCGTTACAAATCATGTGATGGAACTGTTTAGAACTTTGCATCAGGCTAGTCTAAATCTGGAAAGAATCGTCTCCTGATTAGAGGCGCTGGTGCAGTCATATTAGGACCTCCCATTTTATATGTCGAAACGATGCAGATCGATCGTGTCTCGTTGGTGGCATAGGTTGGCCAAGCGTGAAGAAATTCCGACGCTAACGCCGGGACGCGAAGCGCTTTTTGCCGGTGAATACGCACCGCTTCAGATAGAATTGGAAGATTACAATCTTCGCTATCCTTCAAAGATAATGGACGGCAGCCGAATTTGAATGGCTAAACTCTGATGAAGAAGAAAACGCTTCATTGAAAGAGTAAAATCTCGTTGTTGGGTCAAACCATAATAATGGGGTTGATGAAATAAATTGGTCCTGTAGGGGTTGTTGAATAAAACCATTGGTCTGCATTAAATATAAAAATGCTATTAGCCATATAAAATTATGGGATCTCAGAGTTATGCCAGTAATTCTTAATTTATTATCATTATGTTTGACTCGTGGATATAACCTTAGTTGATTGAGATCAATTATATGGATTAATTTATTAAATAATACTGGAGAGGTATTATAAATATTATTCCATAGTTTTGAACTCTTGATTATGAATATCAAATTAAGATTTGATTTAAAATCAAAGATGATAAGAGTATATAAACTCAGTAATATATAATTCATGAAGGAATTATACAAGAGTTAAGGGTGGCAATGAAGGTCTTATTTGAATTTGAATTTAATTCAAAAGATGTTGACTCATATAATTCAAGAAGGAATTATTTTAGAGTTAAGAGTGGCAATGAAAGACACCACTTGAAATTGAAAGCAAAGTTGTGTTGCTTTATATTTGATGAAATCTGATTAGATATAATCATGTGAAAAGAAATTATCAAAAAGGCGAAGATCATTCTTGAGTATCTCCAAAGCGAATCAAATGCTAGCAAAATTTATATCGGGAGATAAAATATGAAAAGTCTGCAGAGAAATAGAGCTATTATCGATTGAACAAGATGTCTTGATTGAATCCTACTTCATCTTACATTTAAGATTGAGTTTTCAAAGGCTATTCAATATTAGATATAAACGAAATGGAAACATGGATACATTTCAAAGTGCATAACACGGAAATAGTGGGAGTGAGACTATTTTGAAAGCTCTATATCTATATCGACCTATGCAATTTTATTACCACAACAAGTTAAAATTTGAATTCTAAAATCCTTAATAGACTCATAGCTCGTGGGATGCGTTGTGGACATTCTTGATGAGTCTACCTATGCAAGTAGAAGTGAGAGGCGCTTTATAGGGATTATATCGGTAAGATCCTAAAATACTTGCGAGACCAGGATGAGCACAAGGCCCATTATGAATTAGTGCTGCCAAAATAAAGGAGCAAGAAATCATACGCGACGAGAATATGATTCCATAGTGTTTCATGTTCAACCATAAGTTAAAGGCTTAGTCCACTTCATGATTATTCGTTGCGTAAATCAAGTGTGTTCATTTTATTATTTTATTATTCTTTATTATATATTATATATGTAAATAAGTGGGGGTTGTTGTATATATATATGTATTTACATATTATAATAAGTCAAGATAGCTCTTCACGAAAGAGCACAATTTCAATAAAGTTGCAACCCTTCAGGTTCAACGTGACTATTCGTTGAAATTGCACCTTTTGTTAAGTGAAAGTCGCAACCTTTTGGTTAACATGACTTTCTGGTAAGTTTTAACCTTTCGGTGCAACTCTTGAGTATCTATAAATACTCGGGAAGTGTAGAGAGTTGATGATATTGAGAATCATACTTTCTCGAGGCAAGGAGAAATCAAGTTTTTCTAAACATTGAAAGTCAAGTCTCTCTATATATCAAATTTTCTATTTTGAGTTTTATATACACACTTGTGATTTTTACTTCTGAAATTCGTTAAAGTGTAACTATCGAATTTCCGTGGAATAGGTTTTGTATCCTGGAAGGTTAATTTCTTGTGAACCATTTACACCTGTGTGGGAGGAATTAACACCTTTAAAGATAGCATCGTTTTTCGGTATGTCTAACATATCATTAACTCCATTACCCACGCAAATATACAACAAGACCCCCTCCCCCCCCTCCCCGCGTCAGGCAACAACGAGGCGGCTCCGTGGTGGCTTATAATCAGAATGGATCGGCGGATGCGGCGATTCACTAGCGCAGGAATTTCTGAAGCGGAAGTGTTGGTCCCGAAAAAACCCGATTTAAAACTCGTAAAATCTCAATAGAAGGTGACTTATTTTTTTTTAAATGTGTTATGCAGATTTGCTAAAGTATGTATGACAGTTAATATGAAAGCAAATAAGAACACACGTATTTTTATAGTGGTTCGGAGTCCAACTCCTACATCCACTCTTCCCTTCATGGGGCACTTCCTTAATCCAAAGGAAACCTTAGTTTACGGTGTTAAGCACACCACCATACAGATATTTATGGAGCTCTCACTCAACGGGACTTATCTCCCTCACGAGATCGCCTATAGATGTTTAATGAGATCTCACTCTCTCGAGACTTATCTCCCTCACGGGATCGCCTATAGATGTTTAATGAGTTCTCACTCTCTCGGGACTTATCTCCCTCACGGGATTGACTATAGATCTTTAATGAGTTCTCACTCTCTCGGGACTTATCTCCCCTGCGGGATTGCCTATTAACTACCTTACTTAACCACTAATTCTCTCTCAAGAAACGGTTTGGGTTTGGTGTTATTTCCAACTAGGTGAGATTTTCCTTACATTGTTTTAGCCTTTAAGCTAAGGTTGGGAAAATCTCTCTAAGCTTAGGATATGACATTTATGCTTAGATATAATGAAGAACACTCTTGGGTAAATTTGGATATTTAATGTTTTGTGTTCTTGAATGGAGATGCTTGAATATTTGACTTTAATCTTCACTTTGCAGCATCCTCCATTCTCTTCTTTTGAAGATAGTGCAATGTATTTATTGTGTGGATTTGAATATTACCGTTGGAGAGTAAATTCAAATCCATACTAATAATCTTTCAGCTTTTATTTGTCATTTTGCACTGTTGCTTGCAGCTTTATGTCACATCCATATATGTGTTGTTATCTTCCCATTGGACAACTTCTTGTGTGTCTAACGGATCAGTTCAACACATCGGATCGATTCAAAGATGCCCAGATCGATTCGAACTCTTGGATCGAGTTGAAGCTGCGATCGATTCAACCTGTGAGTCGATTGAAGCTGCGGATCGATTCGGTTCATGATCGATTGAGAACAACAGATCGATTTGATCTGTGGTCGATTGAACAACATATCTCGATTCAGCCTGAATGGTCGGTCATCAGTCGCTATATCGGTCAATGATTCATCACTGTATCAACCTTTGCATCAGCACTTCTTCTTCACAAATCAGCATGCTTCTTCTTGTTCAGCTCATCAGTTTACATGGAACTCATCAGTCTCGTTTTGTTCTGATCAGCCTCGTCTTTTCTTGATGAGTTCCCCCTCAACTTATTACCTGTAAGAATAAAACTAAGTCTAGAAACACAAGCTTTCTATACAACTTAGCTTGTCTTATTACAAGGTGTTTTGGCATAATAATCAAAACTAAAATTATCCCAACAGGAAGAATATTCGCCGACGTGGAGAAAGGGTCGTTGTCGTGGTGGTGGTGGTGGTGGTAGAGAGAGAGAGGGGAATTGGGATAGAAAGGCAGAGCATAACAGCGTGTGTTTCTGAAATTAAAGAATGAAGGATTTGAAATTGAATTGAAATTTTAGGCGTGTTTGTTAAGGGCAGTATTGTCCTTTCAAGAGCCATTTTGTAGTTTTTAGAAATAGGTAAATAGTGTTTGTAGTTTTTAGTAATAGTGTGTGAAATTGTGTAGTTATAGTAGTATTTTTTTCCTTATTTTCAGCTATAAACATGTCAATAAGCTTCAACATTATGTTGTTGGGATATTAGGGGTGCCCGGATCTATTCGAGGTGAATTTAAATACATATTTAAATTAATTAATTAATTACTAACATGAATTAATCATAAATCAATTCAACATAATAATTAATAAGCAAATAAACAACATACGTACACATAATCTACGTTAAATCCTAAGCATGCGGAATCTAGGAGTTACGAGATTACATACATCTTGTAGAGACAACCGTTGAGACGATGGATCTACCCAAAGTGCCTTCTCAAATATGTCCCAAGTCCACGAACGTAATCCGGTGGGAGGATTCACACGAATGATTTTAACAAGAGAGAAAATAAAATATTTTGTCACCACCTTTGTGGATTTCTAATATTTCCAACACATGGAATTGCACTTGGGAATGAAGGATTCATCCCCTATATATAGGACAAGAGGGGGGACGATTTTTTGAGGAGAAAAATAAGGAAGAAAATATTTTTCTTGGTCTTCAAGAAATCTTGAATATATCTCCTATATTCTTTTCTCCTTAATTAAATTTTTTCATAAAAATCTCTCTTCCCCTTTTCCCTAAATTTTCGAAAATAACAAGGCAATAGGAATCAAGATTTGACTTCTTGAATTTATGAGATAATTATGTATTCCAAGAATACTCATCTCTTTCCACAAAATATCTACAAGAAAATCAAGAAAATATTTTCTTCCTTTTTCCTACAAATTTTCGAAAAAAATTAAGAAATATTAGGCAAAATATTTTCTTATCCTTTTTCGTTAATTGAACTTTATTTTGGGCTATTTGAGGGTCTTTAGGAGAATTAAGATTGGACCTCCAATGGGTTATGAAACTTTAATATTTAGTCAAAATATTATTCAAGTCCATTAATATTAATTTACTCCACTATAAAATTAATATTGAACTATCCATCTTAACCCACATTACGACTTCATAATAATATGGCTCCCGGTCATTATTTCCCGCGTTTAAGATTATCTTAGTCCATTAATTAATTAAGCCACTGAACAGACTTTATATTAATTAATATATTTGTCCTTGGAGTAAAGACAGTTCAACGTTATTATCCATACCGGAAATAAATTTCCACTTGCAAGATTTGGTATGATAAAGATTTGAGCCCACCAAGGGGACAAATCAAGCAAGCCGTGCTTTGCGCGCGATTCTCCATATTAAATATTAGCAATCGTCATGTAATTAATAATATTGCCCAAGATACAAGGTATCGAATCGCATTGATTCTCCTCCCATCATAAGTCAAAGCAATAGTTATTAATTTCACACGATCCTATTTAAGGGATGAAGATTAAGAAATAACGAACCACTAAGTCTAATTCTTGTATATTCAGTACCGAAGAATTTATCCTCCTGCAGGTCCTATTCTGCGCATCATCATGCACTAGTGTAATCTCTTGGTCTAGACAAGTCAATCTTAGCCTTACACTTCAACCTTTCATGATGGATTGTTCATTTCCATCTGGGTTGTGAATTTGTCTTAGTCACGAGGCTATTAATTTGATCTTTTGTGATCTGGTATCACCAAATTAACTTCAGCGTAACACATCTTGACTTTATCGAGCAATTTATCAATATATATATATACAACATTCATTCATATTTAATGCAACATGTGATAAATAATGTATTTCAGTAAAATAAATAAGAAATTCAGTTTTGTTATACAAAGTAAAAAACATATTTTTCAATATAAACCCAACATATGTCTCTTCAGTTAACAATTGTGAATATATGAGAACCTTGCTAACAAATTGAGTGTTTGTCTCCGGTTATGCCACAGAAAGATTAAATGTAGATGTTATGATCGAAGCTGCTATATAGGGATCCCTAATATAATTTTACGTGCTTGGTGTATCGATAGGTTGCTACCCTGTTTGAATTTGCCTCAAAAGAACACCAAATATGTAATAATATGAAACATGACTGCTCTTATATATGTAATAACTAATAAGGCTATACTGATTTTCATATAATGATTATGATTTTTTTCAGTGTTTGTTCTTAGATTAGCAGGAACTGCACTTGTGGTTCCTTATATGAATGGCCTTCCCTTCCCGATGATTCGACAAAGGATGACTTCCGTAAGGGCCTTTCCAAATGGGTTGTTTTAGTTGCATGCTACGCTCCAGGTTTATTACATTGATGGTTGCCTCAGAAATTTTTCCCATCTGCAACTATTCTCTATAGAAACTCGGCATTTTAAAGCTAAAAAGATTTTTTCAAATAACACTCATGTTTCGTATGCCTAGAAATATTGTTGGATAGGGATAATTTGGAACAAGAACTAAATATTGAGAAATCCTTTCATTTGGGTCGGCGAGGCGAGTAGTTATTACTTATTAGATCTTCTTCATGGGTCATGACCTCTCATTATTTTTTATTAGGTGATCAACTAGCATGAGGAAAGGAAACAAGGCGGCGCTCGGGTATGGATATCAACATGTATCCATCATCTATTCTACTGGAAAATAACAAAAGAATGAGTATATTGTTGCTTTGCCCATTAAAGAGTTTATTGAAAAGGCTGATTATTTGCCATTCCATTTTATGCTTATATTTACATATAACCAAGTATTGATATTTGATGACTTTTCCTCTAATCCTTTATTACTTAGCTCCTATATTAAATACTTGCATTGCATGGCGAAGATCAAATTGCATAAAACATAACGGGTAATTCTCTCATATACACCATTTGTTTCTTTTTATTCCCTTTGTCTGTTCATATGTCATGATTTTTTATTGCTTATAAAAGTAGAGTTCTAAATCTATCACGATCACCCTTATTTAACACAATATAATACGAATATAATCTATAATGTAACTTATAAATTTGCTATAATTTTTTTTTTTCGAGCAGACATTCAATTCATAAGGTGCCAACCAACCAGCAATTCATAATCAAACTCACAGCCAACCCCCTAGTACATACTAAACTTTATACTATAACACAATACACATCCATAAGCGACAAAATATATAATGACGGAAGCAGGATAAGCCAATGTATGCCCAACATGTCGTCATCTATGTACACGACAACTCAAAACTGCAGGAGCTCCACAGCTGGTCCAGTAAGTTCGTCACGTCATAGCTTCTTAGGATTTACCAACAATGCATAAACTATGTGAGATGAAACTCAGTAAGTTAAAATTATACAAATAATACTTATACTTATTTAAGAGATTTATCAATTGTTTCATTGTCTCTATAAGATCATTTTTCACTTATCTCGACCCAAAAGTCTATAATTATCCTGTTCGGAGGTCTAGTGACCATCTTGCCCGATACCAGTTTACTTACTCATTGACCATCTTGCCCGGAGATCAAGTGACCATCTTACCCGGAACCATTTATCCAATTACCATCTTGACGGAGATCAATTGACCGTCTTACCCGAAGACCATTTATTTAATCATTCAATGATCATCTTACCCGGAGCTCTAGTGAGCATCTTACCCGGAGGCCATATATTTAATCATTCAATGAGCATCTTACCCGGAGGCCATTTATTTAATCATTCAATGACAATCTTACCCAGACCTCTAGTGAGCATTTTACCCGGAGATCATTCATACATATACGTACAAGGATATATTTTCATTTCCATGTATGATATGCTTGATGCAATGCAACAGTCAATATCTCACATAACTCACATTTAATTGTACTCACAGGTTTCACCCACAATAACCATGAAACTCACATGTTCATTCCATAACAGTTATTGAACTCGCAAGTTCATTTCATGACAATCACTGAACAACAATCTAATCTCATTGTACACTTAATACTCACGTATCACCAATCAAATATAAATAATTCACAAAATACTAAGTTTATACATTGTAGTTGCAGATGAATTTCTACTTACCTCGAATTCGCGCAATATCGCTACCCCAAACTCCTAAACTGCCTTATCGAGCCCAATTATGTTGGTTGCTCAACGTGGCGTTTACCCCCGAGCTCTCCTTCCTCTTCTCTCTCATTTTTTTTTCTTTTTTTTTCTTGCTTTGTCGAACTACCGCCTCTCCCTTCTTACCTCCAAAATTAAGGCGTGTGGTATATATATATATCCATATTTCACTGCTTCTAATAGCTTAATCTTGAAACCTCTTTTTTTATTTACTTTTTGTTATTTTCTTTTCTTTAGTTACGTGTTATATATACACACATGTAAACAATTACCCACCGCCTCACATTCTGATTAACATTATAATGCCATGACCCATTATTATATTATTATTGTTATGGCTAAAAAGAAACCATATCTATGTTATATGTATATACACACATTATACACATGAACAACCTAAAGCCTTACTCTATTATTATACTAGCAAGTGACCATTTACTAATGAGGTTTATACTGTGCATATAAATACACGAGCATATCCCAAGCGATCACATAGGTATAAAAAATAAAAATTGAGGAAAAAGACTTTCATTCATAAAGAAACAGAACATAATACAAGCCCAGTTCTCTCTCTAGAGTAAAAAATCCTCTGCTTTCTAAAACCTTGCCACCGCCACAGACCGCCTTCCACCACCTTCTTGCTCTGTTGCGGCGGAGCCTGCTGCCGCCGCCATCGTTTTCTCTCGCAACCGAAGCTCCTGTAGGCAGGTTTTTCCGTTGTTGTTTCTCGGTCCGACGGGTTGCTCTTTCACACCGGAGCCATGGTGAATGGTGGTGGAGCACCTCGTTAGGATCCTTTTCTTTTTTTTAGCTAGTCTTAGTTTTTGTTGTGTACTTTTTCGTCTAAATTTTTAGATGTGAGTGGTATAAAATTATACATACTCTACATGTACGCATACAATTGTAGTCAATTGTTTCTATATATTTAATCATTTCATTATCCTCTATTTCAAATCAATTCATTAATTACTAAATTATGTAAGAGAATCACTTAAATTCTAATAAAACTCAATATATTATAGTATAGTTTTCTTAACCCAATTAATTATATTAGAATTTTTCCACCACTAATCACGTATAAGTATATATATTAAATAATTCAACCTTTAAAACAATTCAAACACAAAATAAATAATGCAGAATCACAAATAACACATAAAAATATTGACACATAAATAATATAAAATACATCGCGTCCATTTGTTTAATGTGGATTTATGTCGACATAAATAATATTCTACAAGCATCCAACTAAGAAGTTTATATGTAATTCCACATTAATCTGTACTGAACTTTATCTCCACATTGTTCGTATTAGATTTTGTAATACCGCGCTTTTAGTACTATTTTCTGGCCAATAAACAAATGTTTGGATGCCTCATAATTTTATCTATTTCCATGAGTTGTTAGTCCTGTGATTAATTCACTGTTTTCCAATTTGTAACTCGGAGATAAAAGCTGAAGAAAATCAAGATTGCATCCTGAAAACAAACGAGAGTTGACTTCACCACTATCAAGTATAGGTTGTTAATACCTTTGTGGTACTGCATCTTTTATTATCTTTATTTACATATAATTATTTGTTTGCTTCGCCAATCTATCTGTTTTATACTTTATCTTTTCCTCCTCTGAACATCATGAAAAATATTATGCTAAAGAAGCAACTAATTAATGCTTAGACAAGGTCTCGTCACTTTGTTCTGTAATAGTCTGCTACAACTAGATGAGCAAGTACTTCAGTAATTGAGATTTTGAGGTAGAAATAAGTTGAATATGTCCTTTCTTATTAAGATTTCAAATATAAATTTTGTATTTGGAACTCCTGCAACAGTAGTTATTACTTATTAGATCATCTTCATGACTTGTCATTATTTTTTATCAGGTGATCAACTAGCAAACTTTTCTACTGGGAAATAACAAAAGAATGAGTATATTGCTGCTTTGCCCATTGATGAGTTGATTGAAAAGGCTGATTATTTGTCATTCCATATTTTTATGCTTATATTTACATATAACCAAGTATTGATATTTGATGTATTTTCCTCTAATCCTTTATTACTTAGCTCCTATTTTAAATACTTGCATGCATGGCGAAGATCAAGATGAACAGAGCATAAGGGGCAAATTTTAGATATACACTAATCCTTTCTTTTTATTCCTTTGTGTGTTCATATGTCATGATTGTTATGTTTCACCTTATTGCTTATATAGGTAAAGAGTTCTGATACGAACAATGCAGAGATAAAGTTCAGTACAGATTAATGTGAAATTTTACATATAAGCTTCTTGTTGTAGCACAAATTATCCTAAATATGTGTCCGTATCCGACATGTAAGCAGGGTCCACCTAGACCCGGATCGACCTGACCCGACAAGAGATCATGTATCCAAAAATACGCAGATCCGACAAGATCAAGAGTCAACATCAACTTTACGAGACAAGACAAGAGCTTTTAATGTAAAATAGATATAGTTTTAATGTTTAGATCAACAATTGTAATAAAACCCTAAAATAAAGGGTTGAGATGTATTTATCTGATTTTAGGCATTTTAAGGGTGGTCTTCTATAAATAGAGGGTATCATCCCTTATTGTAAGCTCTCTCCCAATTGGCTCTCATTCCATCATATATACAAAGCCAAATTTAAGGGAAGAACTCAAGAGTTCTTCCCGCAGTGTTCTCGTTCAATTATTTACTTGTTTGTGTTAACAAAATCATAAGCCACAGTCCAATACTCTAACCCCGATTTTTTGTTACACAACACTTCTAAGTTGGATGCTTGTAGAAAAATTACATGCAATATGCGAAGCACGTGGTGAACACTTAGTTTTTTAAAAAGTGACAAGCTTGTGAGAATCATTTCTGGACACATTTACCCTTCATCAATTTTATCATTTATACTTCAGCCCATATAATTTAATGCACACATTTTATCATTTACTTTTTAATTCATATGAAAATTAACTACTACCTCCGTCCTGATTTTGTTTGACCATTTCACTTTTGGCTCGTATTTTACCGAGCGAATTGTTTATTAGTATATTAAATGATAAAGTAACTTTTAAGGAAGCGTATGATAGATGAGGAGTATGACTATCATATCCCACCTTTAAAATCTCTTTATCATTTCAAATACTAATAAACAACTTGCTCGTTAAACACGAGACAAATAGTATTTGGACAATATAAATCAGGACGGAGGGAGTATTATTTATTTGATTATACTACCTCCGTCCCAAAGTTATTTACCCTTTTGCTTTTGATATGAGTTTTTGATTGGGACGGAGGGAGTAGTATTTAAAGTGATAAAGTGATTTTTGATTGAGGGTATTGTAGTTTTATATATATTATTACTAAAACAAATGATTTTTTTTGGGTAAAAGTAATGACATGAGATGTAATTTTGAAATGTCGTGACGGGTCATTTTTTTAAAAGGGGTATAACTTTGAGACGGAGGAAGTAATATTTTATATAAATCAAATAATAAATCAATTCAACATAAGTAAAAAAACATAATTCTTCATATTTTTTAATTAATAAATATCATTGCCTAATTTTTTTATGTATTTTTTTAATTCTTAATATAATGAGTGATGGAAGGTTAGAAAAAAATATTAAATTATTAAACAAGAGTAACTGATTTTTTATTTTTATTTAAAAAAAGAATGATTGAAGCAAAACATAATTGTTAGAGAAAATGAGATTGTTGCAAATCATGCAAAATTAAAATTGTTCATTTTTTTTTGTAAATTAAAATTGTGAAATTGTTTGATCTAATTTATGTATGTTTCAATTGAAATGCAAACAAAATGACTTTGGAGCTTTTTTTTTTTTTTCATTATTCTCGCCAATGACTTCTTTACTAGAAAAAATGAACCTAAAATTTAGGATGTGTTTGCTTTTAGTTGGAGGTGGATGATTTGGAGAACATATCATCCCATGAACAACATATCTCATTTTTATTATCTTCATCGTTTGCTGAAACTTATAAGACAAAAACATGTCAACGATCCAACTATGAAATGTGGTTTCTACAATAGTGGAGGTTTATACAACACCATTTTATCAGTAATTCTATGACATGGTTGATATTGAACTTTAACGCGACTAATGAGAAATTGATGGAAGGTTAGAAAAAATATTAAATTCTTAAACAAGAATAATTGATTTTTCAAAAAAAAAAAATTGATTGAAGCAAAATATAATTGTTAGAAAAAATGAGATTGTTGCGAATCATGCAAAAATTAAAATTGTTCATTTTTTTGTAAATTAAAATTGTGAAGATGTTTGATCTAATTTATGTATGTATCAATTGGAATGCAAGCAAAATGACTTTGGAGTTTCTTCTTTTTCCCATTATTCTCGCGCGACTTCTTTACTAGAAAAAAATGAACGCAAAAATTTAGGACGTGCTTGCTTTTAGTTGGAGGTGGATGATTTAGAGATCATATCATCTCATGAATAATATATCTCATTTTTATTATCTTTAATGATGGTTTGTTGAAACTTGTAAGACAAAAACATGTCAACGATTCAACTATGACATTTGGTTTCTGCAATAGTGGAGGTTTATACAACACCATTTTATCAATAATTCCATGATATGGTTAATATTTAACTTTAACGCGACTAATGAGAAATTCACATAATATTATTTACGGACAACGTGCAACGCACATGTATATGAACTAGTTAAAACAAGTATGTCTCACAATTATAATAAAATAGCAAACAACGTGATAAATAAAAAATACATAAATGCGTCGGGCCTACTGGCCATATTCAGAACGGCTCTTGACAACGCTGAATTACTTTTGTTTCGACATCGTCAACAACATAACCATCAAGTAAGACCTCGGGAACTAATTTTTGATAGCCCAATTAATTGAATTTCCAATGGAATCTTGGACAAGATAATAGCTTTACTCCCTTCCCATTCCATCCCTTTCAATTCCATATCCAACTACAGTCACAGCATGTCCTGATAGAGAAGGTTTCTCCTCTGGACATGGACGGAGCTTGACTTTCAGAACTTGAGCATACTCATGCTCCGGATATTTGAATACTCCCGGAGAACCATTTTCATACTAAGAAATATATATAGTTAGAATTAGAATATAAACAAAAAAAATAATGATAAATAAATAAAATAAAATAAACAACGTACCAATCCTGACAGCTCTTCATAAAATAGAAGCCCGATGCAATAGTCCTATATAATAACGCATCTGGAAACTCCCACGGTCTTATCGATTTAAAAGTAGGTTTAAAAATTGATATGATCTAGGAAAATGTACAAGTTTTTATTTAGATTCAATAAAACATAAAAAATAAAGAAACTTACGGGAAGATTTGGAAAAGGCAGAAGATGTATTCCATCAGTCACCCCAGTCCGAGGGTATGTATCCTCAGTCATCAAACCCCGTATTTCGATGTATGCTACAACATCATCTAAGCTAACAACTTCCCCTTTGAAATGGAGGTTGATTTGCTGCTCGGAAAGCTTAATCCGAGTCCTGAACTTTGCAGTGGCGGCAGCATTCACAATAGTTACAATCGCAAAAAAAGTGCAACAAGCTGCAAAAGATTCAGTAAAAAATGCACTTAAAAAATATAGTCTAGGCTATAGTTAACTTTTGAAACAAAAATGTCTTACATGTTCGACTTTGATTGCGAACAGGTAAAATGTCAGCCAATCAGTCACGTGTGAGAAACACAAGAGCCTAAAAACATAAAGAAATAAAAAACATATAACTATTCATTAAAAAAATGGTTACCGAACGAAAATATTCATCATGCTAATTATGTCTGTTATATCCATTGTTGGCGTCCGTATCTGCTCATTAACGTTCAAAAGAAATAAAATATAAATCAGTTGAGCAACAAATATGTAAAACATAAATGTGTAATCCATTTACAAACAGTTTACTATCATTCACATTAAATGTGTGACAACGAACAAAAAACTTATAAATCACAAGTTCAAATCCACACTAATTTCGATCTTTACTACCTTCATTCGATCTTTACTATCCGGTCGATAAAAATTGAGATATCGACAGAAATATCAGCATTGATAAATGTCATATATTTTTAAAACGTCGATAATCATTGATATTTTCATGCTTATGGTCGTCTACTTCTGTGTATGTTTCTCTCATATTATAATTTAGTCAACAATCATGATATCTCTCTCTCTTTACTCACCTGGAATTCTTAATTAATTTCTACCTGAATTAACACGATTTTTCTAATTAAGCTACCCAAACAACACTAACTAAAGTATACTCCCTCTTTCCACCAAAAGTGTGCTCACTTTCCTTATTTGTATGTCCACCAAAAGTGTGCTCATTCCCTTTTTTGACACAATCACTTTATCTCCACCCCTCCAACCATCACTTAATTACTCAAATTGACGTTATACTTACCCACATAATTCAATGTATTCATAAATGAACTCCACAATACCCTACCACTGTAGTGAATAACCTACATATACAGTGAATAAACACCGTAGGGAATCACCACTGTAATGAATAACCTACATATACCATTCTCCAAACAATACAATACCTACATATGTGGTGAATAACCTACAATACAATATCACATATACACTACAGTGAATAACCATTGTAGTAAAACCAACAAATTTTTTATACAAATTTTATCCAGTGGAAAGAAACCTGCTCAAAAACCTCATAACAATACTTAGCTAACCCTAATCTTCCCCAAATACAAATCATAACACAAAGCAATTCTTAGCTGCAGTATCTTATTTAATGATTAGAAAATGAAGTAAAAAAACCTGCAATTCGGTAGTCTCAGTTTTATATTGGTTAAGGGTCCGAAAGATGAGTAGGAATTAATTCGGAGTTTTTATTTAAATGGCCTAGTCAACATAAATACTCATTTAAAAGACCTCCTTTTATATTTTTTTTGTTTAAATGACCCTTTTCTTAAAGAGTGAAGTTTTCTGTAATTACATACCTTTTGTGTAAATAAATAGAAATTTAGGCTTTCTTATAAAAAAATTCAAAATACACGATCGCGTTTTTTTCTTCTCATTCTTCGCGCCATCTGCTTGGTTGAAACAATTCGTCTCGTATAAGTCCCCATTGCTAACTGATGCAGGAAGCTTCCCATTGAGAGGATGCATTTTCTTTAGGTCATTTTTTAATTTTTAATATTGGAAGACAATTCCAGAACTAAATGGCCCTCAAACTCCATGTAGAATTTATTAATTTAACCATTTTGAAACACAGACTTTGTCTAGCTCTCTGAGTCGTGGACATTTGTTGAGAGTCGTGGTATCACATTATTTACGGAGAGGAAATAAATTTTTGATTAATGATCGGAGAAGACCATTCTTTTTATATCATCGGTATTTTTATCCTATACTTATTACACTACCAAACAAATACTACTTTTTATCCAAGTACATGAAATTAAGCTTTTGCAGAAGTATAAAGAATTACCAAATATTTACCACGATAACCTTATTTATATGCATGAAATGGAGGCGCAAGGTGGGGATTGTTCAATAGCTAATCAAGAATTCTTAATTTGGTTATGAAATGAAGCTTATTAGTTCAAAATTTGTAGTTACACAAATCGTGGCTCTAGTTTTCGGTTCGATTCCCCTATTCTACTTTTCGTATTCCATTGATGTTTCACCCTTCTGAATTTTTAACACATGGACCCAGGGTATGGTGGTTCGTTGGATATTTTTTATTATTCCACGTGTCATCCATCTATATTATGGAATACAAACTGGAACACCAATTATGGAATATATGATTTCATTCCTAATCGACCACCCTAAAATCCACTAGATTGAAGGTAACAAAAAGATTTGCAATAATTTCTCCTCCCCCACTTTCTATATCGTTGGAGGAAAAAACACACTAAGAAAACAATTACAATGCATTTTGAGAGCCAAATGTTGCAGTTGAAAGAGTGGAATAGATTATTTCCATGTTTAGCATAAATTAAATTGTTAAGAACAGTGCTCTGTATGAATACATGAAACAGTTATGTTCCCTCCCAGTAAAGAACTTAATGTGGGGAAATTGATAAATTTATAGTCATAAGTGCTCGTAACGACATTTAAGTCGTTATAAACACATGTTTTCAAATTTCAAGTAAATTTCAGAAATATACTTCTCCCGGAGTTCTCAATTGGTGATTTTAGAACATATTATTCAAATAACACTAAGTTGAGAGTGAAACTGAGTTTGATCGAGAAACATTATCCAATTTCATTACTTATACAAAAATGTTGCAATGTGAAATAGTTAATGATCATTCAATTGTACTGTCCAATGAACATGACATCTGAAATGGACTTAATTCTATAAATATGTTTAAAACAAGGTAATAGAAGTAATATCTTGGCTGTATAATATATATGAGTTTACTTGAACTCATAACGACACGCATTCCCTTATAACGTCATACGGGTCATTATTTCCTTTTCTAGTGTTTTCAAGCATCTAATTATGTTTGTATTCACATTTGTTCTCTTAAATATAGTAATGAACATGTGAAGCTACGTGAGCGAATTATGAATTTATTATTGTAAGTGATCATAACAACATTCATGTAGTTATAACTACACGCATGTCGTTATTTGAATTTCAAATGAACTCGGAAACCTACTTTTCCAAGGTCCTCAATTTGTGATTTTAGAATGTGTTCAAATTACACTAAGTATGAGGAAAATGAGTGATTGAGAATCATTATCTAATTTTCACTTCTACAAGAATGTTACAATGTGAAAGAGTTAATGATCATTCAATTGTTTAATGTACGATGAACATGAAATCTAAAATGCACTCAAATATTTAAATATATCTACAATAAGGTGATGAAAGTTATACGGTGATCATATAGTGGATATAAGTTTGGTTTCATTCATCACGACACACATTCCGTTATAATATTATACGAGTCATTGTTTAGTTTTTTTGGTGTTTTCAAGTCTTTATTTATATTTTTATCCACATTTTGTTCTCTTTAAACATAATAACGACTGATGAATTTATTGTCATAAGTGGTCATAACGACATTCATATTTGTTATATATAGCAACACAAATGTCATTATTCAAACTTCTAATGATTTGAAAACATAATTTGTCTTGGATCTCACTTTTTTTTATTTTTAAATCATAATAATAAACGCACACCGATGGGCGTGGGTGAATTTAAAGTAATTTATTGTGTCGATATTTACCATTCAGTTACATAGATAATTCAAATAATTGCAAAATCACAGACTTCGATTACTGAATTGGGAATGAGATCAACTGTTCCATAATTAGTGTTTCATTTTGTATTTCATAATATGGTAGGATGACATGTGGAATGATAGAAAATATTCAACGGACCACCATATTCTTGATCCATGTACTAAAGATCCAACAAAGTAAAACATCAATGGAATACGAAATATGAAACAGGGGAATCGAATCGACCAAATTGTGCGTAGTCGAAATAACAAAAGTAGCATAGCTAGATCCACCATACAAAATTAATAAAAAAGTAGAAAGGCAATAATTCATTCAAAATGGGAGGCCCGTAAACTTCATGAGGTTTTGATAAAAAAATACATTATGAAATCTAGGGGTGGACGGTACGGCATACCGAAAATTTTCTCGTCATACCGTTACCGTACCGAAATTTTCGATATCGAAAAATATCATACCGTTCTCATACCGAAAATTTCGGTATGAGAACGGTATACCGAAATTCTCGAACCTGTTTACCCTCAAAATTTTAATTTTTTCTCTATCTTGACATATTTGGAGTTTAAGATTCAATTCTTTTGATTTTTAAGCAATTTCCCAGAAACACCAAAACCTAATAACTAATCACAAACACAACATAAAGACATAAATTGTAAAACAACTGTAAATTATCTAAAATTGAAAGAAATAACAAGCGAAGGCGACGAGGGGGAGGCGAGGTGGCCTGGCTTGGGCGACGGCGTCGTGGAGGCGGCGGCCGATTGAAGAAACTGGAAATGGAGGAAGAGAGCGGGTGGCGTGAGGGAGGCTGGGCGACGGCTGCGAGAGGGAGGCGAGGCTACAGCGGCGGGAGGGAGGCGGGGCGACGACGGCGATAAGGAGGCGGGGGCGACAGCGGCGAGAGGGAGGCGGGGTGACAGCGGCGGGGAGGAGAGAAAGGTATGTGAGTCGAGTGGGAGTGGGGATGTAGACGGAGTTGTGGGCGACGGCGGCGGGGAGGGGGGGAGACGGCGTCGGGGAGGCGGGTGAGAAGGGGAGAAAGGGAGAAAGCCGAAGGGGAGAAGCGGCTCCCCAAAATGTTTAGGGTTTCATTTTTGTGAATTTGTGTGTTAGAGTGTAAATATATATATAATATAATTATTATTTATTTTTAAAAAATATATATGAAATTCAATAATTTTCGGTATATCGAAAATATTTCGGTATACCGAAAATATTTCGGTATATCGCAGTATACAGAAATTTCTATATTCATATACCGTTACCGTACCGAAATTTTCGATAAATTCGATATTTTTCGGTACGATAAGTGCGGTATACCGGTATTTTCGGTATTTCCTCCAGCCCTAATGAAATCTCTCATTCCTCTCTATATAAATACAATCTGTCATAACTACTTTGATACTAATACTTAAAGTGAAGTGCTCTGAGTGTACTCATAACCATATATGATTGTTCCAGTATAAGCGGAAAACCCTTATTCCTTGAAAACAAGAAGAGATTCACCAGTAAACATGGACTCATCCTCAACACTTCTACTAGCATGCACTTTTCCCTGTGCAGAAAATTCAACTTCTCAATTTGTTCAATAAAGAGATATTTTTCATTTGTACAAACAAAAAATACAAATGAAATGAAATTTACTATACTAACATTCTGCAATTTCTTTGAATATCAACCAACATACTACAGAATGATCATGACTAAGAAGTACTAGCTTTCTAGAAGACACCATGTGGAGTTGATCTTTACCAAGTATTAGAGTTCAGGAGTGTGTAGGTAAATTATAAAAGTTTATTATCAAAATTTTATCTGTTAATTCTCCAAATATCAACATTTAATCTTCTCATTGATTTACCCATTTTATTTACTGATCTCAATAATTAATACAATGTTTGAATATTCTCAACAAACTAGCTCAATAGTTTTATGTTCAGATAGACTCGGGGAAGATTCGAATGACCAGATATGAGATTCTAGGAATGTATGATAAATAACAGTGCATCATATCTACTCAGTTGAAAGCTACTTGATAGATGGGTCACATGTCAAATGGACATTGAACATAAAAGGCTGCTCAAATATTAAAAAAAGTCGGCAATGAGTTTGTGCAATTAAATAATATTTTTTTTAATTATTTCACATAATATTACTCATATTTTAAATAAATTAAAACAAAAAATAATAATTAAAAGAAGTTAAAATATAAAAAAATAAAATTAAAATAAAAATAAAAATAAAATTTATATCCATTTCATAAAATTGATCGAATCTCAATAAATAATTCACAAATTTAGTTTAAGGAGGTCGACTGCAATAAGAACAACAAGTGAGATGTTGAGGGAGTGACAATAGACAATGGATGAATTGAATGCATGGGGGAAGAGAAACTAAGAGATTATATTTATTTTGGAACATGGAAATATATTTAATTTTGAAATATTGACGACAAAAATTAGTTTTTAAGGTTTGGAATTTAGATTTAAATAATTTATTTTATTTTTTTAGATTTTATTTATTTTGTTTTTTGTTTTGTTTTTAATTCACTTTTTAAATATTTTATATATTTATGATTTAGACATTGCATTCAATATGTAGTCTGACATAACAAAAATAATAATTTCGGCGAATCACATTGTCTCTTCACGGTTTATGGAAAAAAAATGTGTATTAATTTGCAACAACATCAAAGGTTGAGCTTTTATACAATAATTTTGAAGGTCGTGATTAAATTGATATTTGGTCTAAAGGTCGTGTATTTATTTAGAATTAACCCTTTTAAATATAACCATATACTATAATCGATATGAACGCAATAAGCACACATTTTTCCACATTATATAAAGGCAAAAATAATTTATAACGAACTTCCTCCGCCCTATTTTTTATTATCCGGTTATTGTAGACACGGAGATTAAGAAAAAGTAGGAGATAATAGTGTTTTGTAAAACTTGATCATAGTATGAAATTGATACTATTATACTTATAATTTGTTATTAATACTCTTATAAACTGATTCATATAACATTTAACGTTATGATATTAGGTTATAAGTGTAGTGGTATCAATTAATAAATATTGTAATAATAGCTTATAAGTGTAACGATATAAATTTCATACTATGAACAAATTTCACAATAGAAGTACTCTTTTAATTTTGGTCCACTGAGTTGTAGAAGTTTAGTTTTATGGTCCAATTACCTGTTACATCTGGTAAACAAAAAGTTCAATGCGCATATGACATTTTCTTTATTTTTTTATTCATGTGGCATTATGTGATGGATTTCATATATTGATGCGACATTTATTTTTCCAATAATTCATTAAAATTAAAAAAATTAATAGAAAATATTGAAAAAAAAAATCAAAAGTTTTATAGTACTATATTTTAAAAATACTTAGCAGATTTTTTAATTTTTTTTAATAAAAAGTAAATTGAAAAATATTTTCAAAAGTTTAGTAAAATAATTTTAGAAAATAAATTCATTAAAATTAATGAATACATTGAAATTAGTTAATTCATGAATATTAATAGAATATTATAAAGAATTGAAAGAAAATAATATCTGAAAAGTTAATTTATTTTTATATTTTAATGGTATATTAGAAATCATTATTAATTTTTATTTTTGAAGTTTTTTTTTCCAAAGATGTTTTCAAACTTAAATACTGGCATTTAATTATAATTTTAAAAATGTTTTTTATTTTAAAATATTTATAAAATATACTATTAAACTTTTGATTTTTTTCTCAATTTTTATATTCCTCTATTTATTTTAATAATTTATTAATTAAGTGAATTATTAAAATAAATAATGCCACATATATATATATATATATAAGAAATTCAATCATTTGCCACATAGATTAGAAAAAGTCAAATAAATGTCACTTCATATTTGACCGGTTTCATTACCTGTTATTGTAGGTAAATGGACCAAATTCTCTCAGTTTGGATTAAGCCTCTGTTTTATATCAAACTATTTATCTAAGCAGATGATGTTGTTTTTGCACATTAATTCATTTTTTGTTGCATTCATGTCTTTAAATGACCAAATGTTTGAACTTTTAAGTCTTTCATGTTATCTCTAGCTTAACTTCTTGGGTTCTTAAGCTGTCGGAAGCTCTGATCTTTTGCACATATAAAGATTCAACTTTTAGATTGAAAAAAAAAAATCCCCTTATAATAATTGGATTATATATGAAGCTATATAATAAACGAATGTTAATTTCTTTAAGTGCATTTTGTGATAGGCTAAAAGAGGTATGTAATTCTAGTGTTATTTTAGGCTTTCATGCCACTATGCAGTCTGATAATGGATAATTGTGGATGAATTCAGATTTGGGAGTATCATAGACGGCATCCGACTGCACGCTCTGTTGACACTACAGATGAGTATGAAGAGCTTCTCAAATTTGAGCCAACCATCGGGTTCACTAGGAAGGTAAAAAGTCTTTCTATTTTTAGTTGTGCTATGTGCATTTTGTGCTTTGTAGTTTTTTTGGCTTGATTTTGTCTCTTTTTTTTTTGCTGTTGATGTCTCTACTATATGGGTTTTGTTTAGCTTGAGGATATATGGTTACGCAGATGTTAGAATCAGTCAGTAAATAAAGTAGCTTTCATTTTAAGTTTGAAATATGAGGTATCTTGTGAAGGTTGGACTTTCATTACCAACAACTTTTTAATGAAAGTCCTGCATTCTATTGTTACTATTATTATAATTTTGGTGTTAGATTTTGTCTAAAGTGCTTTTTGGTTTGGTAAAGGTGACTTGAAGGAGTAGAGATACTTTTTCTGCAAAAGAAGGTGCAATTTCTAGAAAAATTGCAGTAATACTTTTAATACTGATTGTGGATTCTGAAAAGCTACTAGAAGGAAGTAATTTGGTGATTGGGTTCAAGAAATCATTTGTTTTCTATCAAAGTAGAAAACTGAAAACTCATGTGGATTATGCATGAATTTTACCTTGTGGGCTCTGTCAACTCACCATGCTTAACTAAGGTGGGAATTCATACATCATCATATGAACATCAAATTGTATCTTGTTTGAGATTGAATGTTTTGAGCTAATGATTATTCTTTTGCAGAGATTAATGATGCAAATGGGAGATTGGGTTGTTTGTCGCTTGTATCAAAGGAAGAAGAGAGGAAGAAATCAAGGGATGATTAATAAGTTAGGTAAAAGCAAGAAATCGAGGGAAAACGAGCTTCGAGCTTCACCATCTTCGTGTTCGAGTGAGATCACCAAGGTTTCTTGTAGTGACAAAGCAGATCAGGAAGCGAGTAATTGTAGTTTTACCTTTTGAGAAGAGTTGGTACATGACTTGCTCGACTAGAGAATTTGTTTGTATTTTGTTCTTTCTTACCCGATTATCCTAATTTGTTGAAGGGGTTGAATTAAGAAAAACGACGATATGTGTGAACTAATGAAATCGACTCACTTATTACTTGTTGGTTCGGATTTTGTCCCGATAAAGTAAAACTTTCAGTGAAATTAGTGTGTTATTGTGTTCTACGTATTCATCTTTATTATTATACTCTCTCGTTGCCTACATCAATTTTAATAAGAGAACTAATACTATTTTGAAATACCCAAAAAATGTGAACCAATTGTACAGAAAATTAATTTATATACGACTTACAATTTTATTCAATTTCATCTCGTGTAAGCACCAGATGGACATGACCACTATTAATATTACATGTAAGCCCACAAAAAAAAAAAAACAAGGCTTTTAAGTTTACAGTAGTTTCGAGTGGAAATCACGAAACAAAACCATAAATCGGCCGCCGAAAAAGACCAAAATCGTGAAAACCCAAAATCCTAAAATTTTGGCAATTTCGTTGGACAAATAGTTGGCTGAAATGATGAACATTGAATGGGGGTTGATTTTATATTTTAGAACAAGGGGTAAAATAGTATTTTCCTTGAAATTTCAAATTTTATACAAGTTTATTACCCTCTACCAAGTGTCATACTAATTTTATACAGATTTATTACCCCTACCAAAAGGAATACTAATTTTATGTTGTCACCCATATTACGTCGTACCAAATGACATAATACTATCAACCCGTATTATATTATACGAATCTTCTTTATCTCATACTAATTTCATACCCCCTACCAAATGGAGCCTGAGTAGTGAGTAGACATTGGGCAATTAATTTCTGACAAATATTAAAATAATAATAATAATAAATCGTACAATATTCTAGGCGCGCCTAGGCGCTAGGCGGCCAAAAAACGTCCGACTACCGATTTCCGACTTCTGCACCCTTGCTAAAAAGTAATATCTCTTATATAATAGCACTTTTAATTAATTTTCCCCTAGAAAAATTGCTTGAGTAGGAGTCTGAAGAGATTTGTATTAAAGGACTAAGTTCAAGAGTAGTCATTCTATTCCCAACTCATTCCCACATACCAATCATGATATAACATCTTTAACATATTGTATTGTGTTACATCAGTCAATCAAGTTATTAACACACAGATTTAAATAAAGGTTGACTATGCTCTAATATTGACAAGGAAAAAATATAAATATTTTAATTTGTGTTAATCGAAGAATATTACTTTATAATAGAATAAATAAATATGTCAATTTGGATTAACTGAAAGAATACGAATTTTGAAATTTTTAGATCATAACACTAGTTGAGTTGTTTAATATTCTTACTAAGTGTATATCATAAACACTCATATAACCGTGGGCCATACAATTTATTTACATGTTATAAAAGTATTATGTGATGAAATAAAGGCATGAAATGAATGAATTCTATGTCCACGCATGAAGTGGAGTGGATTATAGGATGTTATACTATAATTCTCGTGTATAGACATCGGTTGATATACTTGTACGGTTTTCTATCTCAAAATAGTTGTCTCTTTATTTTTTTTTGTAGATACATGCAAAAATAGAGTTTGAATCACAAATAGAGTTTGAATCACAAATGGTCTGATAATTTTAGCCTTAAATAGATTTAGTTTCATAAATTTTTTTATCGTTGATTTAGTCTCAATAACTTTAACAATGTTCACTTTTAATTTCAAATCAATCGAAAAACTCAAAACGACGTTGTCATTTTAATTTGGGATTCCGATGAATGCTATGACTGGACTGCCATGTGTACCTGTCATGCATGTTTTTAAGTGTGTTTTGACTAATTTTTGTCGTCAATTCTGTTTTAATTTTTAATTTTTTTAAAAAAAATAAATTTAATTACATGCCTAAAATTTCAGCTGTTAAAAAAAAATATGTGTGGCAATCCAACCACAACATCCGCCAAAAATCTCCAAATTGCAATAGCAAAACAACATCGTTTTGAGTTTTCCAATCGAAATTGGGACTAAAATTGGACATTATCAAAGTTATTGGGACTAAATCGACAACAAAAAAATTTATGAGACTAAATCTATTTAAGGCCAAACTTATTATACCAATTATGATTCAAACTCAACAAAAATACATATTCATCACAAGGCTCTATATAGTGGTAAATAGATACAATTCACGTGATTGTATTTGGACTACAATGATCACGAATATTGGTAATTTTACTTTCGCTGCTAACAAATATTTGTTTATCTGGATTATTATTTCCAACAAAACAATTGGCAATGAAATAGAACCTCAATTGTAACGTATAAATTAGTACATTTTTCAAGCATTCCATGCACATAATTACATTCTTCCGCATATGTTATTTACCAGTTATCAGATTTCTGGTCTTTTCTCAGCAGGTGTCTTTTCACCTTTGCACAATTGTATACAAAAATTGCAAAGGTTCTATTTGCATCATGTTACCTGCTATAACATGTCACTTGCTTCCTGATCTGCTGCTGCACTCCTGAATGTGAAACCTGATTCCTCATTCGATCGTCTTTTCACTATGCTTGCTCTTTGCATCAATCTAACGAGCGCTTGCACTACTTCCGACATAGGGGGCCGGAATTCTGGCTCAGGCTGCCAGCAAAAAATTACGATTATGCCCAAATTCATAACACAATTTATTTAAGCATTGATCTCCTTAGGTTTTTTTTCGATTTGGTTTATTCAATATGTATTATCTGCTCATAAGTACATAATACTGCATGTATTGGTGCAGCTAAATCTACAGGTATAAACCACATAGAAATGTGTAGAGGTCAGTGAAAGCCATGCCATATTAAACTATAATTAAGCATTGACCACTTAGAAAGATGAAACAAGTCTCGTAAATCCATTTTTGGCAAATTCTTATGTAAATCAGTTTCACCATACAACTATTTGTATTTTGTGTGTGTATTTAAATAATATTAGTTGTTTCATTGAAATGCATTAGTTTCTCAATATTAATTATTCCATTCAAAAGTACTAGTTGTTATAGAATATAGTGATAGTTGTACAGTGAAATTGTTTTATACACGAACTCTTCCATTTTTGTTGTTGTGCTCTAGCAAATGTGATAGGAGACAATTGAGCAACTTTATAAAGGAAGAAATCCATATAGAGGACAATTTAACAAGTTGAGTCTCAATATAGGCATCCATTTTACTAATGTCTCAATTGAGGGTTCAATTCTTTTTTGTTCCCCCAAATCAAGGCTTGATTTAAATTTTTTTTCAAGACCTGATCAGTTCAAGTCATACTTCACGACAATAAAAAATAAACTTCTAATTCTTTTTTTATCATCTTTGTATGATTTTCCTTTTGAAAACGATCTTACGTTGGGCCTTGAGTTTTGACAAAAAAATTTAAATCAAGTCTAGAATTGAGAAAGAAACAAAAATTGAGCCCTGAATTGATACATTTATAAAATGTGGTACCTATATTGAGACAACTTAAAAATTGGATCTTGATACGAAGTTTTACCACTTTATAAATGACAAACTTGTTTATAGCTAGTAAAGAAAATTACCTGAACGCAGAGGGCAATGATGTCAGCAAAACGACTCAAAGACTTTGCTGGATACATGCCGTTTAGGGCAGGGTCAACCATTTTCGCTAAAGCATCAATATCATGGAGTTGAGGAGTGGCCCATCTCACAAGTGATTGTTCTGATCTTGCTCTTGAACTAAACATGGAAGGAAATATATATTGGAAATACAATGTTCAAAAGCATATTGACATGACAAAGTCTTGTATGCACAACGTGCACCGTGCAACTCAAATTCATTTTTAAATGGTATTAGTTGTTTCCACTGAAAAGTACTAGTTGTGTACAATTGCACCGTACAACTGGTGTACAAGAGACTTACTCTATTGACATAATTAGACAATGTGAAATCAAAAGTACCTATCAAGAGGTTTCCGTCCAGTGAGAAGCTCCAGCATAACTACACCAAAGCTGTACACATCGCTTTTTACTGTGTATATTCCAGACAAGGCAAATTCCGGTGCACTGTAACCAAATGAGCCAATTATCTGGTTTGAAGAAACCTGTCAACATTATCAAGAAGATTATAATATTTGATTAAGAATTTTGATTGGCTCACTTGGCCATGTGGCATCTAATTCAATGTAAGGACCCTAAATGTCAAACAGCCAAATCCTAATTTATGTTTTTGATTAAGGCATTAAGCTAATCATGAATTCACGATGAATTTTATCTCCTATAGATTACTAAGGATTAGTTGCTAAATAAATAACATACATTTTCATGTTTATTTTACTACAACATATGTTATGAAATTTGCATTTCGATACACGATATTTCAATTGAAATGAAAAAATATATATATATATATGGCATCAAATTCAATACACGAAATATCAATTGAAACATATGTGGCTTCAAATTCTGGCAAGTCCTGCTAAAGTGGCAGTGTATGAAATTGCAAAAAATAAATAAAAGATTGTGATTAAATTGAAACATTAAAAAAATAGATCTTAAATATATTTGCAAATTTTTTTTAAAAAAAAATGGCTGCCACATCAATATAAGTTGTCAAAACCAGAGATAAGATATAATTTCAATATATAAAAAATGTGCGAATCGAATTGCAAATTTTAAAAACATATGTAGTAATTGAAAAAAACGTGAAAAGTCATGATTTTTTATGAAATTAACCCAATAATTAACCATAAAAGTAGTGAACAGCAGCTAAGACAATATGTGGAATTTATCCTTTGATTCACCTGTCTTTCTGTGTTTGGTGTCAAAGCAGCTAATCCACAATCTGAAAGATGGGGATTGAGCTCTTCATCTAGTAAAATGTTTGCTGACTTTAAGTTTCTATGAATAATGGAAGGCAGACAAACTTCATGCAAGTACCTAAACAAGGAGAAATTATTTCAGAAGTCAATCAAGGGTGAAGGAGGAGTTAATTTCACAAATTGTCCTGCCCGAATCCAATTTTTGTCTTTTATCTTTTTACTTTAACAATTTTGGTTTTTTGGTGTCAATTTTGGTCATTTTCGACGGAAAATTCAAATTTTGGCCGAAAAAGTCTGTTGTGGCATATGGAGTGGCACGGAAAAGTACTGAATTGATGGGTTCAGCAAGAGGAAGAAAATGGTATAGGTCTCGACCCTCGCCTCGCTGTAAACCACTCGGAATTAGCGACAGGATTCAATTGGGACTTTGCTTTCTTGGATGAGAGGCGGTTTATCAAGGACTTTGCTTTCTTGGATGAGAGGCGGTTCAATTGGGAGTTGTGGTGGTCGTTGATGGGACCAGAATAATAATTTGGGCAATTTTCCCACCAAATTTTGGATTTTCCGTCGAAAAGGACAAAAATTGAATAATTAAAAAAGACTAAACTGGATTCAGGCAAAGATACTGGATGATTCCAGATAACATACTCTAAAGCTCGAGCAGTTCCAAGGGCCACCCTAACACGTGCATTCCACGTCAGCATCTTGCTTCTCTCATCAGAAAAATGTAGCATATCATGCAAGCTGCCATTTCCAATATAATCATGAACTAGAAGGCGTTGCCCATGCTCAACACAGTATCCAGAAAGTGCCACAACGTTCGGATGCCTTAGACGTGACATGTTTGAAATGGCCTCAAGAAAACTATCTTCTTCCTGCAGTGATACTGCTGCATTGTCCACCTTTTTTATGGCCATAATCTGAAAAATATTCAAATTAAATAATTTCATCGTGCTGATGTGCATAATTAATCACAATAATTAATTAATTCCCAGTCCAGGTGACTAAACTTTTTGACAACTCGAGAATATAACAAACTAATTGTTGTCAATATGTGAGGAATTGATATAATTGAATCCTCATCGTCAGGAGTCGAACTAGATTAGCATGTTCTCACTTGAAATGAAAGAAAGAGATGACAAACGGAACTGCTAATTCCAAGTAAAAGAAAACTAACGAGACTAACCTAGGTAGCGGAGTTTTTACCACTTGAACTATCCTACTTCAGTTATTTGGAAGGGAAAAAAAGGAGTTTTATCTATTCAAGGCCTAAAAAATAGTAAAACAATCAATTAATGACCTAAAACATTTTTCCCTATCGATTCAGGACCTGAGAAATAAGAAATAAACATTTCAGACCTGAAAGGTAGTACTTATCAATTTAGACTCGCACATTTTAAGATCATGTTTAACATCTTATGATTTCTAGTTATCCAACAATATTATTATAAGTCACAATTCTAAAAAAGAAAAGATATATTAATTTCACGCGAGTGGAAAAGAAAACGTAAGAATAAAAAATAATTATGCATATTATAATAAATAAGACTATAAATTATATAAGATACCAATCTTTCGCACCTCAAGTTGATAGTTTCCTATTTTTCAGGTCTCGAGTTGAAGTCTTTCAAGCCCCTAATTGATAGTTTATTATTTTTCAGGCTCTGAATTGACAAAATGCCACAAAAAAAAAAAAAAAAAAAAAACACTTTCATCTGTCAAATTGCACTATAATTTGACCACTTATCTAGAACAGTGTGGTCATGGTCTCATGGGTACACCTGTGGCACATGAGGAGGGGTTGGATTTAAAATAAAAAATTATATGTCAAATTGAACTATAATTTGACAGATAAAAGTTGACACCTTATCCAGGTCCATAATAGAGAGAACCCAATGAAATTACCTTTCCGCTAGGGAATTCTGCCCTATAAACACGCCCAAGAGAACCTTCACCAACCAGATTGTCTTGACTAAAGCTATTAGTTGCAGTCTGAAGAGCAGCAACTGAATAGGAAGTTGCAGTTATTGGAGACTTCACTCTTCTCAAAGATCCATTATTCCCTTGTAACCTTTCAACTGTCACATTTTCTGATGGTGGGGGCTTTAGATCAGATACAGTAGCTGTAGGCTTTGACCTCTGCTCTTGCAATTCCGTATTCACTAGAAACAGAGGAAATTGCCAGGTAAATAAATAATTAAGGCTTGCACCCCTGACGAATAAACAGATATCAAATCGCAATAATCTTTGATAAAAGGCATAAAACCCCTGTATATATAGACATAATTCAAGCCCTGTATATATATTATGTTCCCAGGGTAAAAGGCATAAAACCTCTGTCTTTGACAAAATATGCACAAAAACCCCGTGTTTTATTAATTGCATAAACCCCCCAATCTTTGATAAAAGTATGCATGAAATCCCCACTGACCACTTCAGTTCAAAGAACACTGACGGTGTTAAATTGAAGCGTGAACTTACATGATTGTCCTCTGTATAAACAAAAAACACGCACACATGACACAAAACATGTACGTATCAAAAGTGTCAAGAAGTGGACGGGGGGATTTCATGCATACTTACAGGTGGTTTTATGCATTTAATGAAACATAGAGGGGGGTTTCATGCATACATTTATCAAACACATGGGCATTTTATGTATTTAATGAAACATGAGGGGTTTTGGTGCATACTTTTATCAAACATGGGGGGGTTTATGCATTTAAGAAAGTATGAAACACAGAAGGTTTTGTGCATATTTTATCAAGCACGGGGGCTTTTTATGTTTTTTACCCTATATTTCCAAGTGAGGAATATAGCACAAATGTAAGGCTGCCTGCTCTGAATATACCCGAACAACTTGGGACATCAATCAATTCATGGTGACCTTAAAAATTTTAAATATTCACAAAAAAAACAATCTAAATAATAGAACCAATTTCATAATCTTCTATCAAGTTATGGACATTCTGAAATAGATATCATCATATTACAAGTAACGGACTAGTTGTGGTGGCAAAAGAAACAAAGCAGCATTCTCACTAACAAAAAACTTGCCAACAGAGAAACAGATACAACTTAACATAACATTTATGCAACAAAATCTGTTCCATAATGTCAGAGGTTTAGGGGGTGTTATAACTGATTATAATCATCTAGAATAGTGTGAAAAATAATTTGAGTGTTTTCAAAGCTGGGAGAGGGATGCTTTTAACTGATTCACGTTTCTCATTATTCATTAATATATTACTCTATTCAAATCTTTTACCAAACACTCAACATTTACTTTTTACAAATTTTGCAGAACTTATCACTTTCACTATTAAGCAATTTTTTTCACAATCACTAAACTAAATCATTTTCTCAAAGGCATATTTTTTTGCAAACACCCCCGTATTCACTTTTCAGTAGGGAAACTGAGTTAACTTAAGACAACATTGTTAATGTGGCTTATGTTAGGTCAGATTGTGCTACCTTTGTCACTGCTGACAGGAAGACTTCCAGTCGAGGGGCGTTCAGCAATTTCCTTCTTGTTTCCCCTTCTAAGGCAAAAAACTAGTCCAAGCAGCAAGAGAACCACTGCAAATAAAGATCCTAGAACTATCCCCACTATAGGTCCAGCTGTTAATCCATTCTTATTTTCATCATGTGATGTTCTTGGGACATCTGATTTAGGACCACCTGGAGGAGCTGGCCTGCTGTTAGGACGAGATCTACCAGGAGGAGGTGGGGTATATGGTGGTGGAGGAGGAGCAGGACCATTGGAGAATGTGTTCCCATTGTATCTGGTTTATGATAAAAGAATCAAATATTTTTTATTTGATTCGGTATTCGAATTTGAATATTAAGACTCGAATTCGAAATATTCAAATCCAAATTAGAATAAAAATTTATTTTTTGATTAGAAAAGTATTCATATTCAAATATGACCATCATTGTATTCGATTCAGTATTCGATTAATATGTTTATTTTAAATTTAGTAAATATTAATACTCCATCTGGCCATGAAAAGTATGCCACTTTTTTGGGCACATGTTTTAAGAAGTATAAAAGTAATAAAGTGACAGTTGGGGGTAAAGATAAAGTGATTGTTCACATAAAGGGAACGAGCATCCTTTTGGTGGACGGACAAATAAGGGAAACAAGCATACTTTTGGTGGACGGAGGGAGTAATATATATTATAAATTTAAATAAAATTAATTAATGTGTTTAATTCTTAATAATCAATGAATAATATATAAATAATTTTAGGAAAAAAATTATTTATGATTTTTGTTAAAAAAATATTAGACATACAATTTTGAATTGAATACTCCAATACTAGCAAATAATTCGAACACCACTTTTGAATCGAATACAAATCATATATGAAATTAAAATTTTAAACAATACGAATATTTGAATATTTTAAATCGAATTGAATACTCCAATATTCGCTCCATTTACGTCCCTAATTATAAGTACCAAGGAATTTATATAAACAACTGCAAGAACTTACACAAAATTGGGGATAGAGATTATTTCTTGTGGTATCCACCCACTGAAATTATTATTTGCAACATTTCTGTGGAATTTAGTACAACAAAGAATAGGGTGAGTTGGATTGATAAAAATTATTAATTTCATCATCTCATCCATTAATTTAAGGAATCAAACACTTACAAGTCTGTCAAAGGCAAGCCTACAAGAACATTGAGAGAACCCGTAAGTTGATTGTTTTGAACTTGGCTGCCAAAAGTGTATGAATGTGATGTCAATAGCAAGTCAAAAGAAAAAACCAGCACAAAGAAAAAAAATTAATTAACAATATTTGTCATACTCACAGAGTGGAAAGATTTGCCAATGATGTGAAGGAAGGTGGGAGATCCCCAGTAAAATTGTTAAAGGATAAATCCCTGAAATTGGCTTGTATTAATCCACACTTTGAAAATGAATAAATCCCCAATTCACCAGTAAAGAACAAAATAAATTATGAGAAAATGAAGTGTGAGATCTATATTTAAAAAAAAAAGGAGAGAGAAGGAAAGAAAAGAAGTTGGTATTATGTAAAACAGTTTTACCATGCAACTGATTTGCAACTATCACTTTATAGTAGAACACCTAAAATCTTTAAATGAAACAACTAATACATTTTAATTAAACAACTAATACTGTTGAAAAATACATACAAAATGAAAACCAATTGCACCATAAAACTGGTTTACATAAAGACTTCATTAAAGAAAAGAAGAGTATGATGGATAAGTCGCAGAAGAAAACACGCAGATAAATTGGCATAATCAGTAGAGGCAGCCCAATTACTCACAAAGTAGCTAATGCAGAGTGATTCGCGAACATATCTCCAACTGCCTGAGACAACATGTTGTGGCTGATGTTCCTAAAATCATGAATAATAGGTCTAGGCATTAAAAGCAAGAAACCGAACCACTCATCAGATAAGGCAAATAGTTCAGTTAGTATGCTAACTCACAGATAATTAAGTAAGCCCATAGTAGACAAGGAATACGGAAGATTTCCACTTAAATTGTTTCCTGCAAGGTTTCTGCGCCAAGACCAGGAAAAATAATTAGAAAAATTGTTGATTCAGAACATATATTATAAGAATTCACTAGTCATCATAAGATTTAGACATAACAGGCTCGTCAGGTTTGTTGGCAACTGGTATGGAATTGCATCATGAAGGTTATTGTTACTCAAATCCCTGTAGCATAAAAGTGATCAAAAGATATATTAGAAGAAAGTAAAAAGAACCAGTACTATATCATTTTACATCAAACTATCTCTACCACTGAATAAACAGCTTTCTTACAATGTCTTAAGCGAAGCAAGGTTGTTAAGCAAGTATCCCATTGTTCCGTTGAGTCCCAACCCAGATACTTGTCTGTTTCAAGATCATGAAAAGATCAAACCCTCCAGGAATATGTCAAAAAAATGAATTGGGTTAATTGCGAAACAAATCATGATTTTTTCAAGTTTATTCAATTAAACATATTTTTTAAAATCTGCAATTTGATACACAACCTTTCAAAGTGTATGAAATTGAGCCAAAAAAAAAAAAAAAAACTGTTGTGATTAAATTGAAACAATAACAAAAGGTCGTGAATTTATTTGTAATTTTTTCAAATATTTTCCGGCTGCAATAAAAGTTACCCGAAAATAGTCATATGATATAAGGCAAAGTGTTATGTAAACAAGTTTTATCATGCAACTGATATGCATTTTATGTGTATTTATAAACAATATTAGTTGTTTCATTAAAAGATATTAGTTTGACAGTATTAGTTGTTTCATTAAAGAGTATTAGTTTCTTTACTATAAAGTGATAGTTACAAATTAGTTGCATGGAAAAACTGCTTTACATAACCCACTCATGATATAATTGCAAAATTAAAATAATATGTATCGAACTGCAGATTTAAAAAACATAGTTGTAATTGAAAAAAAACATGAAAGGTCGTAATTTTTTATGCATTTAACACAATAAAGAAATATATTAGTACACTCACATAGAGACAACGGAAGAACCTTGACAGGTGATTCCCTTCCAGGACTCTCCACACGGATCACCACCAGTCGATTTCCAGCCCGTTAGCTGTGAAGGACTGTTTAATGAATTGTATAAAACTTGGAGCCCCTGAACTGCAGAGAGCAGGAAATGCAACTCGATGTTTAGTTGAACATCTTTAATGGCAATCAGTCACATACTTAAATTAACAATTGTTCGCAACTTTCGTGAAACAACAAGGTAAACACACAGGTTATGCTACAAGACAACTAACACGAAGTCGGCCTCATGAAAATAAAAATGTATAACTTCATTCACAATCAAATACGGAAAAGGTATAAGAAGATCAAAATTGAAATTCAATACTTCAATTTTTTGGACAAAACGTTCTGGTTGTACCTTCATGTTTAAATTTTCAAGCTAAGAATCTCTGATCATGTTGCAGTATCACCTGAAACTAGATGCTGATACTCATTACAAAGAGGTACTGTACCAAGAATTATGACACTAACAAATTTTGTTCCTCTATAGATGAATGAGATGCAGAACAAAGCCCCCTGGTGAAAACATTCAATTATTATTTTTCTTCAAAAATACCGTCCGATTTAAATGTGCAAAAAAGGAAGTACAGAAAATCAGATTTTATTATATATATATGATCCAAATAAAGAAAGGTGAACTAGATGCATTGAGATTTTGATACCTCAGGAAATACTTCTAAACAATGGTAGAAACGGTTCTGCATTTTCTTTAAAAGAAAAACCAAACCAACTAGATGATATTCTCTATTATCACTCCCAACACAAAATAGAAAAAGATGTTTTTATGTTTTTTACTTTCCATTTCCTCTCCGGCTCTCCCAGAAACTACAAAACCTAAAAGTTAAATTTCCGAAATTGTCGTTTCGCAATTACACCAACACAATTTAACCAAATTAAATCCACCATTCTTCTTTACACACAAACGCTAACGGCACGCAACATTTCAAAATCAAAATCACGACTCTCCAACGAAACAATTTTCTTTTTATAGTCACTTCTCATGAATCTCAATTTCTTCTACATTAAAGCTAACAGAGAAACAAAAACACCAAAAAACAGCCAAAAAAAATCACAAAATTCAAAAACACAAAACAAGTACCAAATGCAAAACTCATAAATCCGTACCATCATTAGGATCAGTAGTAGCATCAACACCGGAAATTAAACCGAGGATCAACGCCGCCACTAAAACCACAAGCTCGACTGAAATCATAGAATAGCTTTTCGCCACTTGCCCCTCCATTAATGGCGCTAATATTGGTACCAGAGCTAGTTTGAGGCGGCGATTAACCTAAGCGGCCATTACCGGAGAAATGAAATGAGGAGGCGCGATCCTGGTGTCAACATCGTCATAAACTTAAAAGCACTCTTCTAAGATTCGTAGCTTCACAGAGAGAGAGACGGGGAGGGGCCAGTACAATAAATTATTTAATAAATGAATAAAATGTGTCGGCTATATGTGAAATGTGTTCACCGGAATCTAGTTATTGCTAGCTTTTTATGACTATTTCTTAATTAAAATATTAGCTGGTCGTTTTATTTTTTTTACCGTTGCGCTTTGCATGTAATTATGTAAAGTATTGTAATTTGTATATTCAAATGCTAGTGGATAAAAATGGTAGTATTTGTGTGTATTTATTCAACTTTTTTTTAGGCATATTTGCATCATACGATTTCACCGTGAAAAAAAAAAAAAAAAATTGGCCACTAACACTTTAATATTTACTATAGATGAATATTAATTTGTATTAATTTATATCTCATCTTATGTATAAGACCGTTTCGTATAATTTTTTATTTTTTTTAAAGATAAATATTTTCTTGAATTTTGTTTAAAGAAAAAAAATCTATTTAAAGAAACTAAAAATTAAATCTATTTTCTTGTATACATCAGTTGTCAATGCACTTTATAGTGTATTTTAAATACATACAATTTATTATACTGAAATGTGCAATTTATTTTATAAAAACAGTGTTCACATTTTAATATAGCAATTTACATATTTTTAAAATACATTATAAAATACACCATACTCCTATTTTCTATTTTCTGAAAGGGTAAAAAATGTACCTCTCACACAAAATACATTATAAAATGTACCTCCCATAAAATACATTATAAAAAATGTAAAAAATGTCACTCTCACGATTTGATTCATTTTTTAAGAATGATACCTTTTATTTATAGTTGTATGAATCACATACTCATTTCTCATTTTTTGGAATTCTGAACTCTTAATCAAACTTGCCCTAATTTTTATAATATATTTTCTATAATTTATATATCAAGATCTAGATAGAATTTTTGAACGATAGTGAACGAAAAACTCGGTCTGGACTACCTACATTTTCGAGCAAATTTGAAACATAAAAGTAAACGGTACGCAATTTGTTAGATGTACGATTCGATGAGATACGTTTATTTGAATTTGTCTTGCGACATTGTGTCAAAATCTTATTAGTTACTGTATTAACTAGTATATCATCGTGCACTATTTGTGAGTATAAAATGAACATAATATAAAATGTATTTATTTTTATGTTAAATAAATTATAAATAATTATTTTACATATAATAATATTCTCTCCGTCTCATTTTTAACTGCATTTTTTTCTTTTTGGACGTCTTATTCTTAACTGAACATTCCCTTAAATGGAAATATCTATTTTATCACTTTATCACATAAAATACTAATAAATAACTTTTTCTACTTCCAACTATTCATCAATTTATCACATAAAATACGAATAAACAACTCTTTCTACCTCAAACACTTTATCACTTTATCATTTTTTTTCTTAAAAACCGAGCACACAGTAACATAACGGTTAAGAATGGGACGGAGTGAGTAATAAGAATCTTCTTTTTATTTTTAATTTTTTTTATTTAGATGCAATGCACGATTTATTAACACATTTTGTTTTTGCAATCAGGCTTGAGAAATGGGTGGCGCTTCAACTGCTTAAAAAAATTACATTGTTAAATAATGTAAATTTAAAAGTATTTTTTCTTACAATTTTAAATTATTTTTTTCTAAACCACTTTGATCGTCACTTATTATCGTCTTCCCAATTTTCATTGCATGTCAAAAATTTTAAATTGTCCCCTTTAGTTACTGTGAACGTGATAACATATAACTACCCATGATTGAAATTGATCTCCTTAAGAAAGTCCAAAATTTTTAATAATTGTCTATAATTTTATTAATGATCACACCATAAGATATCATTAGTCAAAATTATATTTCTAAAATGTTAAAGAGAATCTACTATTTGATGATGACAGTGTCATTCCCGAAATCAACACTCTTTGTCATAAGTTAGTCTCGATTAGTATTTTCTTTTAAAAATATGGGTACCAAGCTTCATCACAACCAATCCAGTATCGTTTTACAATCCAATGTCTAATGTCAATTGTACATGCAACTAATTCATAGTAATTGGACTCAATGATTGACCTACATGTCCTATGTTGGGATCACGTGCCCCATATTTTTTTAAGTATATGTTATATATTTTTTAATTATTAGGAGTAATACTTATATTATATGTTTATAATGATTTAAATGAGTTTTTAAAAGTGTTATAATTAGTTAATCATGCAAATATTTCATCTAAAAAAATTTGTAGATTTGTTATGTATATGCACTATCACTATTTAAAAAATTTAATATTATTTAAGATAGTAATAGTGTATAATTGTATATATATGCATAATCATGACACTTGAAAAATAGAATTCACGTGAACCCGTGTTCACCAGGAAAATCTACTTGTTATATTATTTATTTTTGTGTCCCCGTCATGAAAGTTTTCTGGATCCGTCCATGATTGGACTAATCAATTTAAATATTATATCCTATAAAAGAATCATACAAATAAGTAAACAAATTGAGTTTTATCACAGCCAATCTAGTGTCATTTTACAATTCAACTAATAACGTCAACTAATAATTTAATTAAAAATTATTCAATTGTTTCAACTAACAATTTAAGTCTAATGTTAATAGCTCATGCAACTAATTTATGGTAATTGGACTAATCAGTTTAAATCCAATATCATGTAATATTATCATACAAATAAGTATATAAATTATACATTTTCATATATACGATATTTCTCGTCTTTTTTAAATTGCTCAAAATAAAAAAAGTCCATCTTTTATCATATACTCAAAATAATAATAAAGTAACTATACAGTTCATGCTACCCCTTACAAACATCACTAAATTACATCACATGTCTCTAATAATTACATACAAAATTAACTTATTTTTTTATCTTATTCACTAAAATTGACAAAATACTCTTATAAAAAAGCTATTTTATTACCTTCAAATATTAATAAAGAATTTCTTCATCAAAACCCGTGTCAAAATCAAGTGAGCAGTCTAAAAAAAAGATGGAAGGAGTAACTTTTTTTTTTTAAATATATCCATATCAACTACTCCCTTCATCCAATTCTTAACTGCATTATTTCCCATTTTTAAATATATTCATATCCATTTTATCACTTTATCACATAAAATACTAATAAATAACTATTTCTACTTATTCATCATTTTATCACTTTATCACATAAAATACTAATAAACAACTCTTTCTACCCCCAACACTTATTACTTTATCATTTTTTCTTAAAAATTGAGCACACAGTAACATAGCGGTTAAGAATGGGACGAAGGGAGTACAAAATATAATATTTTATATTATTAATCATTAATGTGCCACTTTTAAAATTTTATGATAAATTTATAATAATTTTTTGTTGATTTTTTTTCTTTTTTGGTATAATATTTTGTTATTATATATGTATAAATAGACATAGTTCAAAAATTTTGTGATAATTTTTTTGTTGAATTTTTTTTCTTTTTTAGTATAATATTTTGTTATTATATATGTATAAATAGATCTAGTTCATAAAATTAAAAATAATATTAATAATTTAGAAAATATTTAAAAAATAATTAATATATATGTGTGGTAGATTTGGGGAATTGAGCCTTGTACTCTTGCATACAAAGAAGATAAAAAATATTTGTTATACCATTTGAGCTACATCAAATTTGTTATGATGTTTAAAATTTTATTAGAAAATTATACAGTAACAATATTTTGGCCCAACTTTTGGCCCAACATTTTGTTATTTTTTAGTATAACTAATTTGATAAAAACTCGTATGAGACATTGAGACGGTCTCATGCATGAAACAGAATACAATTTAGCACAATCAACACATATCCCTCTCAATGTGTTAAAGCGTCAATGCACAAATTACACTTCGTCTCACCGAGAGATGGTCTAACGCAAGTGTGCCTCAACTAATTTTGGTAAAATTGCCTAATTTCAAGTAAATGATTTTAAACTCGTATTCTTTGTTTTAAAACTTCATAGTAGTACTTGTCAATCAAAAAAAAATATATAACTTCATAGTAATAGTATTTACTTTAAAAAAAAAATCATAATTTTCTTTAGACAAAAACCCATATGAAGTTATGAACTCGATAAACTCTATTTTTTAATATCAATGTTATGCACAAAAACTAATTTTTGTGCATAACAATTGTTGTTGTCTGGATTTCACTATGACAACAATCAATAAATGATAAAATAAACAAGAATGAATGCCTAAGAACTCAAGTTTTTTTGTTTGGACTAATGTCTTTTTTGTACTTAAAAATTTCGACCATTTTTATTGAGGGGTTAACTCGTATTTATAATATTTACAAGTTATTAATTACGGTCATTAACGGGGTGCTTATTAAGCTCTTGAAATCAGACAATAATAAGTGCACGAGGTCGCCACACTCCTTGATAGCCGCTGCGGACATTACGCTTCGATTCCCTTTTCCTAATTTACCTCTTATTTCCATTTTGGCGACGAGACGTGGACTCTTCTTGAGGTCGCTCGTCACTCCTATATTACTTTCTTCAATCCAGTCTCTGGATAGCGATCTCGATCCTTCTTCAGCTTGTTCTTTCTCGTTCATCAGCTTGTCCTCCAAACATGAGGTCGCCCTATGATGCCTTATGAATATTCTTGAATGTGGTCATGTATCGTTATTGTCGCACATGGGGTACGACAATTGCCCCCCAGGTCGTTGTTCGATTGCTGACAAATGGCGAGTTGTTTCAAGTCATCTTTCTAGGCTATCTTTTGGATAGGATGGGATCAACCGCATGCGTGCAGTTATCTGCCATGACACATCGATCCCGCTTTTGGCTTCTCGAAAAGGTGTGTGCATGACGTAGTGGCCGTGGCAAATGATGGTGTGTCTGTCATAATCGTGATTCTCGAACGGTCGCGACTTGGCAAACGTCCGGGCATGTGGCACACTCGCTGACAATTTATTGACTAATTGTTCTCTGACTGCATTTTAAACTTTGAAATTCTCGAATTTGCCCCCACTTCTCTTCTATAAAATTTAAAATTTCTAGCACAGTCCTCTCTTTTCTCTTTCGTGCTCAAGGCATTCTTCAAATCTCTGAATCCTCTCTTCTTGTAACTCTTCTCGGTTCTAGTTTTCGGCGTGCGTCTAGGTAATTCCGGTGTTTTTCATTCGTTGTCTTTATAATTCTTTCTCTTCGATTTCTGAATTCTCTCAATGGTCGGTGAGCGTCCTTTCACTTCCTTGATCTCTAAAGTGGGTTTCCACTCCTTCGATGCCCCTTTTTCCTTTGGGGGATGTTGGGAGATGAATTTAATAAAGAAGTTTTGATTAGATCCCAAAACCCCCGAGTATGACATGTTCAGGATAATCTTGATAGTCTGAGTCAGGTTTTAGTATAGATTCTTTAGGAAGATATCTGCACCGTGTATAGTCAGCAGATATTAAAATCAGGCTAGATATTGAAACCCTGAAGAAGACTCAGAAGACTCAGAAGTAACTAAAATCTCGGAAGTAACTAAAATCTCGGAAGTTACGGAAGACTCGGGAAGACCTGAATGTTCAGAGGCACTAAAGAAATATCTATCTGAATACATACAAAACTGAGGAAAACGCACATTTTCAGAAGAATAGATATTGCCCAAAACATTCAAGTGCAGGCAAAAGGAACTAAGTCTAAGTGTTGTTTAAGGTTGTCTCATTCATAGAGATTGACTTAAAAGAGTCATTTTGTTTGTCTACATTCACTGAAGACAAGAACCAATCAGAGAAAGACAACATCATTTTTTTATCGATTAATTGAAAAGCGAGGACCACAATTTTTTGTCAGTAGTACTATGTTCCAAACTGCAAAAAATTGGTGATTGGCTACATGGCTGTATATTTCCTAAAACATGCAAGGGAGTGTTCAAACCCTAAAAATAGTCGTTCATCAATAACCAGAAGAGGAAACTCTTTATGCTATCTCTTCCAACGGATAGTTTTTCAAAGAGTGACCTTGGAGAAGTTGCCTATAAATACCAGTGACCTTCACCATTGAGAGGTTACGGGAAATTACAGCAACTCAAGAGCTCATTCGTATTCTTGGAAATTGAAGCACTCGAAAACCCTAGAATTTCCCAAGTGTTTCACATTGGAGAGATCTCATTCACTAAGACTAGATTGATAGATATATCCAAATCTTAGTAGAGATATCCTAGCCTTTGCATTTGTTCTTATTGTAAAGGATATCTCACCCTAGTTGGAAACCAACCCAAACCTAAACCCTTTGATAAGGTAGTTTGAGTGTGTGTTTTGTTGGTGAGTTAGAGTTGTAAAGAGTGAGTAAGCTGCAGGTTAGTCAGCCAGAAAACTCTAGAGGAGAAGTTAGTAAGCTACTTGTGGTAGTCTGAAAACTTGTGTGTGTTGAGTTAGTAAGCTGCAGTGAGTCGGGCAGAAAACTCAAGGTAGAAAAGTTAGTAAGCTGCAGTGAGTCAGCCTGAAAGCTTTAGGAAGTGATTAAGGAATTTCTCTGAAGATCAGAGAGAGTGGACGTAGGAGCTTGAGTCTCTGAACCACTATAATTGTTGTGTTGTTTGCTTTCTGTACTGCATTATATCTGTTGCATGATTTTCACTGAAAGCATATTTTAGTGATACTCAGTTGGAATCAATCCACTAAATGTGCATTAACTGATTCATAGCCTTAATCACTATTTTACTAAGGAAGAGATTTTCAGCAAGCTAAAACGAGTATAAACCTAGGGCCAACCATTCAGCACTCTTGATTAGCTAGAACAGATAGTTACCAAACTGAACTAACTCTACTGAGTATTCAGTAAGATAATTATATGATCCAAGCTTCTCAAGATCTCTGATAAAACTCAGGATCAGTTGGGCTAATCTGAAGCTACTGAAAGCTGCTCAGGATCACTGTCTCAGTAGACTTTGACTCAGGGCGATTTGTGCTTCTCAGGGCAAAACTCTCAGGATAACCTAACCCATCTGATCTCAGTGAAGAAAAGTTCTAAAATATCACTGAACACGTGTATTCCCCCCCATACACGTGTGAGACTCGTTTGCACCGGGACCAACAAGTGGTATCAGAGCAGTGGTTCATTTTGACCACTTGCTTTGGTATCCATAGTCTATTTGCTGAAAGACTTTGGTGGTCTACTGAATAGATCTTATTGCTGATATCTTATAAGGCTCATTCATCATGCCTTCTAAGAAACTTCCTATGTTCTCTGTTGAGAGCTATGACCTATGAAGACTGAGAATGCTGGCTCATCTGTACCAAACATGAAAGAATGTGGAGAGTGGTTTCTGAAGGACCATTCAAATACACTGTTGTGAATCCCAGAATTATTGATACTGAGAGGAATGATCCCAGAGATGAATTCCCAAAACCTGATGATCAACTTACTCCTGATGAGAGAAAGTTAGTCAATTTGGACTACATTGCTAAAGATACTCTATATAGCACTATTGATGATGGTGTTATGGGGATGATTTCTCACTGTGAAACTGCAAAAGAAATATGGGACACATTTGCTATCATGTGTCAAGGCACAGATCATATTAAAGAGAACAAACTTTATGTTGCTATTGGAAAGTTTGATAGCTTTGAAATGGAAGATGGTGAATCCATTGACAAACTGGAAGTCAGATTCACTAGCATTATGAATGATCTGAATGCTCTTGGGAAAATATACCCACAGAGAGAAGTGACACTGAAAATTCTTAGAGGATTATCTAAGAAATGGGATATACATGTTGTGGTGATTGAAAACACCAAAAATATTGATTCCATGCCATACCAACAAGTTTTCTCTGAACTGAAAGCTTATGAGTTTGTGATTGACAAGAAAACTAAGATCTGATAGCAAAGATGATTCTTCATCTAGCAAAAATGTGGCCTTTAAAGCCAAAGAAAAATCCTGTAAATCTAGAGAGTCTGAAAACTCACTTGCCAAAAATCAGGATGAGCAAGAGGATAAGCTAGTACTGATGGCAAGGAGGTTTGAAAGACTCAATAGCAGATATGGAAAATATAAGAAATATTACAGGAATCACAAGTACAAGAACATGAATAACTCAGAGGCTGAGGACAGATCCACTGAGAAAAGGAAGGACCACAAAGCTGAAGGTTTCTCATCCAAGAAGAAGGACTCCAAGACCAAGGAGGAAAGTGATCAGGATGATGATACCAACAGATGCTACAACTGCCAGAAGAAAGGTCACTTCCAGTATGACTGTCCTGAGCTGAGTGCTAAAGAAAGAAAGGAGAGACAAGCCAAGAGAGACAGAAAGATCTCCAGCAAGAAGGCTATGATTGCTGAGGAAGAAGAACAATCTGAAGAAGGATCTAGTTCTTCAGATGAGATATTCTCAGATAGTGACAGTGATGATGTCTGCCTTGTTGCTATGGAGGAGGTAAATTCTTCTATCTCTGTTGTTGCTCCTACACAAGCACATGAGTTCTCAAGTTCAACTGTAACCAGTAACTTTGACCTGATGGATTCTTTTGAGAATCTTATGAAGGACTATTCTGTGTTACAAGAACTTCTCACAGAAACTCAAGAGCAGAATAAGGAACTGACTGCTGAGAATCTGAAATGGAAAGACTCTAAAAATGCTGAGATCACTTCTCAATTGATGGGAACTACTGATGAACTGGATGTTCTGAAAGTACAACTCTCAGAAAAAGAGAAAGTGATAGAAATCCTGAATGGAAAATTAGAGAAATCCACTGAGGAGATTCGACTTATCAGAACTGAGTTCAATGACCTCTTTGAGAAGCATGAGACTCTAAAGAAAAGTGAGGATAGTGCTCAGAGAAAGTTAGCTCTATTGAATTATGCATCTAAAGTAATAGATTAAATTCAGAGTTATCAAAGACCTGCAACTATAAAGGCTGGATTGGGATATAATCCAGGGAGAACCTCACAAGGTCTTCTGAATGTTGCTTCTAGTAGCACTAAGACTGTCTTTGTTAAACCAGTGGCTTGTACTAATCTTCTTACTGAAGAACCGCCCAGAGTTTTAGACAAGGGTAAAGGACCTATGGTTTCAGAAAAACTGAAGGTTCAGAGAAGAAAGCCCAAACCTCTGGAAATGGCTAGAAAACCTGAACACTCAGTAGGAAATTTTCAGGCCAGTACTTCAAAGCCTCAGGCTAAGAATACCAACCTGAAGAAATCTGCACTGAACCATCAGAGGAATTTTCAGAAGAGAAACACTCAGCAGAGATATTCTCAACTGAAAAGACCAAGTCCTCAGATTACTGAAAGACCACAATTTCAGTACAGGCAACCTAAACCCCACTTGCCTAAGGGTAAAGGTTTCCTGAACCCAAGTCAGCAGAGACAGAGGCCAGCTGCACCAAAGCCAAGACATTTGAACAAAAGGCCTGAACCCAAGAAGAACTCTAAGGCTCATGCTCATGCTAAGGTTGGCACTCATACACAGGGTACTGCCAAGGCACCTAGGGTGGTGAATGTGTATGTAGATGTTTATGGGAGACAAATCAGCCACTCTAAAGTAATTAGAGTTATCAGGTAGATTTGGGTTCCAAAAGGTACAACTAACCTGGTAGGACCCTACACCAAATGGGTACCTAAGAACTGATCTGTTTTTCAGGTAAAGGAAAAGGGCACTGAGCTGAATGAAGACAACATAGCCCTGATGAGTGGAAATGAATTGGCTCCTGTTGCATGGTATCTGGACAGTGGATGTTCAAGACATATGACAGGATATAAGCAACTACTCACTGACTATGTTGAGCAAAAAGGTCCTCAGATTACATTTGGAGACAACTCCAAAGGACAGACTGAAGGATATGGAACTCTTGAAGTTGATTCTGTTCATATCCATGGTGTTTCATATGTCTGGTTTAAAGCATAACTTGCTTTCTATCAGTCAATTCTATGACAAAGGATTCAGTGTTGAGTTCTCAAAGAACTTATGTTATGTGAAAGACAATACTTCACAACAAATATTATTGACTGGTACTAGAAAAGGAAATGTGTATCTTGCTGATTGGAAATTATCTCCTAAAGATACATGTTTGGTTGCAAAAAGTTCTACTGATACCAGTTGGTTGTGGCCCAAAAGGTTGAATCACTTAAACTTCAAAACCCTGAACAAACTTGCAAGATTAGCACTTGTGAGGGGGTTACCAAATGAAGTGTTCAGTAAAGATCATGTATGTGATGCTTGTCAGAAAGGAAAACAAATCGGAGCATCATTCAAAAGCAAAGTAGATATTTCTACTGACAGAATATTACAACTGTTACATATGGATCTCTTTGGTCCAGTAACACATGTGAGCACAAATGACAGAAAATATACACTTGTGGTAGTTGATGACTACTCTAGATACACATGAGTCATATTCTTACTCAGTAAGAAGGAGACTCAGACAAAGCTGCCTGAACTACTGAAAAGACTCAGTACTGAAAAGAATCTGAGTGTGGTCAAAATCAGATCAGATAAAGGAACTGAATTTATCAACCATATTATATCTGATTATTGTGCAACAAATGGAATAGCTCATGAAACATCAACTGCAAGGACCCCACAACAAAATGGTGTTGCTGAAAGAAGAAATAGGACTCTGAAAGAAGCTGCAAGAACAATGATTGCTGAAGCTGATATTCCTAAGAGATTTTGGGCTGAAGCTATCAACACTGCATGCTACTCTCAGAACCGATCCATGCTGACAAAGAATCAAGAAAAAACTCCTTATGAGCTGTGGAATGAAAGGAAGCCTCTTGTTTCTTTCTTTCGTGTGTTTGGTTGCAAGTGTTTCATACACAATAATGGTAAAGATCAGTTGAAAACTTTTGATAGCAAAGCTGATGAAGGGATATTCGTAGGATATTCTGAAGTCAGTAAAGCCTTCGGAGTTTATAACTGTAGGACTCTTATTGTGTAAGAAACACCTCATGTTGTTTTTGAGAATCTACTTGTGTTCAGAAGAAACAGGAACAAGACTCAGGAGAACTGAACAAGAGAATCACCAGACTTAACCTGAAAAAGAATGATAAAACATCCTCTGAACCTAAAAAGAAGAAGTCAGTCACCTTCTATGAATGGAGTGAATCAGACTCAGACAAAGAAGTTCAGGATGGAAATACCCAGGATGGTGAGACTCAGGATGGAAATTCTCCACTGAAGGAAAGTCAACACACTGAAGCTGACCCATCTGAACATACACCAGTTCAGACTCAGGTATGTAATGTCGATGAAGATGTGGTCACAGCTGAGGCAAACTCTGAATCTATCAACCAAGGGGGAACAAATGTCTCTGACAATGTTCTGAATGGAATTTCCCCTGAGGAAGATGATTCACTCTCTCCTTTTCTGTTGTTCCCTGAATTTGATGAATTACCTGAACCTAACATTTCTGATGTTGAGGATACTACTGAAGGGGGAACATCCAGGAGAAAATGGTTGGATAGTCATCCTACAAGTCAGATTGTGGGAAATCTATCAGAAGGAGTTAAAACAAGAAGGTTCTATGGAGAAAGTGCTTTGTTCTGCTGCTTCCTATCTGAAAAAGAACCTACTAAGATTGAAGAAGCTCTTCAAGATTCTTTCTGGATTACTGTTATGCAAGAGGAGCTGAATCAGTTCACAAGAAATGAAGTTTGGGAGCTAGTGGATAGACCTAAGAGGCACAATGTGATTGGAACTAAGTGGGTGTTCAAGAATAAGAGAGATGAAAACAACAACATTGTGAGAAACAAGGCAAGACTAGTTGCACAAGGTTATTCCCAAGAAGAAGTCTTGGATTATGATGAAACCTTTGCACCTGTTGCAGGACTAGAAGCCATCAGAATGTTTCTTGCATATGCTGCACAGATGAAATTCACAGTTTATCAAATGGATGTGAAAAGTGCATTTTTGAATGGTGTGCTTAAGGAAGAAGTATATGTGGAACAACCTCCAGGATTTTGTCAGAATGACCAAGTTTTTCTGTGCTCGGGAAAGCCTTGTATGGTCTTAAACAAGCACCCAGAGCATGGTATGATACACTTTCTCAGTTTCTTACTGACCATGGTTTTATCAAAGGAACTGTTGATAGGACTTTGTTCAGGATAGAAGATGGGAAAGACATCTTACTAGTTCATATTTATGTGGATGACATCATATTTGGATCTCCAAATCATCAGTTGTGTGAGAAGTTTTCTACCCTGATGAAAGGAAAGTTTGAGATGTCTATGATGGGGGAGATGAATTTCTTTCTTGGACTTCAGGTGAAACAAACTAAGGAAGGAATCTTCATCAATCAAGCAAAATACACCAGAGATCTAATTGCTAAGTATGGTATACAGAATTACAATGCAGTTAGAATTCCCATGAATACTAACTACAAGATGGATCCTGATCCTGAAGGCAAATCAGTAAATCACACTGATTATAGAGGGATCTTTGGATCATTGTTATATCTCACTGCAAGTAGGCCTGATATAACATTTGTTGTTAGGATATGTGCAAGATACCAAGCTAATCCTAAGGCTAGTCACATGGAGGCTGCCAAAAAGATTCTGAAGTATCTTAAAGGCACTGTGAATAGAGGATTATGGTATCCAACTGATGATAATCTTGAATTAACTGGTTATTCAGATGTTGATTATGGAGGATGTAGAATTGACAGGAAGTCTACCACAGGAACTTGTTAATTTCTTGGAAGTAAACTGATATCATGGTTTTCAAAGAAACAGACCTCAGTAGCAACCAATACTACTGAAGCTGAATACATGGCTGCAGGAAGCTGTTGTGCACAGATTCTTTGGCGCAGACAACAATTGAGAGATTATAAGATTATAGCCAATGAAGTACCTATATTTTGTGATAATGATAATGCAATTGCTATTACACAAAATCCAGTATTGCACACCAGATGTAAGCATGTTGATATCAGACATCACTTCATCAGAGATCATGTTGAAAAGAAGGATATTAGAATGGAGAAAATTCATACTGATAAACAGAGAGCTGATATCTTATATTAGATCATGTTGCTCCACAGTTCATTTTAGATCATCAGATGGAGTGACTTCAGGCACATCAGATGCGGTGGCTTCTGGTAAGTTCGGAATAGTTACCATATGCATCTGTTTTTCTTGATCTTATCCTTCCCCATTTTTGGTTGCATCAAAAAGGTGTGACAGCCTGATATTCAGAGCCCTAAACTGACTCGTCATCTCCTCCTTCAGTTCTTCCACAGCGAGATGAGTGATCTGAACAGTTGCAGAAGAAGGTGCCGGACCCATGAGCCTGTTTAACCCAGATTCAATGGCCTTCCTGGTCTGATCAACAGATCTTTCAAATCTTTTTCAGCCAATATCCATACAGGATTCAGTCATTTCTAAAGATCCCCAGACACTCTCCAATAGAATCTGCGTTTCTCCCAACATATCAGTTTGGAGCTTTAGCTTCTCAGCAAGAGGATCAACCCATTTCATCACAGAGCCGAGGATAGAATCATGCATGTGGGTGATTTTGTCAACTGTCAGCTACCTCTCTCTGTCAACCAGATTCCTCTGTTCTTCCTTAAATTCGCTGCATCAGATCTGCTGCAAGAGTTGTGAATTGTGCATCAATGGAAGCTTTTACCCCATCTTGCATTTTTGAAGTCATAAGATCTAGGGTATCATCACTCAGCACCGCAGTCTGACCAGATGTTGATGCCTAGCCAAACTGGGTCTCATCTGCAGCACCCACTCTTGGTTCATCGGCAGCTTCCTCAATGTCTTCATCAACAAAAGGTTCTTCGGTTTCATCAATCTCCCTGGCAATCCCAAACCTGTCATGAATAAGTCATCTGATGTCGTCATCAGATGCCAATTCAGATGCGCTCTCAACCCCAGCATACTCCAAGCATCTCATTTACAAGTCCACAAAATAATCAGAGCCAAGAGCATCCATAAGGATCAGAAATTCCTCGATGTTTTTCAACCTCACATCTCTCCAGAATACTATCTCCTCAATCTTGTGCTGAAGACCAGGATGATTAATCAGATCAGGGCATAAGCCAAGCAGATATGCTTTCACCTGCTGCTTCAGAATGTATAGCACTGGGCTCTCTGTATCTGGAGATTCAAGTAATGTTTTGGTGTTGAAGGGGTTGTGAGACATTGAGACATAAAGATCATCTCTAGGCATAGTCTCAGTAGGTTCTTCAACTGCTTCAGTACCAAGTGCAGATGAGGGAGTTGGCACAGATGGGCGTATTTGTGGTTCAATGGCTATGTCTGATTGAGGTTGGGGAAGTGTAGGAATATTTGTTTGTTCTGTGGGTTAAGGTGCAGATGGGGTTCCTGAAGGCTGTGGGACAAGTGGAATTTCCAGTTGAGATGAGGATTGATCAGGTTGTCTTGTCTCCACTGGGGTTGGATCTGGTATCTGGGCTTGGGGTGAAGTGTGTATAGGTGATCTGTGTGGGCTAGGTGAGGGTGATTTAGAGGTTGGCGTGGGTGATCTCTCTTTTCTGAAAACTGTACTAAGAGGCACATAACCAGATGGAGATTGTTCTCCAGTAGGCTCAGCTTCTGAACCTTCAGCCTCTCCTTCTACCTCTTCTTCTCGTTCAAGACTGGCAGTCCGTCCAGGACTCACAATAAAATCATCAACTGATTCCAGATGAATCAGTTCCTCTGTCTTCTCCACCGGTTCAGAGACCTTCTCCAGAAAAGTAGAAATCATCTTTTGACGCTTCTCAGGTTCCTCTGACTTCTTTGGCACATCCTTTCGTTTCAGCCTCTTTACAGGAGTAGCCTTTTCGTGCATTTCTGATTGAACAGAAGTCGTTGTTGCCTTGGAGTCCTTTCCTTTTCCTTCCCCGTGCTGTTTAGGCACATAGAGGGTTGGATCATCATCAGATTGGCCCGACAGGGATTCGTTTTTGCCCAAGATGGCTTTGAAATTAGCTTGATATAACTTCGTGCCATCCTCATTCCACTCAAAATTGTCAGGTAGCCTGTCTGAAAGGATGATAGAAACTTTGTGGATGAATGAGCACTTGGAGGATAAATACACCTCATTTCTGTCGTTCAGATCAAACTTTGTCGTTTCTTTCAGCAGTCTTGTCTTAAACATTCCCAACCAATCCACATCAGATGCATTTTTGATAATTGCAGTCATGACACCGATCTTGTGAGATGTGACGGCATCAAGACTGTAGGTTAAGCACATAATCACCTTCTGTACAATCTCAAAGAGAAGGCGATACTTCCTCTTCAGATATGGGGCTTTGACATTCACCGTCTGATCTATATTGGCAGGTCTCAACAACTCGACCTGGAGAAACTCTTTCTCTCCAATATCAGATGTGACGGATTCAGGAGCAATACGTCCTTGACGGAGACCAAAGATTCTCCGTAGATCATTGTCTGTGACCATGACCTCCATACCTCCAACAGAGGATATCAACTTCTCATCATCATTCTCGTCTTTCCTTAGGTTGTACAGAAATTCTAGGGCTTCATAAGTGTGGACAACGTTTTGATGTCGATAGCAATACTGATCTAAGCCACACGTTCGCAGGCAATCTAGAACTTCGAGGGACTCAGGATCTCTTGTTACTGAAAACACTACAAATTTCTCATCAATAATATCCTTCTTCATTGATGCGAAATTGCAGATCTTTTTGCCTTGGCCCTTTCGTTCAATGATTTGTGCCATTTCTTTTTTGTAACATATGTAAAAAGATATAAGTTTGAGTAGTATAAATCAATAAAATCAATAACCTCAAACAATCCAACAATCTCAACACAAATTAAACATGTATGCATACAGAACTTTTTAATATTATAACAGATACGAATTTTCAGACACATTGAAGCACGATTCGTAAGCCTAAGAAATACCAAGAACTTGTTTAGCAAGAATATTAAAAAAAAAATTACCAAGTATTGATTCGTGAAATTGAACCGCGTGAAAATTGAATCAATTGATTGAGAGAATAAAGTTTGAAGAAGCAGTAGGTTTGATCTCAAGAATTTTGGTAAATAATAGAAGTGGAAATGGTTTTTCGGAAATTGAGTTAGGGTTATATAATGCGAGGGAAAACTTTTAGCACAATTTCCCATAAATCTCAAGTATCCATGTTTTGAAATCAACGACTTAGATTAAACAGCCGTAAAGTATTTTAATCGAGTGGTTGGAAAAAGTAGCCCGCTCGTATTTTGGACGTGAAATCTCGCAATAAATACCATTAAATACATATTCCCCACATCCGCATTTAATGCTTGCAGTGCATACATCATAAAGTTAAGGGAACAGTAATAGCTAACATAGAGTAGGCATAAAGATAAATCAAAGCGATATCGGTCGACCGATATTGTGTCGGTCGATTACCATTGTTGATCTGATCTGGTTGGCCTGATTATTGTTGACCTTACTGATGGTAGCCTATCCCTTAGTATTTCCCAACAATGTCCCACTTATCGATCGATTCTCACGATCCAATCGATCAATCTGATCCACCGATCAATCGATCCAATCCGACCGGATCTCTCACGATCAATCGATCAAGTCAGGTTTTAGGATGTGTGCTTCCGCCAACACCTCATCCTCGGGGAGTCGAACAGTCGCCTCGATTCCCTGAATCGGCGTGATGTGACATTCCCGCAGAGATGTCCTGGACACTTTGTGACGTCATATGATGTGAACTAATCCAACCAGCAGGCGTATCACTTACACGCTACCACTTGTGACACCAATTTCTTTGGAAGGGCCTCATAAGTTCAAAATTTGCATTTCCACCCCCGTTTTTCCTCTATAAATAGGATGGGGTTTTAGACACACAACACAACCCATTCACCATACTTATCGTTCTCAAGCTTGCACATGAGAAATTCCGACGAGTCCTTAATTCTGGCAAAATGCTTCTTCTACCCTTCACAAATGAACTCCGGTTCTCAGTCCAACCCTGTGCTTCCCCCTTTCCTGATCTCGTCATCATCGGAGGATGACCATACGTCCATTGCCAAGCTTCACTGCCACCGGGGTGGCGGATCTGCCGCCAGCAACATGGAGGTGGCTGTTTGTTCCTTGGGCTCCGATCGAGATAACGTGGTTAACGACGATGAGCAACTTCTGACAAGTAGTATAACGACGATGAGCAACTTCTGACATGTAATATGGATTTAGTATTGTATGTACGATCTTGATCAGGCCAAAATGCTCTACAATACAATCCTTTGAATTACACGTGTGACACTCGTGTTCATTGAAAATGGGAAGTCTCATCGGTCTTAGGGTTTAGGGTTTAGGGTTTAACTTCAGACCTCCGGGTCTATTGTAATGAAAATTTCGACCTCCGGGTCTTTATCAATGAAATTCTCTTTTATTCCATTGTTGTGTTGACTTGATTTCCTTGTGCGAATTTTGCCTTGTCCTTGTCTTAATATTTATGCAACTTGTTAATCTGATCAGTTCCCAATCTGATCGTCTGATCAGTTGAGGTACCTTACTCAACTGATTCTTCTTAACCTGGTTAGTCTCTTAACCAACTGGTTCTGGAGACCAGTCCACCAAACATTTCTGGTGCACTTTCTCCAAGATCCAGAAGCCCTAGCTCATTACAGAGTTCTCTGAATCTGACTTAAGCTAGTGGCTTGGTTAAGATATCAGCTCTTTGCTTATCAGTATGGATCTTTTCCATTCTGATGTTCTTCTTTTCAACATGATCTCTTATAAAATGATGTCTGACATCCACATGCTTGCAACTTATATGTAAAACAGGATTTTGAGTAATTGCAATAGCACTATTACTGTCACAGAATATAGGTACGTTCTTAGCTACAATGTTGTAATCCCTCAGCTGCTGACTAAGCCAGAGCAGTTGAGAACAACAGCTTCCTGCAGCCATATATTCTGCTTCAGTAGTAGATGTTGCAACAGATTTCTGCTTCTTTGAAAACCAAGAGATCAGTTTACTACCTAAGAACTGATATGTACCTGAGGTTGATTTTCTGTCTATTCTGCAACCTCCATAATCAGAATCAGAATACCCACTAAGCTCTAGATTATCATCTGATGGGTAGAATAAACCAAGGTTTACTATCCCCTTCAGATACTTAAGAATCCGCTTAGCTGCATCCAGGTGGCTTTGCATTGGATTTGCCTGAAATCTGGCACATACACCTACTGCGAAAGTTATATCTGGTCTGCTGGTAGTCAGGTATAGTAGAGATCCAATGAGAGTCCTGTATTCTTTCTGATTAGTTTTTTGACCATTCTCATCTGGATCCATCTTGAATCCAGTCATCATAGGAATTTTGGCTTCCTTACAGTTTTGAACTCCAAACTTAGCCAACAGATTCCTAGTGTACTTTGCCTGACAAATGAATATCCCTTCTGTACTTTGCTTAACTTGTAGACCCAGAAAGTAATTCATCTGACCCATCATGGACATCTCGAACTTTCCTTGCATCAGTTTGCTGAATCTTTCACATAGGTTCTTGTTGGGAGATCCGAAGATGATGTCGTCCACATAGATCTGAACCATCAGAATATCTTCTCCATCTTCTATTCTGAATAAGGTTCTATCCACTGTTCCTTTAGTGAATCCACTGTCTATCAAGAACTGAGATAGTGTATCATACCAAGCTCGAGGAGCTTGTTTCAGGCCATAAAGAGTTTTTCTTAAATGGTACACTTGGTTGCCTTTTTCAAAGCCAGGAGGTTGTTCAACATAAACTTCCTCAGCTAGTACCCCATTTAAGAATGCACTATTTACATCCATCTGATACACAATAAACCCTCTGTGGGCAGCATAAGCCAGAAACAGCCGAATGACTTCCAGGCAAGCGACTGGTGCAAAGGTCTCATCATAATCAATTCCTTCTGATTGTGAATACCCCTTAGCAACAAGTCTTACCTTATTTCTGGTTATGACATTATTCTCATCTCTCTTGTTCTTGAATACCCACTTTGTGCCAATCACATCTTGATGAGTTGGTCTGTCCACCAGTTTCCACACTTGATTTCTTTCAAACTGCTCTAATTCTTCTTGCATGGCTAGAATCCAGTTAGCATCCTGTAGAGCTTCTTCAATGGTGGTTGGTTCCTTCAAAGACAGATAGCAACAATACATGACACTTTCACCAACCTGATGTCTAGTCTGGACTCGAGCATTCAGATTGCCAATTATCAGATCAGTTGGATGGTCAGATAACCAAGTCCTTCTTTTCTGATGTATATCAGTTTGGATGTCATCATCCTCATCTGATATTGAGTCTTTGGCGTGGTGGGGGAGTGCGAGAATAGGATCCACTTGACATGGACAAGTCTCAACTAATGTTGGAATCATCATATGTTGATGTCCGTAAAAGTAGGAACATCAGTGTTCCCCCGAACCGGATGGTTCGGTTATTCTTATCAAATTGCATACCGAACTTCTTCATTGACAGTTGTACATACCTTTGGGTCTGATCCTGGTGAATCAGTAAGATTAATTTTTGGGACATACACTGTTACGTGATCTGATCCCTTGTCTTTGATACTTAGCTGATCCATTTTCTGTGCATCATGTACCGGTTGATCTGGTACTGCTAGTTCTAAGGTAGATTTCTCTTGTTTAGAAGATGTCTCATCAAAGACCACATGAGGTGTTTCATCCACAACTAGGGTTCGCCTGTTGAACACCCTGAAAGCCTTGCTGGTTGAGGAATATCCTAAGAATATACCCTCATCTGACTTGGCCTCAAAGGTTTTCAACTGGCTCTTCCCATTGTTGTGTATAAAACACTTGCACCCAAAACAAGGAAGAAAGAAACACGAGGTTTTCTGCCCTTCCACAGTTCATAGGGTGTTTTGAAGTGAGCCTTAGTCAGAGAACATCTGTTCTGAGTGTGGCATGTAGTGTTGATGGCTTCTGCCTAGAAACGGTTTGGAGTGACATGTTCAACTAACATAGTACGAGCAGCTTCTTTGAGTGTTCTGTTTCTCCGTTCTGCTACTCCATTCTGCGTTGTGGTGTTCTTGCAGCTGATGTTTCATGCTGTATTCCAAACTTAGTGCAAAAGTTAGTAATAAATGAGTTCATAAATTATGTACCTTTATCGGATCTGATTTTCACAATACTGACACCTTTCTCATTTTGTAACTTCTTGAGCAGCTCGGGTATCTTTGTTGTTGTCTCATTCTTCTTATATAAGAAAACCACCTAGGTAAACTTGGAGTAATCATCCACGATCACCAGAGTGTATTAGCGTCCGCTGAGACTAAGTGGTATAACTGGTCCAAATAGATCCATATGGAGGATTCGGATCTTTGGTCCTGGGATTCCCTTGAATGAGGTTTTTACCTGTTTTCCCTTCTGACATGCGACACATGTCTGATCCTTAGAGAATACCTCATTCGGAAGACCCTCAACCTAAGACATCCTTGCTATCTTGTTAAGAGTTTTAAAATTCAGATGGCTCATTCTCTTGTGCCGGAGCCAACTGCTGCTTTTGGAACTCTTAACAACCAGGCATGCATTTCTTGGACAACTGTTCCAATCTGTAGTGTAGATCGTTCCTTTCCTTGAACCTGTTAATAAAATCTGTTGAGTAGCTCGATTCTTGATAGTGCACTGATCAGTCGAGAACTCAACACTAAATCCGTTGTCGTAATTCAGAAACCGATAACAAAGTTGTGCTTTAAACCGCCGACACACGAGACTCAAAGAATTCAGACATCATCATTCTCTAAGGTTCAGAATCCTCTTGTAAAACCAAAGTTATCATCACCAAAGAGTACACGTGGGCCTTCTTGTTCTGTGTAAGAGCTAAGGAGATGTTTGCTTCCAGTCATGTGACTTGAGCATCAACTATCGATGTACCAGATAGTTGCTTGTACACCTCCTTTATTGGCCAAATCCATGCGAACTTGCAATCAGATCAGGCTTTAGGTACCCCAAAGAGAATCGGTCTGGGGGTTAGAAATACTTTTGGGATCCAATTTGGGAGATGAATTTAATAAAAAGATTATATGATTTTGATTAAGATCCCAAAACCCCGAGTAGTATGACATGTTGAGAATGATCTTGATAATTGAGTCGATTCAGTTTTAGAGTATTCAGGATGTTATCCAAAATGTATAGTCCAGATATAGTTGCAGATAGGTTCTCAAGACTTCAAGATGTTTCAAGAAATAAGATGAAATCGGTTCAAGACTAATAAACCGAGAACATTTTCAAGCAAGATCCGAGGATTTTTGAACGAGAATATTCAAAGATGAAGACTCAAAGATATTCCAAGATAAACCCTTTTTCAAGACTCGGGGAAGACCTCAAGACTCGCTCAAGAGAAAGACTAAGACTTCAAGACTCAAGATTTGAGAAACTCAAGACGCAAGATCAAGATCAGAAATCAACATCAAGAATATCGAAGCACCAGCATCAAGACTCTTCAACAAAGATGAACTTGAATGTTCCGAGGCAATCAATATATCTATCTGGAAGGATGATTCAGAGAAACGCGATGCCTTAGAAAGTTAGATATTGACAAGACATTCAAATGCGCATAAAAAGGAACTAAGTCGGAAAGTGTTGTTAAGGTTATATCAAACTCGAGTTTGTAACCAAAAAGAGATTGAAGGTGTCTACCTTTAAAGACAAAAGTCAAAAAGAGGAAGATGACATCACCATATCGACATCGATAAAGGATGTACCAAAAAAAAGATGTCGATGTAACGAAAGTTCCAGATCGCAAAAAGTGAAGACCGGCTACATGAAAGGCTATTGCCTAAAAACATGTTAGGGAGTTTCAAACCCTAAATATAGTCGTTTCTCACACACCATAAGAGGGAACTCACGGGTTATCTCTCCAACGGATAGTTTTCAAGAGTCTTGGTGTATGCCTATAAATGACCCTCTACTTTGTAAGGTTACGGGAAATTTATCCAACTCAAGAGCTCAAACTTATTCTTGCAAAAGTTAAAGCACTTCGAAATACCTTGAATTTCCCAAGTGCTTCTATATTGAAGAGAGCTCACTTTACTAAGCCTGGTTGATAAGATTTATCCAAAGCTTAGTCGAGATATCCTAACCCTTTGCATTGTACTTCATTGTAAAGGATATCTCATCCTAGTTCGAGAAACCCCAAACCCTCGAGAAGGTAGTTGGAGTGTGTTTGTTGGTGAGTAGAGTTGTAAAGAGTTAGTAAAACTTTAGTGAGAAAACTCTAGAGGAGAAGTTAGTAAATCTGGGGTAGTCCAAAGCTTGTGTGTGATTGAGTAAGTAAACTACGGAGGTTGTTGAAAATTCAGTCGGGGTTGAGTTGTCGAAAAACAAGACGAGTTGAGTTCGGTTGATAGTGAATTTCTCTCCGAAGAGTCGAGAGAGTGGTGTAGGAGCTTGAGTCGAACCACTATTTGGGTTCTTTATTGCTTTCCATATGCAGGCTTAATCGTTGCATTGACTTGATTTTGAAAGCATACTTTTCACCGATATATTTGAATCAATCCAATTGAAGTTGCATAAAGTGAATCACAGCCTAATCACTATTTCATAAATGGAAGGTCTTTTCAAAGAAAGCTTAAAACGAAAGTATAATCTTAGGGCCAACCATTCAAGACGGTTTTAGAACAAGATAGTTATCAAACCGAACTCTCTACCGAGGATTAAAAGCTAGTTTCGATCTAAGCAATCGGGATCTTTTCGAGGATGGAGCTTGGGATTATCCGAGGTTCTTCTTAGGAAGAGACTTTTAGAGCGATAAGATTATTTGACCTCAAGAAGAAATTTTTTAAAAACATCAACACGTGTATTCCCCATACACACGTGTAAGACTGCTTTTCGGGACCAACACAAACATATCGCACATTTGTTGAAAATAGAGGGCTTGATTTGTCTCCCATAAACATCTACATAATCATACGTCTCTTCATATGCAATCTGGTCAGTATGATTATTAGTGTGAGCCTTGGATGAATTAGAAGACTTGGGATTTTTCATTGATATTTGTCTTCTTTTAAATTGGGGCTCGGTCTTAGAGGTTAGGTTTCGATTGTAAGGGTAGGTACTTCGCTACCATTAAAAGATTCATATCTTTTGGCATAGATGGTCTTAGCAGTTTACCCTTATTCAATTTGGACTCGATTAGGTTTGGACGATTTCCCTTTGATAGGTTGTCTTTTCGGATTCCTAATCTGATGATCAGGTTGAGGTCTCTTAAGAAGAACAAAATTCTTCTGTTGATTCTCGGTGATCTTGATCGATTTAGGGTACATTTTGTTCCTTTTACGATCGGACACTTGCCTTATCCGTCAATCGATCCTTTTCCCTTATCGTCTGATTTGACTCTTCGTGTATCTTGATCAGAAACTTGTTTGATTACACTTTTTTGAAGTGAACCAGACGGGGCTTTTGAGGATGTAGAAGGGTTTTATACCCAATTCCCTTCTTATTAGTTGACGTACGAAAATAGTTGTTCAGATCTTGAACGGTCTTAGATGATTTCGTGAAAACCTCTATTTTCTTAAGCAAACTATCCTCAGTTGTTTTTAGACTCTCATGCAGTCGAAAGAGTTCATCAAACTTAGCTTGGAGGATTTTGAGATCATCAGCTTGCTGTTTGTTAATAACTAGCTCTTCCTTAATCAGTTTATCCTGATCAGAAGAACTGACTTTCAGAACTTCCAGTTCTGCAGTCATCTTTTGAGCAGTTTCAGCTGATTTCAGTTCAACAGCTTTTCTGACAGCATTTTCTTTAACAAGCTGAATATTCTGCTGAATATTCTCTATCCTTAGCTTGTCGTTCTCAGCTTCCACTATGGTATAAATGTCTACTGCATTGGAGAGATCATCAAGCAATTGCTCACTATAGAGCTGCAGGTCAATCTCTCCAGCAGGTGTGCTCAGCACAGCTGGTGTGGAAACAGAAAACACAGATGGTTTAGAAGATACCTCAGATTGATCTTCTTCCTTAGCCATGAGACAGATGTCGTTATCAGATGAGAACATCAGATAATCAGCGTCGTTGAAGTCATCAGCATTGCTCATCAGGCAGAAGTCTTCAACAGATGAGTAACCAGAATCTTCTGATGGCAGATAAGAGTCATCTATTCCTGTAGTGTCAGAAACCATAGCTTTCCTGTCTCTGTATCGTTGCTCTCTTATGTTCCTCTTATCTTCTCTTTCTTTGGGGGTCAGGTCAGTGCAGTCTGCACTGTAGTGACCTAGTTTCTGGCAGTTGAAGAACAATCCTCTCTCTACTGAACTTCTTCTGGTAGGTGAGTCATGTCTTCTGTACGATCTGTCAGGTGACTTCCCGGTTTGCCTTTGATCTGAATTTCTCCTTTCTGATTTGTGATCTTCAACACGACCATCTCTTTTCTTTTCTCTTTGGCCGTCTCTTCTGTCATCAGATCTGTTTCTTTCCTGTGATCTGTCTTATGATCTTCTATCTCTTCCTTTGCTATTCTGATAGTCTTTGTAGAATCTTCTATACTTTCCCAATTGAATGTTTGATCTTTCAAGCTTTCTGGTGAGTAGAGCAATCTGTTCAGCTTGACTAACAATATTTCCAATGGGCTCAGAAGGTTTTGAGCCGCTGCCGCCTGCTTTGAATGTAACTGCTTTAGTTGTTGCAGGTGTGGTTTCGGCAGATGACTCATCGTCTTCCTCTTGCCCTCTCTCAATCAGGTCGAATTCATGGGCTTTCAGATTTAAGAACGAACTATTCGGCTTCATCTTCGCTATATCTTGGCAGTCTTTGATCACCGTAATCTTCATATCTCATTTCTTCGTTAGAGATCTCAAAATCTTGTTGTTGATGTCTTTGTATGTCATTTCTCGTCCTAACTCTCTGAGCTTGTTGATCGACATGGTAATCCTTCCATCTAGCTCGTTGATCATCTCGTTAGGCAGCATCTTGAGTTTCTTGAACTTAACCAGTTCGGCCTGTAATCTGCTGTCCTTTATCTGTTAATTTCCTTGGCATATCTCAGCTAGAGTATCCCACATCCAGAGGTGGTAAAAAATAGTGGTCAGGGGTAAGTTTTTGGTCGAAATTTGGGCTCGCCTAATTTTTAACTGGCCTCCATTTTTTGACCCCACCCCGACCCTAGGCCAACCCGGGCCAGACTAAAATGACCATTTTTTAAATATTTTTTTAAATATTAATTGCATAATTTTATAAAAATATGATACCCTTTTTTATTTTTTATATCTCCAAAAAGACCTTATATAATACATTATGAGGAATACTTGCATGAGACCATCTCACGGTGAGACGGAGGATAATTTGGACATTGACGTTTGAACACTTTGAGAGGGGTGAGCATTTTAATAGGTGGATCTAAAAAATAAGTGTAACTAAAAACTCATTTAAATAGAATTTATAATATTAGTCAATTAATAAAGGAGCTATAGAGTATAGCAGTTGCCCAACATTTTTTTTACCACAAGTTTTTGTCTTCACCTTTTCATTTCTTCTTCAAATTCACCATAGGTCCACATTATCTATACAAATTAATGCATTTCATGTTTCCAAAACATATTTATCTACTGAAGAAAGCACTTGTGTTACTTTAACTTCAATTGGGCCAATATAAAAAAATAAAATAAAAAGACACTAACGGGCCAGCCGAAGCCCACGGGCCAAATCGGGTCGGGCCAAAAAAGCCCGGTTCTTTTCGGGCCACCAAAAATTGAGCCCATTTAGCCCATTTTCTTTTGCAGGCAACCCATCGGGCCGGGCCCATTTTGCCATCTCTACCCACATCTGCTTCGCAGTCTTGAGGTACTTGATCTTTTATCTTGTGATCTTATCCATCGTCTTCATGATGATATGTCTAGCAATCATATCCAGATTTGATAGCTTTCTTTCTTCAGCATCCATCAGAGATGGGCTCTTTCTGATCCGAGCGCCAACTGGAAAATCTGGATCACCACCTTCAGCTGTGTTGTTGTGGTAGATAATGATAGGGTTCAAGAACTTCCATCATCCCAGATGATTGCTCATGAGAATCAGCATACTCATCAATAGAAAACTTGGGTAGATCATGATACATACCAAATGTATTATCCATGCTTAGTGAGTTTTGAAAACAGATGTAGTTTTAAAAACGGTTTTTCAAGATCTGTTCAAGTGACAACAAAGGTTCTTCCTCAAGAACCGATGATATTCAAAGCCAGTGGTCCGTAGAACCACTGCTTTGATACCACTTGTAGGTCCCGAACGGGTTTTGTGAGGGCAGAAGTCTAGAGAGGAGGGGTGAATAAACTTTTGAAAACTTTTCGTGCAAGATCAGGTGTGATGGCAGGTTGCCTGATAAGAGTGTGAGTGAATCAGTTTGGACTGATATCCAACTTAATGATCGCCTGATGGCAGATCAGTTCGGTGTCTATCAGTTTAACTGATTGTGCGGAAGCTAGTTTATACCCGTGTGAAAAATTAGTTTTATAAGATCAAATTCTGAAGTCTGTTTTCAATCAACAGACTGAAATGTCAAGCTGATCAGATCAATTGCTTGGTGCAGACTGATCCTAACTCAGAATATGTATGCAGTTTAAACAAAGTTGTGTGCAATAGTGTAAAGCAGATAAGAGCAAGTAAATACACACAAGATTTTTATAGTGGTTTGGACAACCAGTCTTACGTCCACTCTTCCCTATCACAAGGGGCACCAACTTAACCAACTGGACTTAGTCTATTGTATTAGTCCAACACAGTACAACCAACAGATGTTTAGAGAGTTCTCACTCAACCGATCCCAGAAATCAGAACTAGAAACCCTAGTCTGAAATCTTGCAAAACAAACTTAACCTAACTTTTGGATTTGGGTAAAGATTTGTTGTTGTTCCAACTGGAAATCTATCCTAGTGTTTATGTAGCCTAAAACTAGAGGATGAAATTTCTATGCTAAGAACTAATGGGATGAACACTTATAAAATAAACTTGAATTTAGTGTTCTTCGTGCGGAAATTTTCTTATGGCTTGAGCTTGATGATAATTTCCTTGTCTTCACTATGAAGAGCAATCCCATATTTATAGACCTCGAAATCAAAGAGCCGTTGGAGAGCAATTTGAATTTCAGGCTATTTTTAGTAGGTTGCAGGATTGATTTGACGTGCTTCAGGAACGGCATGGCCGAAAGCGTGTATATTTGTCCTTTATAGCCGTTTGACTTTGCAGCGCCGAATCCCGGATTGTCAGCTCCGTACGTACGTGTCTCGTTCTCATTGGTTAACAAGTACACTTTTTCAGTGTTTGTTCTACCAACTAAAGTTGATATTCTTCTTGTTCTAATAGTACGTATGATCTGGTGTAACCTCAGTTGACACCTGGTGTGAGCTGACCTGATTAGATAAAACTGATCAATCTACCTGATAGAGTCTTCTGGTGCAAGTTGTCTTAGCTCAACTAGCAGACTTGACTGATGTAGGTCTTCTGGTCTTGATCTTCTGGTAGTCATCTGATCTTCAGGTCTTCTGAACTTGAGCTTCATGTCTTCACCTGATCATCTGACTAACTGACTCGTCTGATCTTCTGACTTCGTCTGGTCTTCTAACTTGACTTATCTTCTGACTTGACTTGTCTTCTGACCTCGTCTGGTCTTCAGATCTTATCTGACCTATGCATATTGAGTTCCCCCTCAATATGTGACTTATCTTATACATCAGTTGTTTATACATTTCAGCTGGTCATCATATTCTGATACTAAGTCATCAGTCAGCTAACATGTCTGACTGGTCCTATTACAAACTGTTTTGGAACTTCCATCAAAACTTAATACAAATTTCCCAACAATTATGTTGTTCGAATTCAGTTCAGGAAAATTCAGTAAGTTATTTTAATCATCGGGTAAAATTACTAAGACCCCATTCAAGAAAATATGAAAAAATGAGTAATTGATAATAATATTTGATTTTGGCAAAAATGTTGCAAAAACAAAGTGTTCTAATATGGTGAAAAACTCACCCAATTTTTTTTTTAATGGAACAAAGAGTGGGCATTATGCCTACTGTTCTTTTTCAATTTGAAAAAAAGGAAAAGAATAAATCCATAAACTAGGGTTAGATTTGTTGTACTTACGAGTCTTCACTTTGGATGATCACTACCTAAGAAGTTTGTGCTACCTCATCTTCTTATTCGCTCAATTCTTGGATCCGTGTCTAGGTGAAAGAGCCGGAATCCCTGTGTTTCACGTATCAGTATGTGTTTCACATATAAGTATGTATTTCATGTCAAGTGTTATTTTTGTAATTTGTTATTAATTAAGTGGTTTTTTCGCAAATACATTTCTCTCTAATCACTTCTTAAAATCACTTTATTTCAAAACACTTCCCACTTTTGATTTTGCTATAAAAATCACTTAATATCATTTTTTTTTAAATAGAGAGAAATAGAGCTCGCATACATTCACTAACTCTAAGTATTTTGTGTTATTTCACATATAATAATTTTTGTTACGAACAAGAGATCCAAAGACAAAAAAATATATTATAGATAAATATATATGGGGGACTTTTCTATAAAATATTTCATAGTGAAATACTAGCTCAAATGGGAAGGAGCTAAAAAATTGCGGATTCTGTGCCGGTCGAATTGACAGGAAAGCTCCTCTCAATCTGTGTTACTATAAACACAAATGTATGTTACTGTAAGTGTATTTATGTGTTACCATGTGATGATGAAAAAAATTAAGATATTTTTATTAATTCAATGGTGTAAAATGGTGGTTTAAGCTTTTACTTAAAGTTGTTGGTCACATGTCAGAAGGAGAACCAATTAAAAAACAGAGGAGGAAGCGGATTGTTTTGTTTATATAGTAACACACATGTCTCTTTACAGTAAGACGTATGTGTGTCTAATATCACAATTTTTAATCCTTACATACAAATATGTATACTGCAAAAATAAGTACTCCCTCGGTCCCATACTCAATTTTCCTTTAATCTTCCATTATGGTCCGTCCATTACTTGTTTTCCTCTTCCATAAATAACAATAAAACAACATTATTTTGTACAACTATATCCTTCCAACATCTAAAAAATTACGCCCCATGCCATTACTTTATCCACATTAAAAACTATTTTATCCACATTAAAAACTACTTTATCCTTTCATCTACTTTAATAATAAAGTAGAAATTTTTGCAATATCCTCAACTAAAATCACTTTATCCTCTAAAATACTATAATAAACAACTCTTATATTAAATACCACGCAAACAATAAATAGCCAATCGAATGCGAGACAAATGGAGAATGTATTATTTGTCCTTATAGTAACACATGTTTGCCTTATAGTAACATAGACCTCGGAGCGAGTTTTGTTGTTTTGCCTTTGTAGGAATTTTATAGAATATTTCGTTTGACTCAGTTCGACTTGAACAAGATCCGCAAATTTCTTCCTTTGTGTTTATGACATTATGCGATTTTCCTTTTAACCCATGCGTCATGTTTCACAGATCCTTTCTTCCGGTCAGTGGCGGAGGGAAGGAGCTACTTGTACCCCCAAAATGAAATGTACCTCCTTGCATAATTAGGAAAAAGTTAGTATTTTATTATGTATAATTTAAAAAAAAATACTTAAACTTATTCCCAAATTTCAAACCCTACTCAAATGTATCCCCAAATTTCGAATCTTAGATCCGTCACTACTTCCGGTAACACATATATGTACTTACAGTAACACATATTTATTCTTATAGTAACACAAACTTTGAAGCAAATTTTGATGTTCCGCCTTTCCACGAATTGTATTGAAAAATATGTTTGACTCGATTCGACCAGTGCAGGATCCACAAATTTTTCAATATATACTTATACACTTATCATTTTTTCCCACATGTCATATTTCATTTTGAGTAGGTCTCGTGTGAAAATAGTTTCATATTTATAGACATTATCATTCAGTTATCACTTATCACGATTAATACACTTTTGTAATATAATTCATACTTTTCAATTATCACTACTAATCTTTGTGTTGTAATATAAATCACACACTTTAATGTTATAAGTAATATTTTTTATATAATAAAATACATACCTTCAATTATCACAACTAATATTTTTAAAAAATATAAATCACATTCTTTAATCAATTTCACATCATATTTTTATGTAAAAACTTGTTGATAGTATATCTTGTTTTCGCTATATATAATCGTTTGCCAACATGTATTGAACAATGAGAATATTTTATTCCAACTTATATAGACACTTTTTTTGAAAGGAACTTATATAGAAACTTGAAAGCCGCCTCGTGCTCCATTACTTGACAGATTAGAAAGGCGCATATACTTTGAAATAAAAAATCAATCTGGTACAAAAATAATTATGAACAAGAACAACAGAGCTCTGTCACTTTTGATGTGCACCAGAATGCGTCCACTTTCCCCCTCCACCGTAAGTCTTATTGCTTTGACCTCAATTTAAAGCAATCCAGTTTCATTCCTTTCAGTTTCCACCGATTGTTTTCTTAATCACGTAATTTAATAATTTTTCGGTGACTATTTTGTGCCCGCAATTGGATTTTACTGAGTTTCTGTTAATGAATGAACAGAGCAATATCAACCAAATGCAATTTCCTCAAATGGATAGCAGCAGCGGGGTTTCTTCTTCACAGGATGCGTCCACCAACTTCCACACGTATGCAATGATACATACTTTTCCTGCATATTTTTTCGAATTAATTTGTTGAATAATTATCTAGGCACAAAGGGGACGCATGTTCATTGTTGCAAACTTGTATGAATCTGGAATTTCCTGTTGATTGAGTCTCTTTCTCTCTCTGAATTTCATGCACAACGGATATGTGGTGGATAATTGCACTCAATTGATATGAGATTATTGTTTTTTTTTTTTGGAAGAAGAATGAAAACCTAATGGAAATGAGGGTTTTTGTCATTACTCGAGTAAGTAGATTGAAATACCCAGCAGATTCTGTTGAACTAGTGGTGGTTAAGAAAATAATAAGCAGTTTGGCCCATTTCTAAGTTCTAAACATCTCTGCAATTATGTGTGAAATATGAAGAATCACTAGGTTGAACTTTTTTTTTTTTTTGAATAAATCACTAGGTTGAACTTATTCGTTGAAACAGATAGCATTTGATACTGTAAAGTAACTAGTGCAATTTTTCATTTATGCTCGGGATCTTTGCTTAATCCAGAATATACTTACATGAAATGAGTTCTGTGCTATGTTTGGAAATTCTAGTCATGTAGAGACTTCGACTTTTAATTTTCTGCAGAGGCAAATCGGTATTTGAAGATAAAAATAATAGAGTTTCTTCTGTGTTCAAACTGTATGCCTTCTTTTCTTTGTTACAAATATATAGGACTTATATCTTCGTAAGTAGAAAATGATCCTGAATTTCCTCATGTGTCAGTTGCCCATTGGAATAGTTTAGGATATTAGTGTACTACTGTAAATGAGCTTCCTCGTATATCAGTTCCGAGACATTGAATTTTTACACCTCCATTAACCATTAATCTTAAACGTTGTTGGAGTGTGATCTTTCTAGTATTGAACCAAAAAGGAAAAGATATTATATATTACATGTTGCAAGAAATGTTGACTTTTGGAGTACTATTTGTAGAGACTTTGAGCGAGTGCAAGAGTCTATGCACTCTGCTATATCAATGAACAAGACGGGGATTCTAGACAATGCTCTGAATGATTTCTCTGAGGTTAGTTTTAATTTTCCAGTTGTGCCAATGATATATTCTGAGTATCTACTGATTGCACAGTACGAATGCAGGGATACTTTGGCCTTTCCAATGAAAACCGCCGGACGTTACTGCTGACACTTGCCAGAGAATATGATCTCAACCGGAAGCAAGTTTGTGAATTGATGAAGCAGTATCTTGGGCTTGAGCTTCCAAGCAGTAAGTTCCATGTTATCATTTGGTACTATGTGTCTAATGGCGTTTTGGTCTCTTATTAACTTGTTTATTAAATATGTGTGGGATTATTACCAAATTGCTTTAGGTGATAAGCCTGTGGAAAATGTGCATGAAGCGGAAGGGTCATTTTCTGCCTTCTACAGGATTGAGTGGAATTTGAGGCATTCTCTCAAGCCAATGTACGAGGTTCTTTTTGAACGTTTGAACACACACCCTGGAGGACTGAGATTCTTGTCAATTATGAGAGCAGACATTCTGTCTTTTCTCGCGTAAGGTTATTCACCAAATCATATTATTGTTGGTGGTTCATGTTTCTTGATTTACATTATATCATAGTTGTAAACTAGCAATAAAAGAGTCCAATTTCATATTTCTAGTATTTTTCCTTTCTTTTAGACTTGTTAGCTTCTTTTCCTGTCCATTTGCATCCTCATAGGCTGATTCAATAGGTAGTTAGGTACTATGGACTGTAAAAGAACCTTAACTCTTTTTTTTTCAAGGGAGGAGAACATTGCTTCACTGAGGGCATTAGACTCTTACTTAAAAGAGAAACTTATTACTTGGCTGAGTCCTGCAAATCTTCAGCTTCACAACATAACATGGGATGACCCAGCTTCTCTGTTGGAAAAGATTGTAGCTTATGAGGTAAGTTTCCCATTTATCATCATGTCCACATATTTCTACTGCTTTAACTGCACAATGTAAAATGTTGAACTCTTATTTCTGCTCTTATGTAGGCAGTGCATCCAATCAGCAATCTTTTAGATCTGAAGCGAAGGCTGGGTGTAGGACGCCGTTGTTTTGGATACTTACATCCATCAATCCCTGGTTAGCATTCATTTGTATCGGTGTGCATATAAATTCTGAAGTGGTAACCCTTCAAATTACAACAGAAATTATTATTTTTTACGACTTCAGTAAAATCTGGGAAGATAGATATACCATGCATATCAATGTAAAATTTTAGTCCAACTTTGACATGTGTCAAGACCAATATACCTATAACTGTAACCGGCGTTGAGGGTGAAACGGGTGAGTTTTTTATTTGACTTAGAATCTCCAATGAAAATTATCCCAGCCTGAATAGTTTAAAGCTCGAAGCTTTACTTGTATGTCCCTCGAATAGTTTGAAACATTAGAATATTGCGAATTAATAATAGAGCTGCTGTTTCCATCTGTATTAAATGTTCAAGTTACTAGATAGGAGGCTTTATACTCTCAAAAAGCTGGTTGTCTCTTTAAAGTATCTCAATCAGTTTCATTGATGACATTGTCACCTTGCTAGTCATATAGCTGCATGTAAGTATAATTTGTTTATTTTGGTGTCCCCTAAATCAGTTCTATTTCTAAGTGCTTGAAAGCACATTACGAGGTCCATATGTGCTTATTTGCAGTCTCTTAATAAATCTGTCTTCAGTTGAACCACTGATTTTTATTGAAGTTGCACTTCTGAAGAACTTCGCTAAGACAATACAGGTAAATATTATCCGCCCAATATCCTAGAAATCGAGTTCAAATTTGTCCTTCATCGCTGACAAGACTTTTACAGGAAGTTCTGTGGGATGATCCTCCAATACGTGAATGTGAGGCAGCTTGTGCACTCTTTTATTCCATATCTTCTACTCAGGTATAAGAATATGATACATAATAACTTCCCAAAATGATATCTGAAATTTTGAGAATTATTTTCTTTAATATTGTCGCGAGACTAGAATATTCGTTATGAAGTTGCTTGGATCCTTAGACAAATCCCCTCTAGAAGAGTTTATGCTGGATGTATTAGCTTGCTTTCACTATTCAGTAATATTGAGAGGGAGAGGGGGAGGGGGAGTGGGAGAGTGAAAGGGAGAGGGAGAGGTGGGGGAGGGGGGAGAGGAGAGAGAGGGAGAGAGAGAGAGAGTACAAACAAAATGTAACCCATAATTTTATCAGGTTAAATATTTACATGTTCATGTTCTCTATTTTAGTCTTTCTTTTACTATTTCACACTTAAAGTGATAGAGTACTCTCTTCGTAATATTTTGAACATAATCACCTTTCTTTGGTTTGTCATGAAATTATAATTCCTCTTAATAGTTTATGTTGGCCTCCGTGTGCAGCCTGGGCTATCTGGAATCAACCTGGGAAAGTTTCTTATCAAACGTGTGATTGATCTGGTGAGAAGAGACATGCCAAGAATTTCAGTAAGTGTACTATTTTACCCTCTCTTCAATTTTAAATTCTTTTATCTAAGCACTCACCTAAAAGTAGCAGACAGACATCTGACTCAATGGAATGTATTTCTCTCATCTAAATCTCTATGCAAATTTATGCTATCATTTCTTGGGAAGCCTTAACGGTGAAATTATCTGCTTGACAAATTAGTAATTCTGTAAGAATATATAAGCTCTCTTAGATATTCAGTACGTCATTTTCTTGCTCAACGATAATAAATATAACTAGACAAATTAGGAACTTTTTCTAGAAGTATGTTACTGGTACCTGTACAGTTGTTCTGGAAAAACCAGACAGAGAGGCTTTATGGAAGTGATTAAGGGGGAATTTAGTGCAATTCTTAAATTTGACCTGCAAATCCTTCCGAACTTTCTATAAGGAGCATTCCTCTGAAATCTTAGCTTCTTGAGCACCTGTCTCTATATCCACAAGTAGTTATTGAGCTATGAAAGTTTTTTGTATTATGTTTTCTGAAAAGGCACTTAGTAATTTGCTCCTTAGAAGGACTTCTAAAGCTTGAAAAGCCTTTCTCAGTGGCATTGTTGAAGATAAACCTAAAGTACTCATATTTACACAAGTGAGGAAGTATGATCACATATATATCTAATAATGATTATAGTTTTTATCTTCACACCTTCATGGGGCATCCCTTGTTTATTTCCATTTTGTTTCATATTCTTGTGAAACTAAAATACTAAATGAGGATATGAGAATGAGACCACATTTCTTACGAGTTCTCACATCAGTATAGAGTCTGAGTCATTGTGGCATCATTTTCATTGATTTGCGAACACTATTTTCTATTTTTTAATGTTATTAATTTTCAGAGTCATCCCCTGCAGATATTCGCAACACTAAGTCCTATACCAGGTTATATGCAATGGCTGTTATCGAAGTTGGGGCCAGCTGAAATATCCAATTCTACTTTTAGTGAGAACTTGCTGAAACCGGAAGAGGAAAGTGCAATCCTGGATGCAGCCAAGTAAGCATATGCTTATACCATTTGATTTTATGCAGAAACAAATTCATTTACTTTGAGGTTAAAATGATATTTTGAGTCTTCCTTTAGCTTATTTGATACATCTATTTTAAAGGTTGTATTGCATTCAAATCATCCTGGGTGCGCTCTATGCTGCAATTAGGTTCTATCTTCTATGAATCTTAATGGGTTTCTTTTTGCAACAACTGTGGCGCTGAGGGGGCTTCCACTTTTTTTTGAACGAAAATTTTGGAAACACCATAATCTCTTTCATTTGTTTCTGAACTATGTTCTTGCCACTAATGTACCTAAATCTTATTAGATGCACCATGTATCAGCAATATGATATTGTGGAGTCTGCTTATATGGCGCCTTTTTGAACCATTTTTGTCCCTCAAATGACTTTAGACAAGCTGAGCACCTCGGAAAAAGAAACTGATTTTTGATGGCATAACCTCCATTCTCATGTCCATTTCTGCTGTCTCGTCCTTAAACTCTGCAAAAGAATTTCTTCCTAGCTGTTACTCTGAACATTTTGCTATTATATGCATATGTGTTTTTTTCTCCACTGTTAGTAAAGATTTGATCATCAAACAGTAATGAAATCCACCTGAATGTATGTTAATTTCAGAAGTTACAATTTTAATCATTGAGATAAAAGAGGGTGTAAAATGCAAAGCTATAGAAGCCTGGAGGAGAAGAATTTAGAATTGAAAGGTTTAACCATTAGTAGAGAAAAAACTCATAGATAGAATGCCACTTTTATAATCATAGAAGGATAAATGTGAAAATTGATGGGCAAAACTAAATCCCTCTAAAAAGTTTTAAATATCTGAAAATTGTTGTAAGGTTGTATTGGATAATAATAACATTCCAAGGTGCATGCCTACACTATGTCCTTGCCATTGATGAATCTTAGATGCACCATTTCCTTGCAATATAATATTATTGAATCTGACAAGTGGCATTTTTTTCCCACTGTTTATGCTCATTAGAGGACTTTTGTACAAGCTGAAAATCAGCACCTAGGGATAAAAAAATATTTTTTTGGTGGCATCACTTGTCCCATTCTCACTATTCATTTCTGTTTATGTGTCCCTAAAACTCTGTTGAAATTTCTTCCTAGCTGTTAATTTTGGAGAATTATTTTTATTTGTTTTATGACTTGAGAGGTTTATGGGGAAACTCTATGTGGTAGGGAGGTTTAAGGTTTGCTATTACATGTGCATGCCTTATTACTTTTCAATGTTGGTAAAAATGATCTTATTGACTCTTAAATAAGGCTCTGATTCTCTCTTTATCACCTCTAGCCTTAATAGTGCACCTTTAAATGGAGATCTTTATTAAGTGCCGCTTTCAAATGAAAATATTTATGTATCTTATATATTATCACTCATCAGCTATATCATGATTGCGTCGTTCTGATTCCTTATTAACATTCAGAGAATTTACCACTGGAAAAAATGGGATGGAAGTAATGTGGAAGTTGTTGTTGTCAACCAGTTACCAGTGGATTAACTCAGAAAAGCTGTCACTTGTGTTAATAACCCCTCTAATGAAGCTCTGTGCAAGGTATGTCTTATGAATTAAAGTGCTAGATCTATATCTGTATCGTTATCCATGTCTATATCAATCGTATGTATCTATTTATATGTAACTTATATATCTCTATCTATATAATCATTGAAGTATCAATAGTTGGAAAGATTTCTCTTTTGGTATATTTAATCAACTTTTACTTTATTGTTAACATTATGCTGTCAAGATAGGAGTAGAGTTGGAATTTTGATGATACCTCAAGTATCTTTACTTTTTTGATACAGTAGAAACCCTTTATAAGAATACTCTATATATAAATAATTTCTTTATAGTGATAAAAAATCACGATCTGGACTCGGGACCAGTTATATTTAGGAATAAACTCCACATTGTAATAACTAATAAGTCATATATTTTTTCAGTCCGGTCTTTAGGATTTACGCCTCCATATAAGAATAAATGACATTATTTACAAAAAATATTATATATCACTACAATAAATTTAAGACAATCTAAAGTATTTATCTATGGTTGATTATGAAACATCTTAATTTTATGGTTTGTCACTACATCCTTCAACTTGCTAGTACATAATAACTCGTCCGATTAGTTCATACATGTATTTTATACTATCAAAGTGCATGTATTTATTTTAGTCAAATTCATATTAATTAATTACATGAATTTGTTAATGAATTTATATACATATAGTATAACATGTATTATATTGAATTTTATTTTTTTCTAAAAAAATAATAATATTTGTACATAAAACTTTATTTAGGAATAATCTTTCTGTAGTAATATTTTTTTTCGGTCCCAACAATATGACTGTATAGAGTTTTTACTGTATTCTTGATACAATGTGTGTCATTACAGTAGATTGACGCTTCGGTGCTTAGTTCTAGATTATGTGTGTATAAACAGGGATTTACATTTTACATTTCGATTGAAGAATTTTATAAATTATTCTTGTTAAAATGAATATCTCTAATGGTTCTGTTAAATAAAATTTGCACATCTTTTTTTCTTAATTTGTCAATTAAAGTTTGGTTCAGGATACAGTGGCTACAAACTTCAGTTAAATTAGTTGAAATAATTGATTCTCTAGTAAAAGAAATTTGATATTGCGGTATAATTTTCTTTTGACATTGCTAAAAGTTATCAAAAGGGTTATAAAATTGCTATGATGGTTGAAATAATACAGTTAAATTGAAAGATTGAAAATAAATAAGTTTCACATCGTAATTACTGTCACCGAACTCGTATGATGAAACCTCTATACCGAGGTAACCTAGATACTCGAATGGATGCACGAATAAACTAGGAAAACAATTGATGAAACCTCAATACGAGGAAAACTAGCGAGGAATGAATGCACGGAATAGCTAAATGAATAAAAAGTTCTATATTTCTAAAATAATTACGAAGTACAATCCTAACGTTATTAAATAAAATAAGAAAACCTAAAGCCCATGGGTTTACTTGTGCAAAAAGAAATCGATTCTTGATATCTACAAATCTAATCATATCAAATTAAATAAGCTAATAAAATAATATCCTAAATCTATAAGATCCCTCCCATTTTTTTTTTTCCTTTGATATATATTTTCTATATTTATCTTCATTAAATTTGGGCAAGTTCTCATCATAGGTTCCGAAATGAACCTTGTCCTCAAGGTTAAGATCTGGAAGTCATGACTCCTTAACCGATTCCCATGTCTCATCTTTTTTTTTCTGTTGACTTGTTCGAACCATCTCCATAACCGATTCTCGTCTCAAACCAGACCATCTCCAAATTCCGCAACTTCCTCTAAATATAGGAACGATTCGTACAAATCTTTCAATTGGATTTCTTGTAGATCAAAAATATCGTTCCGTGTTAAGACTCAATTGGATATCCCACATTACCGTAAACTTCAATCCCAGAGGTCTTAAATCTTTTGGTATGCATCTTCAAGAAACATCTTTAATAAACCTAAACTTTTTTTCACCAAAACCTTGATGATTACAACAAGTTTTATCAATCGAGAAAAAAATATGTTTGATCATTGTTAACCTCGGTTGGTTCATCTTCCTTGTTTTTGATACATTCGTTGATGATCTCATCACGGACTCTGAAATGTCTACCACATTCAACTTTACCTTGTGTCATTGATTTATCGATCTCCAAACTTTCAAGAGGTATTTGTATGGCCCCCGAATTGATCAGAGAACACCCAAGACACCATGGCATATGAAAGCGGCTCTAATCTCAAGTTCTTAAAATATCTTGTTAAAAACTTTATGAGGCATGGATTACCTTGATTGTAGCTACTACGATTGATTTTGGCAAATTTCTTCTACGGAGATCCTCGATGTATTCACATTTGAAATCCAACTCTTCTCGTTTTCCAAGTTAGAGAAAAGTGGACGAAAAGATTTAGGTATAAGAGAATTGTTTGAATCATTAACATCCGTATTGGTATAACGACTTGATTAAATTTTGATGAATTGAAACTATCTAGTTGATTAAACCCAATCTTTTAACTTATCTTGAATTTAGGACCCTCACTAACCTGCTCGAACCACTCTCTTTGGTTCCTCGTCATATTAGGACCTTTTCGTGGACTCGGCTATCGCTATTATATAAATCCCACGAATTTCGCGATCAATTTATGTCTCAAAATACGCCTTTTGGAAATTGGAATCGTTTTAAAAAAGCATTTTCGGTTCTTCCCTTATTTCGGGCGAAACTCTTCCTTTTTCGTAGTTATGCTCGTTGGCATGTCGTCCACCTCCGATTTGTCTATGATGGTATCGCGTGTTATTGCGGAACGAGATGATTTCGGCTTAAATACGTAAATATTCGTCGATGATTCGGGCCTCCAAGTGGTCCCTCAGAACGTCTATATCCATTTTCCCCGTTGCATCGTCAATGAACTCACCGCGTTGCTCGATTGACCATGGAAGTTTCAGTTTTTGAACCGTTCCTTGTTTCACCAAAGCGTGTGATTTCAACCCAAGACTCTCTTTAATTGATGAAACCTCTATACCGAGGTAACCTAGATACTTTCGAATGGATGCACGCGAATAAACTAGGAAAACAATTGATGAAACCTCAATACGAGAAAACTAAGCGACACGAATGAAAATCCAAAACGGAATATAGAAAAGAAATCTGTTGTAAAAAGTTCTATATTTCTCTCCTCATAATTCTGTAGTACAATCCTACGTTATTAAATAAGAGTAAGAAAACCTAAAGCCCATGGGCTTCTCTACTTGTGCAAAAAGAAATCAGATTTACATATCTACAAATCTAATCATATCAAATTAAATAAGCTAATAAAATAATATCCTAAATCTATAAGATCCCCTCCCTTTATTTTCTTCCTTTGATATATATTTTCTATATTTATCTTCATTAAATAATTCAGGCAAGTTCTCATCATCGTAGAAGTTCATTCTTTCTTTGAAAAAAGAAGGCTGAGATTAAAATAAATTCATATTTTGTTCATATGAAATTGTTTGGAACATACATCAATTATATAAACTATTTCTGACTTGTCTATATTTTTAAATATAAATATCTCTATAGCTAATCATTTTAACCATACACGAATCCTTTAAACTAAGGCTAGGTTTTGTATGCACTCAGGTGCACCGAGTACTTATAGTGTATTTTAGAACCATGCAACTTGTTATTCTGAAAGATGCAACTTGTTTACACTGAACCGTGCAACTATTAATATGAAAAAAAATAGGTAAACAAGTTGCATCTTTCAGTATAACAAGTTGCACGGTTCTAAAATGCACTATGAGTGCACGGTGCACATGGATGCACATGAGACCCACTCTTAAACTAAATATGCTTGTTGTGACCCGTTAATGTTGATCATGCTCTGTTTTTCTGGCCGCATCACCATCAAACTGTTATTGTATCTATCTCCAGTTATCACTAAACATAGAAATCATAGTTAATTAAAATTTTGAGATATTAAATAAGACTAGATATTATAAGAAATTGTCTTTTTTTATTTAGTTTTATAAATTTCAAGCTCTGTTTAGCAAGAACCAATTAATATAATTGAAAAGTCCAAAAGATTTTAAAGCTTAATTAAGATATTGATGCAGTTATTTTAGTGATTTTTATTCTATTATTATTATTATTATTATTATTATTATTATTAAATGACATAGAATAAAAGTAAAACAAGTGCCTCCTGCTGCTACTACTACTAGTAGTTAATTCATGACCCTAGTCTACTATTAGTACTAAATTATTGAAATGTGATAAATTAAAACAACTGCAGTACTAGTGTACTACTACTAAAAACAACTGTACTTCCAGTGCTGCTGCTGTTGATAATAATAATAATACTAATACTAATACTAATAATAATAATAATAATAATAATAATAATAATAATAATAATAATAGTAATAATAATAGTAATAATAATAATAATAGTAATAATAATGGTAATGGTAATGGTAAGGGGTAATTGCCTGAAAAATCACGACCTTTAACCTAATTGCATTTCTAATAAAATATTTTGATAATTGTAAAAGAAAAAAAATCATGATTTTAACATTTCAATGGAAATTGAGACACTGAGCAGTTTGGTTAAAAGTACAATTAAGTCAAAGGATGTGCTTTTTGCAGGAATTACCCCTAGTAACACTGGTGATAATAGTAATAATTATTATAATTATAAGTAGCAGTGTACTAGTGGTAGTTTTTAATGGGAAAACAGGGATAGATTAGCTTGACGACACTTTTTATTAAGATAGAAAGGAACATATTTTTGCTAATAGAGCAGCCAAATTCAGTAGGTTGTCTTTTTCTAATAGTTTCAATTTAGCACCATTTCAATTCTAATATTTTTATATTTTGAAATTTGGTCATGCCTACAGGTATCTTGTTCAAGAAAAGAAGAGAGGAAAGGCTCTGGATTCTGTTGGAAATTTCCACCTGCAAAATGGAGCGGTTGGTTATTCATCCATAATCTGCATAATAGCATTTCATGATAAATAACCATGTCTTTTCTGTTCTTCATTTATTTCAATCGGTCCTTAACTATTTTTAGTTTAAAAAGTCCAAGTATTAATTTTATTTCATGAGCTCCCTCGCGACTGAATTTGACATTATTTTTTTATTTATCTTAGTGGTCCCGTTAAATAATATGTACGTTAATTTTATTAATATCCAGAAGTGTTTTGTGCAAGTCGACTTAACCCCAATACTTTAGGTGACGTGCACCTGAAATGACTTGGTATATAATTAAAATTAAATAAAGCAGATATGTACAATATTTAACAGGAGCATCAAGGTGAATCGGAAAAAACTGTCAACTATCGTCTCAAAGGAGCTCGTGAAATAAAGATTTGAAACTGAAAAGGGCTTTGTGAAACAATTGAAATAGGTTAATGATCTATCGAAACAAAAATTGACAAGTTATGGAACTTTTTATGCATTGTGTTTATGCCAAAAAAATATGTAGCACCGTATAGGTTAATATTATTTTGGTAGAATCCGTGTTTGAGTACTTCGTTCTAGCTAATTATAGTTTTCAATTGTGCTACAGATGATTGGTAGAATAAATTGGATGGCTGACCGATCTGAAAATGGCCTAAAGCAAAGTGCTGGGATAATGGTCAACTACATTTATGAGTAAGATTCAGTTTTGCATCTAAAATTGTAGATTCACTTCCAATGCGCGTGACATGAACATTGTGATACTTGGTATGATAAACAGTTTTACATCGTATACTGAACAAGTATTACCAAGTTCACTATAAAAGCAAGTTCAGAGAGGTTTTTGTCTATTATTTTATACAATGTGACATGCATGGTGGTATTTAAGACTGATCAACACGGACCGTTAATGCTAAATGCAGGGTGGAGCATATTGAGGAGAATGCGCAGTCGTATTTTAGTAAGGGGCAAATCCAAGTTTCTGATGAAGTCAAAGCCTACCTCGAGGTAAAATGTTGCATCATCTTTCTTCATATATGAAATCATTGCCCTCATCTAGAAGAATAATGGTGTGGTTTCAAACTCTAAAAACAACTTCCAGAATCACTTTTTTCATAGTTATCTCTCACATCTTCAAAAAAAAAAAGTGGTTTGGAAGTTGTTTTGTAGAATTTGAAAATACACTCTAAGTTTGTTGTTTACCAGTTGCACCATGCTAATACTGTTCAGTGAAAACAACTAATACCATTTAAAAATGCACTTGAGCTGCACGGTGCATACAAGACTTTGTCCACCTCTTTAAAGTCCATAGCAACACATTTACATAAACTTTGTGCTCACTGCAAGTTTGGTGAATGCAGGATCTCCAAGAAGAAACTAAGGATTAGAAGGTCGACGGGTATACGCCTCCTCCCACAAAGTGGCCAACTTCAAGGATAAAGTCTACACCCGGTGCAATGCGTAAGACGTACAACACTCTTGATTTGCACGCAACACACACACGCACACACCCGTGTGGGTGTGTGTGAAATCAGGACCCTCCACCTGTTGTGATTTGTATCAGTGGTACATATAAATTGCAAAAGCTGCTTCCAGCAGCCACATATTTCTGTTGGTTTCTTGACATTGTTCTAATGCAATAATAGTTAACCATGATAATTATAGTTTTATGTGATTAACTTGGGCTTATTTATTTATTTATTTATTTTTAAATTACTTCTCTCTGATTTTGACGCCAAATGCTAAATCTCCCAGGGTCAAATGCTTGTGCTGACTATTGTTATTAAATGATTGCTGGAAAACTGGCAGGAAACTATTGATTTTGTTCTGTGGGAGTACATTGATATTTCCCATTGAATTAAGAAAGCAAGGCCTGCTTAATATATTAATATAGTATTAAATATATAATACTAACACCTGTGTATAATTCAAATGAATGAAGATGGAAACAACATAAGCCTATTACCTGTGAAGAGACTTTCGAGAGATTGTCTCGCGTGAAATGAATTAAAATTCATTAATTTGTAAAGGAGTTGTATGTACCAGTTGCACTGTGCACAACTAATTCTATTTAATAGGAATAATTTATCCTATTCAGTGAAAAAAAACTAATATTGACATTCATAATGAGTACAAGGGGTACTCAAATCTCAACAATTACAGATTTAACTACAAAAAATTGAAATTACAAATTAGTCGGAAGACACTCTAAAGGTTGTGAGTCCCAAATATGAAAAGGGACGGGAAAAGAAGACGGATAGTAGGCACAAATCCACTTCCAAGAATAAAACTTTATACCATCAATCAATTCTTCCAAAGAATATCTGATATCCTTGAATATGAGTTTGTTTCTAGCTTTCCAAATGTTCCAAATTGCACTTTGTCAAACCAAACCCAAGACCTTCCTTTTTATAGTACTATGTTCCATCCCCACAAATTCTAAAAAGTGATCCTTAGCACGTGAGGAGTATAAAACTGTATTTCCAAACCAATGTAAAATTTCGCCCTGCACGAGGATGACCGATGAGCACGTAAACAAGAGGTGATTTGAAGACTCCACAATACTAGGACAGGATGAACATATACCTGATTCACTACCAACCAATAATCCACGCTTCATGAGAGTTTCCTTAGAAGGAATTCACTCCCGAATAGCTTTCCAAGAGAAAGCACTCACTTTAGACGGCACCGCCTTCCACCATAGCTTCTTCCAAGGGAAAAAATCAACGGTTCCCGAACTAGCATCATCTGAAAGAACCTCGTACATCTCCTTCGATATGAATTTGCCACCTTTGTTTCCCATCCACCTCCACGAGTCCTCCTTCGAAGTATTAATGTTATACCTGCAAATACAACTCCACAAATCCATGAACTCAAGAATTTCGACCAAAGTGAAAACCTATCCCACTTAAATAACCAAGACATCCCATCAACTGAAAACATGTCTTGAACACACACTTCCTTTTGAGATGACACATAATACAATCTAGGAAAACGTTCTTTTAAAACAACTCTACCCTCTACCCACGGATCTGACCAGCACTTGACTGACCACCCATTCCCCAATACGAAACATAAATTATTACGAAACAGACACCCCATCCTATCCCACCAAATACCATACAAATCTTTGAACCATAACGACCATTTCAACGACTCAAGAACACTCACAGGCTCTCTCATAAATGACCCATACCTAGAATTCACTATACTTACCCACAACGACCTCTCCCCCGACACCCACCTCCAAAGCCATTTACACAAAAGTGCCAAATTAAATAATTTCACATCTCTGACTTTCAAACCCCCCACCCCTTTTCCCAAACACACAGAATCCCACTTGACCCAAGCAGTTTTTCGAATCGAACCCTTCCCCCAATTAATACTGATAGTTAAAACAATAAATATTTTTCAGTAAAAAAATTAATACCATCAAAATCTCACACCGTTTACAAGAATTTGCCATTAGTAATAAGAAAATACAAATTGAATTAGTCAATGAGATACATTTGGCATAAAATTAACCGTCTTCACAATTTGTATGACATTGCCATAATTTCAAACAAGACTTGTCTTGACTTAATTTACACCATCTCACAAGGCTGGTTTGACATTAGGCCGTCTCATACTGGTTCAATTCTCTTATTTCATCACTTTTCGGATTTTATTGACGTTTCACTCTGCTATATCTTTAATATATAAACCCATAATATTATATGATTCATTAGATTTTTTTCCACACTATAAAATATAAAATGAAACACCAATTATAAAATATGTGAATTGTGATCCCATTCCATCTCATATATCCCTAGATAATTCCTACTCATATAATACTGCATGATTTTAATAGTTGGTACATACAAAACAAAACACAACTCACACGAAGGCGGCTACAATCAACAAAACAACAAAACGGCATTGGCCTTCACAATTTATGTTTCTTCCATGGAATCTTTACATCATTCATAACTAAATTCCTTCATCAATCTCTCCAACTTTTCCAAAAAATGAACATTTCCACTCCAAACAAAAACACCACACTAACATTAACAATCATCATCTCCATACTTGTCTACACATCAAAAGCCAAATCATGCAAAAAAGGATGCAATCTTGCCATAGCCTCATACTACATCCAACAAGGCTCAAACCTCACTTACATAAGCACAATTTTCAACCAAAAAATTCCCAACATCCTACAATACAACCCCCACATCTCCAACCCGGACACCATCCAGACGGGCACGCGGATCAACGTCCCGTTTTCATGCGAATGCATAAACGGCGATTTCTTGGGGCACACGTTTTTGTACGTGACCCAAAGGGACGACACGTACGTTAAGGTCGCGAGGTTCGTGTTTGCTAACATTACGACCGATGTTTGGATCCAGCGGGTCAACTATTATGACCCGAACCAAGTGCCCGATTTTGGGCCGATCAACGTGACCGTGAACTGCTCGTGTGGGGACGGGCGCGTGTCGAGAGATTACGGGCTTTTCGCGACGTACCCTCTTGTTAAAGGGGAGAGCTTGGGGGGGTTGGCTATGGAAACGGGTGTTTCGGCCGATTTGTTGAAACGGTTTAATGAAGGAGCTGATTTTAATGCTGGATCAGGGATTGTGTTCTTGCCTGCTAGAGGTAATTACTACAACTTCTTCTTTTGTTTTTTTGTTTTATGAGATGTTTGTGCACAGTTAATACCACTCAGTAGAAATAACTAATACTGTTCAGTGAAAATAAGTAATACTGATCAAATTACACGCCAGTTGTATGGTGTAACTGGTGTATATTAGACTGTGGCCCGAATTAATTTTCTATCGCTTGTGAACAGCTAATAATAATTAAGTGAAAACAATTAATACTGACCAACTAATAAATTTTAACGATATTGTCAAGTGAAAACATGTAATATTCAGTGAAAATAACTAATACTGTTAAAACTTACACACCAATTGCACGGTGCAACTGGTGTATACAAGAATTTGAGATATGTCGACAACTCGAATGTGGCCCGAATCGGAGTTAACTACCTATTTTTCAATTTTGACAAAAAATTATATGAGACGGTCTCATGCATGAGACGGGGTACAACTTAGCACAAATCACACTCATCCCTACTAAAGTGTTAAAGCGTCAATGCCCAACTTATACCCCGTCCCACCGTGAGACCGTGTATCTTTCATTTTTATTAATTGATGAATTGAACATGAAATAATTTCACAAGATACATATATGGGTCTTTTGTGTTAAATTCGAGCATCAAAGCAAAGATTTAAAAAAATGGAATTTAATGCCGTCTATCGTGAATCCGTGATACCTCTTCTTTGAAAAAATTAGATCATTATAATTTTTTTTTTGGAAAAATGTAACCTACTTTTATTTTGGATCAGTATAATTATAATTTTCCCAACACATACATCTTTATTTTAAAGTCACACATTGACTCGTATACGGGGACATATATATGAAATTTGTTATATGATTGCGTAGGTAGTTAAATATATAGACCAGTATGAATTTATAAGTGTGGTCTCATATGAATTGTCTATGTATTATGGAATTTGGAAAATTTAGGATGTATGCTATAGTGGTAAAACATAATACTCCCTCCATCTCAAATCAATTTTCACAGTTGATTTTTACACGTATTTTTGCAAGCGAGTTTTGTATTAGTTATTGAAATGATAAAGTGACTTTTAAGGAGGGGTATGATATCATACTCCTCCTTAAAAATCTCTTTATCATTTCAATTACTAATACAAATTTCACTCGTAAAAAAACGCTTGTAAAAGTCAATTATAAAAGCTGATTTGGGACAGAGGGAGTAATATAGATATTGTTTCAATAAGAGGTATCATATACCCTTTCAAAAAAAAAAAAAAAAAGAAAAAAGAGAGGTATCACCCGATTTCTAAGTAGGGATATTCTACCGTCAGAAACTATTTCGCCCTTCCTGGCGTAAGAAAATTCTTTATTACTATTGGATTGTTGATCCAACGAATGAGATTCATTTTATATGATTGCACTTCGCATTAGTGCGTTAGCATTTTGCTATAAGCAATCGCGCTACTAAATTTTTTTAAAATAATTGAAAAAAAATTTAAATGACCAAGTTATCCTTATACTTAATAAAATTCATTAATTATAAAATTCTACTTTTATTTTTTAAATTAAAATATTTTTAGCATACTAAAATCATAAACATAAACGAAAACTTATAATTAATTTAGCCCTAATAAGCATCAAATGCGTAAATCACATTAAGTAAGCCTAAATGAAGAGCAATAGACCTACCGACATCATTGCCAAATTAAAAGATCTCTGATGTGATATGAATTTTAAAAAATTAACTAAAAACTCATCCATTAACAGAAAGACTAAAATACGTGCATTGAATTGTATGCTATCTGTGTTTGAGTTGATTCTTGATAATTAGAAAGATATAAAGCAATTCCTGGATGAACTATGACTGACCGACGCACTGGTGGATTGCACATGGTTCTTGTAAAACGTTCTCTAAAGCAAAGCAATTTTCATGGTTCTTCGTCGTAAATTTGTGCATGGCGTGATAAAAAATTAATCTGGATTCTTGATTTTCTCTTGAAAAAAAAAAACAAATTAGGGTTCTTATTATTTTTATTTTTGGGGAAAAAATTTGATGATTCCGCAAGAATTGAGATTCACTAATACAAACTTTTTAATTTTGAATAATCATGAACACCTTTAATTAATTTGTTCATTAACATCAATTAATATAAATAGGATACAATGTTAAGTGTAAAATTTAAATTTTTTTATTAAAAAAATATATTATAAGGATATGTTAGTTATTTTATATTTATTTTTTAAAAATTAATTATTTTACCCCATGGCGAAACTAGATTGCACATGGCGAAGTTATATTACGTGTCAATTTTTTATTGATTCTCTAATATATGAATGACGAAGCATTTTCTGATAGTAAAAACCCCTTCTAAGTTTTATTTAGAAAGATTTCAATTGATAGTTATAAGAAAAATCTAATCTTACATATATATATATATAGACGTGTCATATATAAACACATTAACTTAGATAAAATAACTAAAGTTTACAATTACATGCACGTTATATTTGTTAATTGTTAGTATAAAATTATAGTACTCATCCTGCACATTGATAAATGAATTAATTTCATACCTGTATACAAGTTCGAACTTTTAGATGGGACAAAATTTTTTCACGTATCAAAATCTTCAGGGTCACGCCCACGTCATGGGTTTGATTCCCGCTGAAAGCAATTCCACTCATATTAAATTGACCACTCGATGAGTCTCGTTCCAATGATGGAATAAGAGAATTCAGCCCACGAGTGAAGGGGAGTGTTAGAAAAATTAAATAAAAGAATTAATTCGTCACCTCTTTACAAATTCAGACTTTTAGATAAGTACGAGAATTTAGCCCACGAGTGAGGGGGAGTGTTAGGAAAATTGAATAAAAGAATTAATTCGTCACCTCTCTACAAATTTAGACTTTTAAATGTGACATACTTCTTTCAACTTGTAAGTGTGTGATATAAATTTTATACTATTAACAAGTTTCAGCGGATACCTACCCAAATCACCCCGTTTTATTAGAAATTATTTTGCAACTTAGCTTATATATAATGGTGATGATGATAGGTGAATGAAAACATTCTTGTTCATTTCTTTTTGAGCATTCAATGAAATTAACCAAAGAATTTGACAAATATTGTTGTGTGATGAGGGATGACTATGACCTCTTAATTTGTCCTCAATTCTGCTCTTCGTGGCTTCCCGACAAGACAATAATAAGTTTATATTAAGAAAACCCACTAATCAGACAAAGACACGTGTCTCTTACCAAGTCATACACACTCCACTCGCTTCTAATTATATTTGACTAAATGTATATTATCAGTAATTATAAATGAGATTAGTAGATTACTATAGCTTCACGCCGAGACCATCTTATTCCTTTGATACAGTCAAATAAATTGTCTACATACTTATAAAAAATACTAATTGAGCAACACTCATATGAATCAGGTCTATACATGAACTGTTATGTATAAAAATTATTATTGTTATACAAAAAATCTATCACAATTTAAAAAGTGTCAATAATAGTTTTTATACATAATAATGATATTAAAAAAACAGAGTTCATGGTAAACTCGGGTTCACACAAAATTTTATAACATAAAATATACAGTAAACAAGACGTGAAAAATTGAAACATTAATAGTTTTACCTATTTTTCCTTTTCTAATCTAACCCATAATTAATTCGTGAGCATTAAAAAAAATATCTTAAATCTTAATCTTGTAAATGCTACACTTTATCACGAAATAAGGCTTATCGTGATCAAATATGTTTGTATTATATAAATATTTTTATAGTGAATAAGTTTCAGGTATATTTGTTACACTGTGCAATAAAAATTCAATTGAGTTGCACATACGCCGTTGCAATAATAAAACCTCAATCACTATCAATATTTCTAGAGATACTCCTAGCACGAAAATTAAATAAATGAATTAATTATACAAGTCTCTACAAGTTTGATCTTTTAGATTAAACGAAATTCTTTCATAGTATCAAAGCCTTCAGGCTCATGCCCTTGTCCTTGAGTTCGATTCTCCCTAAAAGCAACTCCACCCATATTAAATCATTCACTCTATGATCCTCCTCCCAATGATGAAATAAGAGAATGAACGAGAAGGATTGTTAGAAAAATTAAATAAACGAATTAATTTCATATTTCTCTACAAGTTTGACTTTTAGATGAGACATAATTCTTTTGGATACCATTTGGAAACAGTCAACTTCTCCCCCATCAGAATATGTATACTATTACTATACTTATTTAATGCCAAAAAGAGTTCGACAGCTTAGAATTTTGGTCAACAACAACAAACCCATTATCTTTGCTTCATTAAAAAACTTAAAAAAGATCCTGTCAAAAAAAAAAAAAAAAAAAACTTAAAAAAGAAAAAACACATCTCCAAGATCAAGAGTAAGTTTTCAATTGAACACCCTTCTAACAATCCAACACCATAAAAAACAAGAAACATGAAGTTCCAACAAAAACAGAGGATTCCCCTGTTTTTCCTGCTATTCATTTTCCTGCACACAATTCCAGTCTCACCAAAATGCACACAAACTTGCAACTCATTAGCATCATACTACATATGGCCAGGGTCAAACCTGACCTTCATATCCACCATGTTTTCAACCTCCATCACCAAAATCACAAGCTTCAATCCTCACATAACAAATCCAGACATCATTCGCGCCGATACCAGAATCAACATCCCCTTCCCCTGTTCTTGCATGAACAACCACTTCATGGCTCATCAGTTTATATACCATGTTAAACCCGGTAACTTTTATCAAAGAATAGCGGAACTGTACTACTCAAACCTCACTACAGTCGAAATGTTGACGAGGTTTAATAGCTATGCACCTGAAAATATACCAATTGGAACAGAGTTGAATGTTGCTGTGAATTGCTCCTGTGGGGATAGTCATGTTTTGAAAGATTACGGGTTGTTTGTATCCGATGCGTGCTGGTGAGAGTTTGTCGTCGATAGCGAATGAATTCGGGGTTTTTGAAAATCTGATTCGGGATTATAATCCTGGTATTGATTTTAACTCTGGGAGTGGTTTAGTTTTCATTCCGGGGAAAGGTATATAACTTGTTTGTGTGTAGATTTTAACAGTATTAGTTGTTACGTTAAAAGGTATTAGTTGGTTTATTAAAAGGTATTAGTTTTATAGTATTTGTTGTTTCCCTAAAAGGTATTAGTTTGGTGGAATTCGTTGCTTGATTAAAATGTATTAGCTTGATAGTATTAGTTGTTTCATTAAAAGGTATTAGTTTGATAGTATTAGTTTGACAGTGTTAGTTGTTTAATTAAAAGGTATTAGTGTGATGGTACAAGTTGTTTTATTAAAAGGTAACATCTTGATTGTATTAGTTGTTTCATTAAAAGGTATTAGTCATTATGTGTAAAGTGATAGTTGCAAATCAGGTGCACGATAATAACTGTTTCACGTAAAACCAACTCTTCATTTAAATGTAACCCAGTTGAATCATAATGATCATATATAATGTTCCATTCTTTTAACCTTTCCTATAAATCGATGACTATTCGTAGCTATTAATATGTACCTTGATATCGAACAAGAGCTCGACCCTATGCTTTAGTTCTGTCCCAGTTGATCTTATTTTGGTATTACGAAAATATTGATTCTTCCCAATAACCAAATTGCTGGTTTAATTCCATCTATAAATCGAGTATGATCTCATATTCTGTTGTGACTTACTGTGTTCTTTGATTGGAAAATATCATCAGCATGAATATGCATGCCCTGAGTATATATTGTAGAGTTAAATTCATTTTTGGTCATGTAAGAATTTTTTTCATGCTGTTTTGGTAATTCCGTTACGAAATTCGTTAAGTTTAATTGCATTTTTGGTCCCAAATCTTGTTCTGTAGGACCAAAACTGCAACTGACTTTAACGAAAAACGTAACGATGAGACTAAATCTGAATGAAAAAATTAATTTTGGGACTCATATATTGTACAACTAAGTTTGTACATTTTTAAACATTTTTAGCCGTTATATAAAAATGCAATAGTTTGATAAATTTTAGTTGTTTCATCAATTAGTATTAAATGTTATACTATAAAGTGATATTTACAACCTAGTTGCAACGGAGAACTGTTTTACATAAGACCAACTCTCTCTATATAATATATCTATATATGCATCTGATGTGTTGTTTCTTGATTAAATGCAGATCAAAATGGGACTTATCCTCCATTGAAGTCAAGGTAGGTTGACTAACTACTTTCTTAAATCTTATTAATCCATCTTGTGTTTAACACTTGGGTTTTTTTTTTCCTTGTTGCAGTTCAAGCGGTTTGCTTCTTATCCCCATGGTTAAAACTTAAAATGCATGCTTGATAAAGTAATGAGTGAATTAATTAGAGTGATTTGTAGCAGGAATATCTGGTGGGGCCATTGCTGGTATTTCAATTGCAGCTGTGATAGGGGTCATCTTTTTGGCAATATGCTTCGTCTATCTATTGTTTTACAAAAGAAAAAAGGTGTCTAAAGAGTCATTTCTCCACAATGACCAAAACATTGAGACCTCACATGGTAAATTCTTGACAAATTTACAAATCCAGATTCACGTGAACTCTCTTCTTTAAAGTATTACTGGTCAGTATACAGAAGTGTGACTGTTTAGTGATTTTGAAAAGAACACAACATCAAACATTTTCTAAAGAGTGACACTTTGTATACTAAACAGTAATACTTGAGAAAGAGAGTTCACGTGAACGCTGGTTCACAGGAAACCTACTCTCTATATATGATGAATTAATGTATGAATGTAGGCGGTGTTATGATTGAAAAAGGTTCAAAATCAGGTGCAGTAGTTGGAATTGCGTCTCCGAGGCTGCAGGGTATCAGTGTGGATAAATCAGTTGAGTTCACGTACGAAGAGTGAGCTGCGGCTACAGATGATTTCAGCCTCTCTTACAAGATCGGCCAAGGTGGTTTCGGCTCTGTTTACTATGGAGAGCTAAGAGGCCAGGTTATAACTTGTTGTTATTGAAATGTTTGTGTTATAAAAGCAAAAATCTCAGAAATGGTGATTCTGTTGTGAGATTTTGTGTATATAGAAAGCTGGTATAAAGAAGATGGACATGCAAGCATCCAAGGAGTTCCTTGCCGAACTCAAGGTCTTAACGCACGTTCACCACGTCAACTTGGTATAACATCAGCTCCCTATTTTTTTAAAAATGGTATTAGTTGTTTTACTAAAAGGTATTAGTTGTTTCGCTTAACAGTACTACTTGTTTTCATCAAAAAATTCTAGTTGAGTATCAATTGCACGATAAAACTGGTGTAACCTTTAATTTGATCTTTTGTTGAACTGAAAAAAGGCAGGTGCATTTGATAGGATACTGCGTGGAAGGCTCTCTGTTTCTGGTTTACGAGTACATCGACAACGGTAACCTTAGCCAACACTTGCGCGGAAAAGGTACAACTACATACTAAACTGCAAACACAAGGTCTTATGTAAAACCCGCGTATTTTTTAACAGTATCAGTTGTTCATTAAAAGTTATTAGTGTGATTCTATTAGTTGTTTCTTTAAACAGTATCAGTTGTTTTACTATAAAGTGATAGTTGCGAAACAGTTGCACGGTAAAACCAAATACACATTCTGCATTGTGATGAGGGATTTATGCATGATTACTGCAGTAACAGAGGCACTAACATGGTCGACGAGGGTGCAAATCGCGCTCGATTCAGCTAGAGGCCTCGAATACATTCACGAGCATACAGTTCCATTATACATCCATCGTGATATCAAATCTCCGAATATCTTGATTGACCACAACTTTCGTGCTAAGGTCACATTTCGGTCGCAACTTTTTTTAGGTCAATAGATTGCCAATGTTTAAGCCGAATTCTGTGATTAATTGCTCAGGTAGCTGATTTTGGTCTTACTAAACTAACCGAAGTGGGAAGCAGTTCTCTCCAGACTCGTCTCGTGGGAACTTTCGGATACATGCCACCAGAGTATGCTATTTTCACATTAAGAAAAAGAGTATCTCACTTGTACACTAGTACTTGTTGAGTGAACAACTAATACTTTATAGTGAAACAACTAATACCTTTTGATAAAAAAAGACTAAACCACCATATAAAATGTGGTGCACCTTATAACAAGATGATATGTTTTAATTACAATGGATATATTATACAGGTATGCACAGTACGGAGATGTTTCTCCCAAGATAGACGTATACGCATTCGGGGTCGTTCTTTTCGAACTGATATCTGCAAAAGAAGCAATTGTGAAGGCAAATGAAGTTACAATGGAGTCAAATGAAGCAATTTCATATGGATTTATTTTGACAAATTCATGGTATTACAGTTTGAAGATGCCTGATTCAGTAGAAGGTCTACGAAAGCTAGTTGATCCGAGCAAATATTTTTTTGATGAATCCAATGAATTGCTAGTAATTCGATCTATCTTTAAAATACTAACTTATAAGATGGATGTTTTGTGGATTGGTGTCACGCACCCATGAAAATCGGCCAAGTATGAGGTCAATAGTAGTGACTCTCTCATCTGATTGGGACATTGCTTCCTTCTACCAAAAACCAAGGCTGAGCTCAATTAACAAAATAATTAAGTGCGTCACAGGAACATATTCTGTTCTTTTAAGTGGGGGTTGTACTTTTAAATATATACTCCCTCAGTCCCAACTCTTTGTTCATCATAGTTACTGTTTCCTCGTATTTTAGCGAACGAGTTTCTTATTAATATTTAAAATGTTAAAGTAATTTTTAAGTAGACATATAATAGATGAAAGATAGATCTATACCACTTCTTAAAAGTCACTTTATAATTTCAAATACTAATAAACAATCCGCTCTCTAAAACACGAGAAAAAAAGGTGGTGTGAAGAAAGAGTTGGGACGGAGGGAGTATAAAATTAGGGAATTAAACTAAAATAGTCCCATAACTTTGCACCTTTATTGAAATAGTCTCATAACTATCAACTTTTCCAATTTAGTCCCACATGTATTCAATTTGATCCAATTTAGTCCTAAACCGTTGGAGGTCGCTCAAAGTTGCCCAAAACGACGTTAACTGGAATATGTAAGACACGTGTCCAAAACGACGTCGTTTTGGACAATTTTGAGCGACCTCTGGCGGTTTGAGACTAAATTAAATTAAATTGAATACATGTTAGACTAAATTAAAAAAGTTGATAATTATAACAATTTCATTAAATGTGCAAAGTTGGACGATTTTGGTTTAAATCCTATAAAATAAACTTTTGAAAACAATCAATAATCCTATGTCACACATTCACCTGACCCATATAAATTACAAAAAGTTGTTGCTGGTCCTTGGCTCTTGCAATATACGCAGTACGACTATATATAATTTTGTTGTAAGATCCTTGGCTCCTTGAAAAAGTTTGTTGTAAGATCATACTATAATTTAGTGATTATTGATATCATTGTACGACTATAATATTGCGTAAAATATTATTAATGTACAAATTTTCTACGAGAGTGCAATTTAATTACGAGAAAAAAAAAAAAATAACAAATGGTCTATAACTTTACCCAAATTCACAAGTGATCCTGTAAATTTTTACTTTATCAATTATAGTCATTTTGATTTCAATTTTAGTCATTTTCATCGGACAATTTAAAGCTTGATCAGAAAATTGACATAACTTTTTATTTTTTAGTCACGTCGACGGTCGCCACCACTCTCATTTGAACTGTTTTCATCAAAGAAGAAAAACACTCAACCGATTTCATGTTTTGATTACACAGCTTCCCCATGAATCGCAACTTCAAAATCATGAATTTCATTCATTATCGTGGTTAATTTAGACCGAAACTTATACTATTATCTTCCTCTCACTGAACCCGTCATTTGATCACATCATTTTGTACATCATATTTTCGGCCATTTACCGTCCAAAATTTTCAATTTTTCAGCAAAAAGGACTAGAATTGAAATTAAAAGAACAAAAATTAATAAAATAAAAGTTTACAGGACCATTTGTGAACTTTGATAAAATTATATAACCATTTGTAATTTGTTCTCTTCAATTTATCTTAAAGTGAGAAAAAGTACTTTGAAAAGTACAAAAATATCAATGGTGCAGAAAAGTGTCAAATTAAAATATATTGTTTGTTAATATTTTTTTAAAAATCTATTATTATTTGTTAATATTTTTTTCAAATAGTCGTTTCTCAATTTAGCAATTATTTTTGGCGGGAGGGATATATGGAGAGTGAGATATATATATATATATATATATATATATATATATATATATATAATGTTGTTTAAAATGTTTGTGCAAAAAAAATATCTAAAAAATAATGTATGAAAATCCATATATGATATATCCAATATAATAACATTGTTTAAGATGTTTTTGGGTAAAAAAAGAATCCAAACAACTAATGTATGAAAATCCATATATATATATATATACGAAAAATAAAATAAAATATTTGATATATATATATATATATATATATTTAAATATTTTTTATTCAAACCATTATTATTTGTTAATATTTATTTCAAATTTATTATTATTTATTAATATTTTTTTTAAATAAATTCAATAATTTTTAAATTTGGGCCGTTTTTGTTTATATATATATATAAGTTGAGACTTTCTTATATTTTTATATAAAATTATGCTTTAATATATTGTGGTGTGAATTATATTGTTGGAAGAAATATTATTATCATAAATTACGAATCCCATACTATATATATACGATTGTAAGATGATTTGCATTAAAGTTTATTCGCTTATTGAATTTTTCTTGATTTGGATTTGGATTTAACTTTGGCTAATAATATGGTGTGATTTATAAGTTATAGGGTTAGATTAGATGTATTAAGAAATAAAGATATTTCAAAGTTTCAAATATATTTAAAAGATATTCATTATTATTTGTTAATATTTTTTTTCATAGATACGTCTCCCGATTTAGCAATAATTTTTGGCGGGAAAATTCAATAGTTTCCAAATTTATATATATATATATATATATATATATATATATATATATATATATATAGATGACGAGGACAACGATAAATGCGATATACATATATATTATTTGAATATTATTTAATTGTTAACCTCTGTCATAATGTTGGTCCCGAAAAATACCGAGTTAAAACCCGAAAAATCTCAGTGGGAGGTGACTTTAAATTTTTTTTGCGAATGTGTTATGCAGATTTGCTAAAGTATGTATGACAGTTAATATGAAATCAATTAAGAACACACATATTTTTATAGTGGTTCGGAGTCCAACTCCTACATCCAATCTTTCCTTCATGGGACACCAACTAAACCAACATATATTTATGGAGCTCTCACTCAACGGAGACTTATCTCCCTTACGGGATCGCCTATAGATGTTTAATGAGTTCTCACTTTCTCGGGACTTATCTCCCTCACGAGATTGCCTATTAACTACCTTACTTAACCACTAATTCTCTCTCAAGAAAAGAGTTTGGGTTTGATGTTATTTCCAACTAGGTGAGATTTTCCCTTACATTGTTTTAGCCTTTAAGCTAAGGTTGGGAAAATCTCTCTAAGCTTATGATATGACATTTATGCTTAGATATGATGAAGAACACTCTTGGGTAAATTTGGATATTTAATGCTCTGTGTTCTTGAATGAAGATGCTTGATTATTTGGCTTTAATCTTCACTTTGCAGCATCCTCCATTATCTTATTTTGAATATAGTGCAATGTATTTATAGTGTGAATTTGAATATTACCGTTGGAGAGTAAATTCAAATCCATACTAATAGTCTTCCAGCTTTTCTTTGTCCTTTTGCACTATTACTTGCAGCTTTATGTCACATCCATATATGTGTTGTCATCTTCTCATTGGACAACTTTTTGTGTGTCTAACGGATCATATTAGCCCACCAGATTACTGTTCATCTCTTCTGATTCTGGTCGCCTGATCTGGTATGCAGATTTCTGGTCTGCAGAAATCTGGTCTGGTCTAGTCCGGTGATCTGGTCTGGTCTGGTCTGATCTGGTCTGGTCTGCTGATCTGATTTCTGCACTGCATCAGCAAACTACATCAACACTGCATCAGCAAACTGAATCAGCAAACTGCATCATGAAATCAGCAAACTACATCAGCAAACTGCATCAGCAAATCAGTAAACTGCATTAGCACTGCATCAGCAAATCAACAAACTGCATCAGCAAATCAGTATGCTTCTTCTTGTTCTGCTCATCAATTTACATGGAACTCATCAGTCTCGTTTCGTTCTGATCAGCCTCGTCTTCTCTTGATGAGTTCCCCCTCAACTTGTTACCTTTAAGAATAAAACTAAGTCTAGAAACACAAGCTTTCTATACAACTTAGCTTGTCCTATTACAATGTGTTTTGACATAATAATCAAAACTAAAATTATCCCAACACATAAGATTAATGTATTTATGAAAATATTTATGTCCACATATTAATATTTATTATGCATTTATGTTTATGCATGCATCATGCATGGTCCTTAACTCAAGGCTTAATACTGATGTGATGATGGTTTTTATGGTGAAGGTGATGGAGACACTTGAATTTATAATATTCCTAATTAAGTTATTCTATTATTGTATTTTTTTTTAAAAAATTATGTGTTAATATAATTAGTTAATTAAATGTTACATATTGAAACGGTTAATTAATTAATTTTCTATTTCAAATTTAATTTATTTTTCATTATCATTAATTAAATGTTACGAATGTACCTTACTAATTAATTATAATATAAAAATTAGAAAGTAATAACAATTTAAACTAATCAAATAATTAATAACAAAAAGAATTAAAAAAATAAAACATAAAAATATTAAAATAGAATATGATAAAGTTAAATTGAGTCGTAGTCTTAAAAGTCCACTCAACTCACTGTGAAACTGAGACGTAAAACGGTCTATCGGACTCTATAACCCAACCAAACAGATATACAATGACTATAAACATAGTTGAATTTATTTCATTTTGGCGTTAGTGTGATTTTGTGTTCCAAAAAATCCTTTAATTACCTGGAGATTATTGGCTAATTAAGTGGCAGTTTGTGAAGAAAATGGTTTTTAAGGCCAAATATTTATTGGTGAGAAAATGTATAAGAAAATGTTTTTTATTCATTGTATAAGATTTTTTTTTTTTTCAAATAGTGATAATATTTGCGCATAATAGTGATAACTTTTGTACATAACAATGATATTAAAAAAATAGAGTTCACGTTATCAAAAAAAAAAAAAAATAGAATTCACCGTGAACTCGGGTTCACACAATTCTTGTCTCAAATTTTATAGAGACTCATTTTACACCTTGGTTGAGTTATGACCCAACCTTATTTTCTTTTTTTATTTTTGTATAATAATTCCTTCGTCCTGCACTCGTTTGGACGTTTAATGTAGATATGGTATTTAATAAATGAATTGTTTATTAATATTTGAGGGGAAAAAGTGATTTTAGTTGAGGATAATATAGACATTTCTACTTTATTATAAAGTTAGACAAGAGGATAAAATAATTTTTAGCATGTACAAAGTAATGACATAAGATGTAATTTTTAAGATGTTGGGAGGATATAGTAGTAAAAATTAATATTGCTTTATTACCATTAAAGAAAAGGGAAAATAATTGTAAGACAGACCAAAACGAAAAATGTCCAAACTTGTATGGGACGGAGGGAGTATTATAATTTTTATATATATATATATATATCAGTTTTTTTGTTTTGAAAGGTAAAAATGATATATATAAGTGAGTACGAGGGGTACTCAAATCCCATCATATACAAATTTGCAAAACAAAATCTTCAATACAGTTTATCCGGCAAACACTCTAACGGTTGAAAGTCCCAGATGTGAAAAGGGACGGAAAAAGATAACGGGTTTGATTTAAAATTTCTTATTCGCATTGATTTAAATGCATTATAAAAACCCTTTTGAAGCTTCAAAGGAAATTTCTCTGGTGGGTAGGGATTCGAGTTGGAAAATTACCTAGGTTCGTTGGGAGTCAGTGTGTCGAAGCAAAAGGTCGGGTGGGCTAGGTGTGAGAGATGTCAAGTTGTTTAATTTAGCGTTAAGGTGTAAGTGGCTTTGGAGTTGGGTGTCGGGTGAGAGACCATTATGGGTCAGATTCATGGAGTCTAGATATGGGTCGTTTAGTCGTGTATCACATTTTGGGGTGGTGTCAAAAAATTGGTCGTTGTGGTGGAGGGATATGTATGAGTTGTGGTGGAGTTCGGTAGGGAGGTTGTTTAGAGATAATCTGTCTTTTGTCTTGGGAAATGGGAGTCGTGTCAAGTTTTGGTTGGATCCTTGGTTAGTAGGGAAGGGTAGGTTGACGGATAGGTTTCCTAGATTGTTCGAGATGTCGGTTCAAAAAGATGTATCAGTTAGGGAAGTTTGGTCGGATGAGAGGTCGTCTAGGTGTTTTTCATGGGAAAGAGTCTTCAATTTTAACGAATTGGATGATTATTTGGAATTGTGGAAATGTGTTTGTAGGTACGTTGTTCAATCAGATGTGGAGGATTCCTGGCGCTGGAAAGGTACTCAAGATGGTTGTTTCTCCACGAAAGATATGTATAATGTCTTAGTGGATTCATTGCCAACTGAGGATCTAGAACCTTTTCCTTGGCTGAAGATTTTGGTGGAAAGTTGTTCCATCGAAGGTGGCTGTTTTTTCGTGGAAGGCTGTTCGCGGAAGAATCCCTACAAAAAATAATCTGTGGAAGAGGGGCCTGTTAGTTGGGCCGGATGTAGGGGTGTGATCTCTTTGCTTTGGGCCGGTGGAAACTCCCAATCACTTGCTGATTACATGTCCGGTGGCGCTGTTAGTTTGGAACTCAATCTCAGTTTGGCTTGGAAAATCGTTTCTTTTCTCGACTATGGTAAGGGATCACTTCCTTGAATTCACTCTATCCGAAAAGGGGAAGGTCAGAAGACGAGTTGTAGGCTTGATATGGCAAAACACTATTTGGAAACTCTGGAAGATGCGTAATGGTTGGATCTATAAAGAAAACTCATACACGTTGGATGAACTCATCGATAGCATAAAATTTTGCTCTTGGAAGTGGATTCGGTCCTACTATCCAATTTCGTTTGTTGTACCTTTTTCATCATGGGACGGGCAACCACTAGATTGTTTACCACACGCTCTGCAATTGTATTGGTGTATCTTGATGGGATTTGAGTACCCCTTATACTCATTTTCAATATAGTTTCATTGTTACCTAAAAAAAAAACCTATTCCCTTACTCCTTTTATTCTTATTAGTTAACTTTCACAAAATTTATAATTTTTTTTTAAATTCACCAATAAGAAAAAAAATAAGTAAATATTTAAAACCATATAATTTTTAAAAATATGATATATCACAATATTTTTGAAATGACGTAAATTTAAAAATATAAGAATTAATTTAAATTTTCCTTTTGATGTGCTTTTTTTTATTTGATTTTCAAAAAATAATAATTTACGTGCATTTATTTTTTTTATTAATTACAAATTTTTTTTCTTAAACAAAAATATATATTAATTATTAAATAAAAAAATTTAAGAAAAAATACGTAATATATATGTTTTTGTTTAAGAAAATAAAATTTACGTAATTAATAAGAAAAATAAATGCACGTAAATTTTTTTTTTCAAAATCAAATAAAAAAAAACACATCAAAAGGAGAATATAAATTAATTCTTATATTTTTAAATTTATGTCATTTTAAAAATATTGTGATATGTCATATTTTTAAAAATTATATGATTTCAAATATTTACTTTTTTTTTTTTTTTCTTATTGGTGAATTTTTTTTTTTTAAAAATTATAAATTTTATGAAAGTTATCTAATAAGAATAAAAAGAGTAAGGGAATAATTTAAATCAATGCGAATAAGAAATTTTATGCGAAATTTCCTTATTCTATAAGATCCCATCATATATGGGACATTTAATACTGTAGAAATAAATGGTAATTAATTAAGTTATTTTTACACTCAATTAATTAAGTTAATCATGCGGTATTGAGATGATATGGAATGACACATCATTATTTGGCTCCATAAGTGATCTCGAGTCTCCATATCAAAACTATATATATATATATATATATATATATATAAGAATCGTGCAAAGATCTATATCAATAGTATCATGTGGATCTTTTACAAACAAAAATAGGAGCTTACTGAGAAATTCCATAGTCCATGAGTTAACCTGAAAAAAGCTTTTACGCCATTTAAAAAACCGCGCCTATTCATCGGCATAATGGCAACAAGGGCTAGCCCACATAGTTAACTCATGAATATCACTGGAAAGCTCAAACCTACTGGTTAAACCAACTCTACCTTTGATATATCAAATTACAGATTATTATAGGAATATAATTCCAAATGCACATGATAGTAGAGTATATTTAAGTCAGGCCATGATTCAATACAAGTATTGTAGCCGTCCATAGAGGCGGAGATCATCAGAAATAAAAATTTTAAAAATAAAATTTAAATAAACAACAATAATACCTTAATGAGCCTTTTTCATAAACAAAATAATTACAAGGCTACAAGGGTTGCACACAAGAGAGGGGTAGAGAGAGAAAAAGAGAGGGCGAGTATAAACTCAAGCGTATCTCTCAAATGAAAAATCAAACCTATTTATAGATGAAAGAGCCGGACATGAAACCCCGGATTCCAAAATAAAAAATAAAAAAGTCGGAAAAAAAAAAAAAACCCATAAAAGCTAAAAAGTAAAAAGTATGAATAGTAATTACTATTCAGAGCGATTCTTTATGCCTGCCGTGTAAGCAATGACGAAATTTAATTTTGTCTGATACTATAGACACATCTTGCTGGAATGTGCTAAATCCAAATCTTCACTAAATCGCCAATAATGAAGCTTGCTTTTTTAGGAGTTTAAGAGACTCCCTGAAATTGGCCAATTCTTGACGATGAGTTGGACAAACATTTCTTCCTTGATTTCCTCTTAGTGAAGCTTCAAGCCATGGAATCCATACTTCCAAAACTCTAATCATTTTCTTAAGAATTTTGAGATAATTCTTATCATTAATAACATTATTCTCATGATCAATAATAATTTGAGAAGGAATTCTCCAAATGTTGTAATGTAAAACTCAGATGTCGGTCGAGAGATAGTATAATCTGGAACGAATTATTCCATGCTGAATATCCCATCCTTCCGTTGTAAAGGATGTAAAGAAACCATTAGGGTAAGAACCTTCCATTAAAACTTGCCTTCTTTTAATTTCCCTTTGAGAGAATTCTTCAAAATATCGAAACTTTCTTGAATAGAAAATTCCTGATCATCTTCATTTGGATCCTGCAGATCTTGAAGATCGAGATCCGTAAATCATTGAAGCATCTCGATTTTGAATCGAAAAAATCAATATCTTTGAATAAATCATTCTTAATATGATCCATATAAAGATCCATAATTTTTTCTTTTGAGAAAATACCAAAATAATTCTTAGAGTATTCAGAGAATGATGGAAGAGAACTAGAAGTCTTATCAACATAAATTTTTCTGTATTCTTCCATTTTGGATTTAATCCGTGAAATATTTTCTTGTAATGGTGACTCATTGGAGCCAGGGGTAATAACATTTAATTTATTCCAAAATCGTGTTGTATGGATTCTAAATAAACAAGGTGTACCATGTTCAGTATAACCAAACTCTGGTCTCCATTTTAGAACTCATGGGATTCCAGAATCCACAAAAAACATACAAGTAGTTTTACCACTCGTATTATGAGACTTTAAGTCTGAAGAAACAATAGTATATTCTTTTAAGAGATTTTTAACCTCTTCTGGCAAGATATCTTCCAAAGCCCCAAAATTTCCTCACCATGAGAAAAGCCAGTTAGTAATTTGATTCCTGCCAATGTTCTCACAGATTTTAATCAACCAAGTATGAGAATGCTTAGCATTCTGATACAATAACGTTTTATAAAAACTTTGAAGGTAATCCCAGTAATTGTAATGGAAAGTGGTATGTGTGACTTCATTAGTCATACTTCTTTCTGCAAAAGGTGAAATTCCCCATTCTTGGATGGAAATAATCTTTCTGATAATAAATTTAGGGTAATTGATAGCTTTACTCTTAGGAGGAAAATGCTGGATTTCAACACTTCCGAGACTAATGAGAATATTCTCATAAAATCCTCTGGATTTGTAAGTCTCAACATTCCAATTTGAATTTGGAAAATACTTTTCCATAAGAATCCATGGGGACTCTTTGAATTTCTCATCATCATCTTCAATAATAAGAATCAATTCTTTCTGTAGGTCCCGAACGGGTTTTGTGAGGGCAGAAGTCTAGAGGGGAGGGGTGAATAGACTTCTGAAAACTTTTTGTGCAGATCAGGTGTGATGGCAGTTAGCCTGATCAGAGTGCAAGTGAATCAGTTTGGACTGATATCTAACTTACTAATCGCCTGAAGGCAGATCAGTTCGGTATCTATCAGTTTAACTGATTTGTGCGGAAGCTAAGTTTTACCCGTGTGAAAAACCAGTTGACTAAAGTGTCAAACTTGATCAGACCAGAAGCTTGGTGCTAGCTGATCTTAACTTAGAATATGTATGCAACTTTGAATAAGTTGAGTGCGATTGTGTAAAACAGTTAATCAAAGCAGGTAAAAGCACACAAGATTTATAGTGGTTCGGACAAACCAGTCCTACGTCCACTCTTCCCTATCACAAGGGGCACCAACTAAACCAACTGGACTTAGATTTTTGTGTTAGTCCAACACAGTACACCAACAGATATTTAAAGAGTTCTCACTCAACCGATCCCAGAAATCAGAACTAGAAACCCTAGTCTGAAATCTTGCTAAACAACTTAACCTAACTTTGGGTTTGGGTAAGAATGTTTTTGGTTCCAACTTTGAAATCTTTTCTAGTTTTTAGGTAGCCTATCAGCTAGATGAAAAGATTTCTATGCTAAGAACTTATGGGATGAACACTAGAAAATAATCTTCAAGTTCGTGTTCTTCGTGCGGAAATCTGATTATAGCTTGAGCTTCTTGATCGTTTCAGTGTTTCCGTGTCTTCACTCTGAAGTGTAATCCCATATTTATAGACCTCAAAATCAAAGAGCCGTTGGAGAGCAATTTGAATTTCAGGCTATATTTGGTAGACTTTGCGGGATTGATGTGGCGTCTTGAGAACGGCATGGCCGAAAGCGTGAATAGTGTCTTTTATAGCCATTAGAGAAAGCAACACCAAATCCAGTAATTGCCGGCTCCGATCATACGTGTCTCGTTCTTATTGGTTAACAGAAGCACTTTTCAGTGTTGTTCTTCCAACTAAGGTTGACATTCTTCTTGTTCAGATCATCGACGTATGATTTGGTGAAACATCAGTTTTCACTTGGTGGTGACTTGATCGATCAAAACCGATCGATCTACCGATGGAGTCTTCTGGTGCCAGTTGTCTTAGCTTCAACTAGCAGACTCGACTGATGTAGGTCTTCTGGTCTGATCTTCTGGAAGTCATCTGATCTTCAAGTCTTCTGAGTTTGAGCTTCATGACTTGGTGAGATATCGACTTTATCGATCGATCGATCTTCTCGTTCTTCTCTTGCCCGCCGGCTGTCGGATATCGGCTATTCTTTGGATCTTGGATTCGACCTATACATATTGAGGTTCCCCCTCAATATGTGACCTATCTTCTACATCAGTTGTTCTATACAATAATTATCAACTGGTATCCTATAAGATAATTAAAAAAACATCACAAACCTCTTGTGTCCGATTTGGTCCTATTACATGTATTTTAGAACTTTCATCAAAACTCTAAATTTCCCAACAATTTCCCCCTTTTTGATGAAACCAAAACACTTGAGAAACCAATCACAGTTGATAAATATAGAATAAAGTAAAAGAGCACATAATCAGAAGACAATGAGATTTTGTCTTAGGATCAGAAAATAAACTTTTCTCATTAGATTTGTCGATTACATATTACATCAGAAAAGTTTGAATTTAAAAATAGCTGATCCTGAGAAGTCTTCTGATTCTTCACTCTTTAGGCTTGTATCCTTCTGGCATTTCTCTCTGATCTTGAGGGACGTTGAAAATCTGGTATAGTTTCCATTTGACATCATTGATCTGCTGAGGATCAGTTATGCGCGCTTTGCTCAGGATGTCAAAATAGAATCTCTGAAATGCCAGTCTGTCAAATGAGCCATCTGCCTTCTTCGAGTAATCCAACAGATCATACTCTTGGCGAGATATTTTTACATTGATTATTTTGGCCTCATTTTCCAGATACTTCAGAAAATCTGGATATTTGTTTTCCAACCAGTTGAGGAATTCTGCATCTGGAGATTCTTCTTGTGGAACAAGATCTAGAATAAAGGCATCCAGAAGCCATTCGCTTCTGATCTTATTCCATTCCTCAAACCTATCAGCGTGTGCAGTAGTTTTTGGAATGATCTCATCAACTCTTGCTGGCAGCTGAGGTTCTGGTACATATTTTCCAGCCTTTCCTTTCTTCGCCCTCGATATGAATTTCTTCTTCAGATCTTCTGCCTCTGCCAATTTTTCTGCCCTTCTTTCTTCTTCACTAATTCGGGCTTCTTCAGCAATCTGCTCTTTGGGCCGATTTCTCGGCCGATTTCTTATTGGCTTTGAATTTGGATATTGTGCTTCTTGTGACTTTCTTAGTTTGAGTGGTCGGTACGAGTTGTGATGTCCCGGCACCAGCAATGACCTTTCTTGCCTTTGACTTTTCCATCTTTTGAAATTTTTAAAAAAAAAGATCGAGATGGTCTAGTCTTTGTCCATAAGATTCAAGCCGTCGAATCGGGTCTTCGTTGTTACGATCGTGTCAGTTGGTTTCTCACTATGTCCTTCCCCCTTTTTGGTTTGATCAAAAAGAGCAGTGAGGTGGGAAGTCAGAGAACCAAAGCTGACTGATATCGCCCTGTTGAGATCTGCAACAGTTAAACCTTGAGCTTGAGCAGTTAGACTTTGAACCTTCGAGATCAGCTCAGTCTTGACAGATTCCACGGCAGTAGAGAGTGTAAGAATTAGTTTGTCAAGTTTCTCTTCAGTCAATTCTAGTTTTTAAGTGAGCATCAGAAAAGAAACTTGTTGTTGATCAACCTGAATCAGCTTGTCATCATATGACTTTATAAGCTCAGCAGACAGGTTGGTCACAGTTTGGGAGAACTGATCTTTGATTCCCTCAATCTGGGAAATAGCCAATTCCCGTTGATCTATTATTTCTTTGAGGCCAATCTGCCTCTGATCAGTTATGACTCCCTCAACTTCTTCTTTCAGGAGATCTTTGAAACATGATCTGATCTCCTGAAGTTGATCAGCGGTGATGTGAGTTGTAGGAATGTTTTGCGTCACCTGATCTCTTTTCGGTTGTTGTTTGCGCCTCGGTGGTTGGTCATGAAGCTGCGGCACAGTTCCACTATCGCCGGCAGCTCCGCATCCTTCATAGGAACATACGCTTCGTGAGCTTCTTGGCGATCTCGATTCACCTTGTTCATCAACCCGAACTTCTGTGGATCGAGTTTTGATTGATTCAAGAAGCTATTATCGGCTCATTTGGTGATCCTACTTGAGCAGATTTCTTCATATCGAAATCAAAATCTGCAAATTCATCAGCACCTCCCATCTGTTCTATAATCATCATAAAATCTGAGAAGCTTTTTAATCGGAGATCTTTCCAGGTGAGGATCTCCATAACTTCCTCTCTGATAATAGGATGGGCTACCAGCTCTGGATACTTCTCATCAATATCTCGTTCAATTTGCATTCTGACCATTTTCCCGGTGATGGTCTTGGATGATCTGGATTCAGGAATTATTTGCTCAGATCGACCAGATTCCGGTTGATGAGATGTAGTGGGTTCTGGTGGTGCTTGAGTAGGTGGAAGTTGGCTGATTGGTTGAACCTGCAGAGGTTCTGTTGTCGAAGCAATTACGTCCGGCTCTGCAGTAGGTGATCTTTCCGCACCTTGAACCGATGAAAGGTTGATGGTATTAGGTGAATGAGAAGGAGAAACATGCTTTCGATGGAAGTCCGAGCGGTGAATCGGCCGAGATTGAGGAGAAAGAGATCGTTCGTCTCTCGCTCTTCCCTCGAGAATGTTTCGGGCGAGCTCTCAACGAGAAGCTTGCACTGTCGATTTTCGGTGATTTACGTGGCTCATCAGTTTGCTCTGGCACTCCTTCTTCATCTGACTCGTCTTCCAGAAATAGAGTCATGGAGGCCTGTTTTGTCTTCTTAGGCCTCTTCTCCTGAGCCTTCACCAGTTTTCTTTTCTTCTTTTTGGGGAGCATCTGGTGTCGGCTCCATTTTGCCTCCTTGGTTTTTCCTTTCTTCACCTTTGGAGGAGGGCGCATATCATCATCGGTGGCCCATATATAGGTGAAAAGTGGTTGTGAGGAAGGCCTTGTAGGACTTGATCCATTGCAGTTCCATTAAACATTTTGGCAGTTTGTCTTTCAGAATAACTGCAACCTTGTTGAGATTGCTGATCCTCTTCTTCAGATAGACCTGCCTCCGTTCATTAACTCCAATTTTTTCATGTTCTTGGAGCAAAATGGCCTTCAGGAAGCCATGCCAATTGATGTTCTTGGCTTCATCGATTATCGCAGCCATGCTGTACAATTTTACGGATGTTATAGCATCTGGGCTGAACGAAATACCCATGATTGTTTTTGACAATATGTTAAACAACAGTCGGTATTTCCTTTTTAACATCGGTCTGACAAAACCTGCGGTCTGATGTTTGTCAGCCTCTCTGAAGAGTTCGTTTCTGATCAGCTCATCTTCATTCTCCCTGTAGTGAGCAGGCGAGATTCTTCCTTTGGGCAAGCTGAACAGACGTGTTATGTCCGCATTTGTCAGTCTGATCTCCTCTCCGTTAACTGAAGAAATCAGTTCATCTCCAGGAGTGTCCGTATCCACCTTCAAATTCCTTAAGAACTCGAGTGCTTCATATTGCATCACTGGATTGCAGTGAGCAGCACATAATTTTTCAAGGCCTCCTTTCTTCAGAATTTGTTCAACTTCCATGGATTCTGGATCCCGCGTAACACCAAACTATACGAATTTGTCATCAACAATCTTTGTTGCTAGATCCGCATAATTGCACATAATCTTTCCCATACCGTGAGTGGCCATCTACAACAAGATAGACTCAATTAAAATTGTGCATAAACATAAAAATGTCATGTATTGATTATCAGACCTATTCTCAGGCCTAGTAATCGATAAACACATACGAATATCAAAAAAAGATAAGGCATATCGTAGGATAACATATATAGACATAATCTATATGATCAATGGATTTTGAAAAAGAAAATCATCAAATAACCAGAAATTACCAGATTCAGTTTTTCGGAAAATGAGTTTGAATCGCAGGAAAACACTTGAATCACAGAAAGGTAATTTTGAGTTTTCAGAGAGTAAATCGCAAGTTTTTGAGAATAAGAAAACTCTGGTAGGGTTTTGATGAACCTTATAAGGAGGAGGAGGGAAAAACGAGACTGGAAGATCAACCATTTGAAAAGGTTAAACGATCCAGATTGAACGGTTTTGATCGTGTGGTCAGGAAAAGCACGTACGATTGCCTTTTGGATTTAAAAGCACATTTTGTGGCAATTAATACAAGTACCCCACGTCCGCATTAAATGTTTTGCAGGAAATACGTCACAAAGGTAATGAGTACAGTAAGGCAAATAATATCAGATAAAATCAAATAAGTAAGCAAAAAACAAGGAAACAAAAATGCGTATCTGGTTGACTGATATTGTAATCAGTCAATACCACTTGTAATTGTTGATTCCAATTGTTGATCTTAGTTTTCTGCCTAATCCTTATAATTTCCCAACTGTGCTTTTCAACTGATCCGCTTCTCTTTGAGTCTGATTTCCCTTTTCTGGTCCTCCTCGGTCAGTTGAAGTTCCCCCTTCAACTGATATTTCTGATTTCTAATAGACTGATATATCTGATTTGTTGAGGTATCAAGCTCAACTGATCTTCCTCATCTGATCAATTTCTTATCTAATCAGATTTCAGTTGACCTAATCTGATTCCACTCAGACCAAGCCAATTCTTGGGATAAGTGTTACCGCCAAAACTTAGTTCTTGAAGAATGAATAGTAGTCTCGATTCACTAAGTTGGCATGATTTGACATGTGTAATAGTAGTCTGGATACTTCGTAATGTCAAATCACCGTAAATTTATCCAATTATCAATCGCGTGTTTCTTACACGCTGTCCTTGTGATGCAGATTTCTCTAAAAGGCTTTGAGCAATCAATTTTGCATTTGCACCCTTGCTTGGCCTCTATAAATTGGACCAATGATTTACACAACATAACCCATTCACCATGCTTATCTTCTTTGTAAATCATGTATTCTGGTGAACCCTTCTTTTCGGTGAAACTTCCGGCAAAAACCTTTACCCCTTTTTCAATGATTTCAGCTTCTCAAATCAACCCTGTGTGTCCCTTATCACTGTTTTCGTCGTCATCAAAGATTACACATACAATTGTTGCCAAGCTTCTCTACCACCAAGGCGGCGGATCTGCTGTCGCAACTGAGAAGACACTTCTCCTAACCGTATGCACCTTGTGTGTCTATCGAGATGACGGAACTAGCATCAACATACTCAGTCTGATATAAAACATGAGTTTGATATACGGTCTTGATCAGACAACAGCTGATCTTCGTATATCAACTCAATTTTTTCATGTAACACATGTGCCGATAAGGTCTTTGAACCACTTTCTTGGCACATGTGCTCCATTTAACAGCTGGAGAGCCCATTGACTTCAGGTCTAAGGGCTCCTGGCTTAGAAATCCTTTCAAGGCCTCTCTCGCTCCATTGATTTTAGCTTCTGCGAGTGGCTTTAGGATTATTTCAAAGCCTTTCTCACCCCTGTTAAGTGGGGGAAAATGGGAGCATCAGATTTAAAATCTCTCTCTCTCCCCCCTTCTAGGGTTAGGCTTAGGGTTTAGGGTTTAGGGTTTATGTACTGACCTCCGGGTCCTTTTGTACTTGTAACTTGTAATGTAAATCTGACCTTCGGGTCTTTATCAATGAAAATTTCTATTATTCCATTGTTGTGTAAATTTCCTGTTTTCTTATGCGATGTAAGCTTTAATCTTGTGAATTCTTGCTTGTTGAATATCAGCTTAATCGACTTACAAAGTGTGAAATAACCAAACTGATTTAATCAGATAATCCTTTAATCTGATCAGTTTCTTTAATCTGATCAGTTCTTTTAATCTGATAATCCGTAAATCTGATTGCTTTCTCATATCAGTTCCTTGACTGATCTTCTGATCAGTTGAGATACCAAACTCAACTGTTTTCTCTTATCCTGGTTAGTCTCTTAACCAGCTGGTTCTGGAGAACAGTCCATCAAGCATTTTAGGTGCTTTTTCTCCAAGATCCAGAAGCCCTAGCTCATTGCATAATTCTCTGAATCTGACCTCAGCTAGTGGTTTGGTTAGAATATCAGCTTTCTGTATATCAGTATGAATCTTTTCCATTCTGATATTCTTCTTTTCAACATGATCTCTTATAAAATGGTGTCTGACATCCACATGCTTGCATCTTGTATGTAGAACAGGATTCTGAGTGATTGCAATAGCACTATTACTGTCACATAATATAGGTACATTTTTAGCTACAATGTTATAATCCCTCAGCTGCTGACTAAGCCAGAGCAGTTGGGAGCAACAGCTTCCTGCAGCCATATATTCTGCTTTAGTAGTAGATGTCACAACTGATGTCTGCTTCTTTGAAAACCACGAGATCAGTTTACTTCCTAAAAACTGACATGTTCGAGGTTGATTTCTGTCAATCTTGCAACCTCCATAATCGTAATCGAGAATACCCACTAAGCTCTAGATTATCATCGATGGGTAAAATAAACCAAGGTTTCTTGTCCCTTCAGATACTTAAGAATCCGCTTAGTCGCTTCTAGGTGGCTTTGCATGGATTTGCCTCGAAATCGCACATACACCTCTTCGCACAAGTGATATCTAGTCTGGCGGCGGTCGGGTATAGTAGAGATCCAATGAGAGCCCTATATTCTTTCTGATTGGTTTTCTGACCATCCTCATTTGGATCCATCTTGAATCCAGTTATCATAGGAATTCTGGCTTCCTTACAGTTTTGAACTCCAAACTTAGCCAATAAATTCCTAGTGTACTTTGCTTGGCAAATGAATATCCTTCGTACTTTGTTTCACCAGAGACCTAGAAAGTAACTCATCGCCCATCATGGACATCTCGAACTTCCCTTGCATCGGTTTCTTTGAATCTTTCACATAGACTCTTGTTGGGAGATCCAGAAGATGATGTCGATCCACGAGATCTGAACCATCGTAATATCTTCTCCATCTTCTATTCTCGAATAAGGTTCATCCCTTTGTTCCTTTAGTGAACCCACTGTCTATCAAGAACTGAGAGAGTGTATCATACCAAGCTTGAGGAGCTTGTTTCAGGCCATAGAGAGCTTTTCTTAAACGGTACACTTGGTTGCCCTTTTCAAAGCCTGGAGGTTGTTCGACATAAACTTCCTCTGCTAGTACCCCGTTTAAGAATGCACTCTTTACGTCCATCTGATACACAGTGAACCCTCTGTGGGAAGCATATGCCAGAAACAGCCGAATGGCTTCTAGGCGAGCGACTGGTGCAAAGGTCTCATCATAATCAATTACTTCTGATTGTGAGTACCCCTTAGCAACAAGTCTTGCCTTATTCCTGGTTATGACATTTTTCTCATCTCTCTTGTTCTTGAAAACCCACTTTGTGCCAATTTCGTCTTGATGAGTTGGTCTGTCCACCAGTTCCCAAACTTGATTTCTCTCGAACTGTTCCAGCTCCTCCTGCATGGCTAGAATCCAGCTTGCATCTTGTAGAGCTTCCTCTACTGTTTTTGGTTCCTTCATAGATAGATAACATCAATACATGACACTTTCACCAATCTGATGTCTAGTTTTAACTCTATCAGATGGGTCTCCGATGATCAGATCAGTTGGATGACTGGTTATCCAGGTCCTTTTGTTCTGATTTGCGTCGGTTTGGAGAACATCATCCATTTCTGATAAAGGTTAATTACTAGCGATTGGGAGTGGTGCAGATTTATGATCCACTTGATAAGAACATGTCTCAGCTGATGTTGGACTCATCATGTGCTGATGTCTGTTCGTGGGAACTTCAGGTGTTCCCCCTGAACCGGATGGTTCAGTTGATACTGTCTCAGTTGTACCAGCTTCTTCATCGACATTTGTTCGTACCTTAGGATCTAATTGACCTGGTGAATCAGCTAGATCTGGAATGTATACTGTTAGGATTTCTGATCCTTTTTCCTTGATCGTTAGCTGATCCATTTTCTGAGCATCAGGTACTGTTTGATCAGGTACATCTTGTTCTGATGCAGGTTTCTCTTGTTCAGAAGATGTTTCATCAAAGACTACATGGGGTGTTTCTTCCACAACTAGGGTTCGCCTATTGTAAACCCTGAAAGCCTTGCTAGATGAGGAATATCCTAAGAATATACCCTCATCTGACTTGGCCTCAAAAGTCTTCAACTGACTCTTCCCATTGTTGTGTATGAAACACTTACACCCAAAAACATGGAAGTAAGAAACACGAGGTTTTCTGCCCTTCCACAGTTCATAGGGTATTTTGTAGTGAGCCTTAGTCAGAAGACATCTGTTCTGAGTGTGACATGCAGTGTTGATAGCTTTTGCCCATAAACGGCTTGGTATTGCATGTTCAGCTAACATCGTGCGAGCAACTTCTTTGAGTGTTCTGTTTCTCCGTTCTGCTACTCCATTCTGTTGTGGCGTTCTTGGTGATGTCTCATGTCAGATACCAAACTTAGAGCAAAAATTAGTAATAAAAGAGTTGTAAATTCTCGTACCTTTATCCGATCGATTTTTACTACACTAACACCCTTCTCATTTTGTAATCTCTTTACTTGACTCGGGTATCTTCGTTTGTCGCCTCATTCTTCTTATGTAAGAATATAACCTGTAAACTTGGAATAGTCATCCACGATTACCGAGTATATTTCGTCACGAGATCGATGGTGTAATCGGGTCCAAATAGATCCATATGAAGAAGTGCACCAATACTCATTTGGATCTTTGGTCCAGAATTTTGAATGAAGCTTTGACTGTTTTTCCTTCCCGACATGCGGCACATGTCCGATCCTTTGAAAATACTTCATTCGGAAGTCCTTCCACTAAAGACATCCTTGCTATCTTATTAAGAGTTTTAAAGTTCAGATGGCTCATTCTTTTGTGCCAGAGCCAATTGCTACTTTTGGAACTCTTAACAATCAGGCATGCATTTCTTGGGCAACTGTTCCGATCAGCTGTGTAGATCGTCCCTTTCCTTGAACCAGTTAGCAAGATCTGTTGAGTGGCTCAATTTTTGATAGTGCATTGATCAGTCGATAACTCAACACATGAATCCGTTGTCGCAGTAATTGTGAAACCGATAATAGGTTATGCTTTAGACCTTCGACATCGAGACTCGGTGACACATACATCATCATTCTCTAAGGTTCCGAATCCTTTGGTATAACCAAAGTTATTGTAGGTCCCGAACGGGTTTGTGAGGGCAGAAGTCTAGAGGGGAGGGGTGAATAGACTTCTGAAAACTTTTGTGCAAATCAGGTGTGAGGGCGATTAACTTTGATCGAGTCGAGTGAATCAATTTTGGTGATAACCAACTTCTTCGTCGCTGAAGGCGGATCGAGTTCGGTAAACTATCGGGTTTAAGCGATCAAAAGCGAAGCTTAAGTTTTACCCGTGTGAAAAACCGGTTTTGATAAATCGATTTCAAGGTTGATCTTTTAATCGGTTTGGATCAAGTGTCACGTTTGATCGTCAGAAGCTTGGTGCTAACTGATCTCAACTTGGAATATGTATGCGCTTTAAAGGTTGTGTGCGATTGTGTAAGGAATTAATCAAAGCGGTAAAGGCACACAAGATTTATAGTGGTTCGGACAAACCAAATCCCCACGCCCACTCTTCCCTATCACAAGGGGCCTACTTAACCAACCGGACTTAGTTTTATGTGTTAGTCCAACACAAGACAACCGATTAGATGTTTAAAGAGTTCACACTCAACCGATCCTGCAGAGATCGTAACTAGAAACCCTAGATCGAAATCTTGCTAAACAACTTAACCTAACTTGGGGTTTGGGTAAGATTGTTTTTGTTCAACTATGAAATCTTTTCTCATGTATAAGTTGACCCCTAACACTAGATGATGAAAAGATTTCTATGCTAAGAACTTATGGGATGAACACTTAATAAAAATAATCTTCTTGATCGTGTTCTTGTGCGGAAATCTGAGAATTGCTTGAGCTTCTTAATTGTTCAGAGTCTCCGTTGTTTTACTCTAAAGTGTAATCCCATATATATAGACCTTGAAATCAAAGAGCCGTTGGAGAGCAATTTGAATTTGGGGCTATATTTGGTAGACTTGGCAGCTTGATGTGACGAGCTTGAGGAGCGGCATGGCCAAAAGCGTGAATTTGTACTTTGTAGCCGTTAAGAGAGGTAGCATCGAAATCCGCAAGAATTGGCTCGATCATACGTGTCTTGTTCTTATTGGATAGCGAGACTCACTTTTGAGTTGTTCTTCCAACTAAGTTTGACATTCTTCTTGTTCGGATCATCGGCGTATGATTTGGTGAAACATCGATTTCACTGGTGGTCGATTTGATCGGTCTGGTCGATCAGTCTACGATGGAGTCTTCAGTGCGGTTGACTTAGCTTCAACTTGCGGACTCGGTGATGTAGGTCTTCCGTGCGATCTTGAGTATTGAGTTTGATCTACCCGACTTTATTTGAGATATCGGACTAGATCGGATCGTCGATCTTACATTCTTGTCTTGCTGCAGCTGTCGGGATATCAACTGTCTTTTGAGTCTTGAGATCGACCTATACATATTGAGTTTTCCCCCTCAATATGTGACCTATCTATTACATCGGTTGTTCTATACAAATAATTATCAATCGGTCTCCTATAGCGAGTAATATAAACATCACTACCTAATGTGTCCGATTTGGTCCTATTACATGTGTTTTTGGAACTTTCATCAAAACTATAAATTTCCCAACAATTTCCCCCTTTTTGATGAAACCAAAACACTTTGAGAAACCAAAACAGTTGATAAAAAAAATAGAACAGTTAAGAGCATATAATCAGAAGACAATGAGACTTTGTCTTAGGATCGTAAAATAAACTTTTCTCATTAATGAATGTTGATTACATGTTACATCGAAAAAAGTTTGAAAAAATAAAACGGTGATCCCGAGTAGTCTTCCCGATTCTTCACTCTTTGGGCTTGTATCCTTCTGGCATCTCTCTTTGATCTTGAGGTACGTTGAAAATCTGATAAAGTTTCCATTTGACATCATCAGCCTGCTGGGGATCAGTTATTTGCGTTCTGTGCAGGATGTCAAAATAGAATCTTTGAAACGCCAGTCTGTCAAATGAGCCATCTGCCTTCTTCGAGTATTCCATCAGATCATACTCTTGGCGAGTTATTTTTACATTGATAAGCTTGGCCTCATTTTCCGGAGATACTTGGAAAATCCGGGTATTTGTTTTCTAACCCGTTGAGGAATTCTTCATCGGGAGATTCTTCTTGTGGAACAAGATTAAGAACAAAGGCATCCGAAGCCATTCACCTCGATCTTATTCCATTCCTCAAATCTCTTAAAGATGCAGCAGTTTTTGGGATGATCTCATCAACTCTTCTTTGGGGCTTAGGTTTCGCACGGATTTTCCGGCCCTTCTTCCTTTCTTCACTCTCGATCTGAATTTCTTGTTGATTTTACGCCTCGACATTTTTTTTTACGCCCTTCTTTCTTCTTGACATTTTCGGCTTCTTCACCATATCTGTTTCTTTGGACATCTTTCCGATGAGACCGAGTTTGTGATGTCCAGACTTTTTGTTGTGTCGGTTGGTTTCTCAATCTGTCCTTCCCTTTTTTTGGTTTGATCAAAAAGAGTAGTGAGGTGGGAGGTCGAGAACCAAAGTTGATCTGCGATCGCCTTTGTTGAGATCTGCTGCAACAGAGATGCCTTGATTTGAGCGATTAGATTTTGAATCTTTGATATCATTTCGGTCTTGACAGATTCCATGGCATTGGAGAGTGTTTTAATCGGTTTGTCAAGTTTCTCTCCATCAATTCTAGCTTGTCGGTGAGCATCGAAAAGAAACTTGTTGTTTGTCCACTGAGTGGGGTTTGGTGTCAACGGTCTTTATCGATCACCGATGAAGTGATGGACCTGATTTGGGGAGAACCGATCTTTGATTGCCCCTAATGGGAAATAGCCATTTCCCTTTCATCTTTTATTTCCTTGATGGCACCGCCTTTGATCGCCTATCATCCCTCAACTTCTTCATTCAGAGATCTTTGATACAAGATTTGATCTCGAAGTTGATCAATAGTGACGTGAGATGTTGGAATGTTGGGTGTCACTTGATCCGGTTCGATTGTTTGTGCCTCCGGTGGTTGGTCATGAACCGCGGACACGGTTCCACTATCATCGGCAGACTCGTGATCCTTCATGATGGCATACGCCGTCAGAGCTTTGTCGGCCGATCTCGATTCGACTGTTAAAGAACCCTAGCTTCTGTGGATCGAGCTTTAACAGATTTAGCGATTATCGGCTCATTTGGTGATCCCACTTTTTGCAGATTTCCTCATGTCGAATCAAGTCTGCGCAAACTTCATCTGCACCGCCCATCTGTTCAATAATTATTATAAAGTCCGAGAAGCTTTTTAATGAAGCTCTCTCCGGTGAGGATCTCTAAAACTTCCTCTCGTATGGCGGGTTGGGCGACCGGTTACGGTACAACTCATCAATCTCTCTTTTCGATTCGCATTGCGATCAATTTCCCGATTATGATCTTTGTTGATCCGGACTCGGGAATTGTCGGTCGCATCGATTTGATGAGATGTGGAAGGTTCCGGTTGTGCTTGAGTAGGCGGAAGTTATTTGTCGGTTCGACTGCGAGAGGTTTGGCGTGGGCGAGTGCTTACGGTTCCTAGCGGTAAAGCTTTTGCAGTTCATGATGATGTAGTTTGAGGTTATTTGGCGGTGGAAGAATAGGAGAGTTATGCTTTCGGCAACCATTTGTGCGAGTGGTAAATCAGCTCGAGCTTGAGGAGAAGGATCGTCGACGACATGCGTTTTCCTCGAGAATGACTGGCGATCTTTTCGGCGGAAGTACGCCCGGCCGTGATTTTTCACTGATTTTGTTGTTTATTGGTGATCTGGCGCTCTTTCTTCATCGACTCATCTTCAAGCATCGAGTCATGAGGCTTGCTTCGCCTTCTTGGGCCTCTTGTCTGGGGCCTTCACCTTTTCTTTTCTTCTTCTTGGGGCATCTGGTTGTATACAGGGGGGTCCTTCACGGCTTGAGTGATCCGCCCGCATCTGGTGTAGAAAAGTTGCTTTCTTCTTGCCTTTTCCCTTCTTTGACTTTGGGGGGTTGGCGATATCATCGTCTGGTGGCCCAAAAAATGGTGATGTGGTTGTGAGAAAAGCCTTATAGGACTTCAGATCCATTATGTTCCCATTTCGCCGTTGGTATTTTATCCTCAGAAGATAACGCAACCTTGTTGAGATTGTCGATCTTTTTCTTCGTAAATACCGCCTCCACTCATCAACTCCAAATTTATCATGTTCTGGAGCAGAATGGCCTTGAAACCCATGCCAATTGATGTTTTGGCTTCATCAATTATTGCGACCCATTTATGCATGGTTTGACGGATGTAATAAGCATCGGTGAATGTAATACCCATAATTGTTTTTGACAAAATGTCAAACAACAATCGGTATTTCCTCTTGAGCATTGGCCCCGATAAAAAACACGAAGTATGATGTTTGTCGGCCTCTCTCAAGAACTCTTTTTTCGATCACTCATCTTCGTTCTCCCCAGAATGAGCAAGCAAGATTCCTTTGGGTAATTTGAACAGACGAGTTATATCCTCATTCGACGGTCGATTTCTTCTCCGTTATTTGGATCGCCGAAAGTAGTTCGTCTCTGGAGCATCCAGATCCACTCTTAAATTCCTTAGGAATTCTAGTGCTTCATATCTTGCATCTTTGGATTGCAAAAGAGTATAAAAATTTCTCAAGGCCTTTTGAAGAATTTACTCGACCTCCATGGATTAGGATCCCGAGTGATATTGAACTGCATTTAACTTATCATCCACAATCTTTGTTGCCATTCCACATAATTGCACATTATCTTACCCATACCGTGAGTGATCATCTCTGAGATAAGATAGATTCTTGGTTAAAATTGTGCATTAATACAAAGAATATCACACAAGATACATCAAATAAACATAAATTACCAGATTCTGTTTTTCGGAAAGTTGATTTTGAAACTTAGGAAAAAAATATTTTGAATCTGAGAGAAGTAATCTGGAGTTTTCAGAGAATAAATCGCAAGTTTGTGAAATGGAAAACTCTGGTATGTTTTTGATGAACTTTATAAAGACGGAGGAGGGAAGAAGAAGACGATTTTGAAGATCAACCGTTTGAAAAGATTGAACGCTCCATTAAGCGGTTTTTGATCGTAGGGTTAGGAAAAAAAACACGCATTTTAAAAAACCTTTTGGATTTAAAAGCACATTTAGTAGCAGTTAATACATGTTCCCCACGTCCGCATTAAATGAATTGCAGGAAATACGTCACAAGGATAAAGGGTACAGTAAGGCAAATAATATCAGATAAGATCCGATAAATAAGCAAAGAACAAGAGAAAAGAAAGCGTGATCGGTTGGTCGATATTGTAATCAGTCAATACCACTTGTCCATGTTGATTTCACTTGTTGATCTTAGTATTCTGCCTAATCCTTAAAATTTCCCAACTGATCCTTTTAGCTGATCTTCTTCACTTGCATCTGATCTGTTGAAGTTTCAAGCTCAATTGATCTTCCTTGAATACGTCTGATTTCCCTTCTGATCCTCCTTGATCAGTTGAAGTTCCCCCTTCAACTGATATTTCTATTTTTCCCATAGACTGATGTATCGATTTGTTGGAGTTTTCAAGCTCAAACCGATCTTCTTCATCCGATCGACCATTATGTATCAGATTTTGGTTGACCTAATCTGATGTTTCTCAAGTCAATCCAATTCTTGGAATAAGTGTTACCGCCAAACTAAGTCTAGAATAGTAGCTTCTATTCCCTAAGTTGGCGCGATTTGACATGCGTAATTATCGTCTGAATCTTTCGATATGTCAATCCGCCGTAAATTTATCCAATTATCAGTCGCGTGATTCCTACACGCTGTCCTTTTGGTGCAGATTTCTCTAAAAGATTTTGAGAACTCGAATTTGCATTTGCACCCTTGCTTGGCCTCTATAAATTGGACCAATTGTTTTACACAACATAACCCAATCACCATACTTATCTTCTTTGTAGAATCATGTATCTTGGTGAACCCTTATTTCAGGTTAAACTTCCGGCAAACACCTTTACCCCCTTTTCAATGATTTGACTTCTCAAATCAACCCTCGAGTCCCTTTATCTTTTTTTTCGTCATCGTCAAAGATTTCACATACGATCGTTGCAAAGCTTCTTCTACCACCATGGCGGGGGACCTCTTTATTTGCAACCGAGAAGACACTTCTCCTAACCGTATGCACCTTGTGTGTCTATCGTTATGACGTAACTACCATCAACAGACTTTAGTTCGAAAATGAACGTGAGTTTGATATGCGATCTTGATCACCCGGCGGTGATCTTCCTATATCAACTCACCATTTAATCAATTTGGAGAGCCCACTGACTCTTTCTTAGGGCTCCTGGCTTAAAAATCCTATCAAGGCCGCTCTCGCTTCATTTTTCTTGATCTTCAGCTTCTGCGAGCGCCTTGTTAAGTGGGGGAAAAAGAGAGCATCAGATTTAAAATCTCTCTCTCTCCCTGCTCCACCTGGGTTAGGATGAGGGTTTAGGGTTAAGGTTTTCGGGTTTAGGGTTTATGTACTGACCTCCGGGTCCTCTTGTACTTGTATCTTGTAATGTAACCTGACCTTCGGGTCTTTATCAATGAAAATTTCTGTTATTTCATTGTTGTGTAAAATTCCTGTTTCCTTATGCGATTTTAAGCTTTAATCTTGTGAATACCATTTAAAACTTGTGAATACCACTTGAAACTTGTTGAATTTCAGCTTAATCGACTTACAAAGTATAACTGAACAGATTTAATCAGATAATCCTTTAAACGATCAGTTCATTTAATCTGATAAACTTTAAATCTGATCAGTACCTTCTCATATCAGTTCCTTGACTGATCTTTTGATCAGTTGAGATACCAAACTCAACTGATTTCACTTGAACTGATTAGTTCCTTAACCAGCGGGTTCTCGAGATCATTCCATCAAACATTTTAAAGCATTTTCTCCAAGATCCGAAGCCCTAGCTCATTGCATAGTTCTCTCGAATCGATCTCGCCTAGTGGCTTGGTTAGAATATCGACTTTTTGTATATCAAGATGAATCTTTTCCATTTCGATATTCTTCTTTTCAACATGATCTCTTATAAAATGGTGTCTCGACATCTACATGCTTGCATCTTGTATGTAGAACCGGATTACGAGTGATTGCAATAAGACTAATATCGTCACGAAAAATAGGTACATTCTTAGCTTCAATGTTGTAATCCTCATACGATTGACTAAGCGAGCGATTGGGAACAACAAACTTCTCCTGACCATATATTCTCGCTTCAAGAGTGGATGTTGCAATCGATGTTCCGCTTCTTTGAAAAAACCACGAGATCATTTTACTTCCTAAGAACCCGACAAGTTCTCGAGGTGGATTTTTTCGTCAATCTTGCAACCTCCATAATCAGAATCAGAATACCCACTAAGCTCTAGATTATCATCTGATGGGTAAAATAAACCAAGATTTATCGTCCCCTTCAGATACTTAAGAATCCGCTTAGCTGCTTCTAGGTGACTTATCATTGGATTTGCTCGAAATCGCACATACACCTCATGCGAAGGTTATATCCGGGTCATTGGCGGGTCGGTATAGTAGAGATCCAATGAGAGCCCTATATTCCTTCTGATTTGTTTTCTGACCATCCTCATCTGGATCCATCTTGAATCCAGTCATCATAGGAATTTTGGCTTCCTTACAATTTTGAACTCCAAACTTATCCAATAGATTCCTAGTGTACTTTGCTTGGCGGATGAATATCCCTTCGTATTTTGCTTTACTTGAAGACCCGGAAAGTAATTCATCGACCCATCATGGACATCTCGAATTTCCTTGCATCCGCTTCTTTGAATCTTTCACATAGACTTTTGTTGGGAGATCCAAGATGATGTCGCCCACGAGATCCGAACCATGAATATCTTCTCCATCTTCTATTCTCAATAAGGTTACGTCCATCGTTCCTTTAGTGAACCCTTTGTCGATCAAGAATCGAGAGAGTGTATCATACCAAGCTCGAGGAGCTTGTTTTCAGCCATAAAGAGCTTTTCTTCTAAGCGGTACACTTGATTGCCCTTTTCAAAGCTTGGAGGTTGTTCGACATAAACTTCCTCTCGCTAGTACCCCGTTTAAGAAAGCACTCTTTACGTCCATCCGATACCATGATGAACCCTCGTATAAAGATATGCAAATAAACCCGAATGGCTTCTAGGCGAGCGATCGGTGTAAAGGTCTCATCATAATCAATTCCTTCCGATTGTGAATACCCTTTAGCAACAAGTCTTGCCTTATTTACGTGATGACGTTTTCTCATCTCTCTTGTTCTTGAATACCCACTTTGTGCCAATTGCGTCTTGATGAATTCGTCCATCTACCGATTCCCAAACTTGATTTTCGCCGAATTGTTCCAAATTTCTTCCTGCATTCTAGAATCCAAACTTGCGTCTTGTAGAGCTTCCTCTATAGTTGTTGGTTCCTTCATAGGCAGATAACAACAATACATGGCACTTTCACCTGTCGATGTCTAGTTTTAACTTTATCGATGGGTCTCCGATTATCGATCGGTTGGATGGTGGTTATCCGTGTCCTTACATTCGATTTGAGTCGGTTTGGAGAACACCATCCGTTTCGATAAAATTTCATTACTAGCGATTGGGAGTGGTCTTGAGTTATGATCCGCTTGATAAGAACAAGTCTCGGTGATGTTGGACTCATCATGTGTCGATGTCCTGCTCGTGGGAACTTCAGATGTTCCCCCGAACGGATGGTTCGGTTGATCTCGTCTCACCAGTCGAACCTTCTTCACCGCAGTTTTTTTCGTACCTTAGGATCCGAATGATCCGTGAATCGCCTAGATCTGGAATGTATACGAATTACGGTTTCGATTCTTTCTCCTTGATCATTAGTCGATCCATTTTCCGAAAGCGTCGGTACTTGTTGATCAGTACATCTTGTTTCGAAAGTGATTTCTCTTGATCGGGAAGATGCTTCATCAAAAGACTACATGGGGTGTTTCTTCCACAAGTAGGGTTTTATCATTGTAAAAACCCCGAAAAGCCTTGCTAGATGAGGAATATCCTAAGAATATACCCTCATCCCGACTTGGCTTCAAAGGTTTTCAACCCGACTCTTCCCATTGTTGTGTATGAAACACTTACACCCAAAAAAACATGGAAGTAAGAGACACGAGGTTTTTTCGTCCTTCCCACAGTTCATAGTATGCGTTTTGTAGTGAGCCTTAGTGAAGACATCCGTTTCGAGTATGGCATGCGGTGTTGATTGCTTACGCGTAAACGGTTTGGTATTGCATGTTCAGCCTAACATCGTGCGAAAGCAACTTCTTTGAGAGTTCTGTTCCTCCGCTCGCCTACTCCATTTTGTTGTGGCGTCCTTGCGGTGATGTTTCATGTCAGATACCAAACTTAGAGCAAAAAATCAATAATAAAGGAGTTCGTAAATTTGCACCTTTATCGATCCGATTTTTACTACACCGACACCCTTCTCATTTTATAATCTTTTTAGCGGCTCGGGTATCTTCGTTTGTCGTCTCATTCTTCTTATGTAAGAATATAACCTGTAAACTTGGAATAGTCATCCACGATTACGAGTATATTTGCGTCCGCTGAGAGATCGACCGTGTAATCGGTCCGAATAGATCCATATGAAGCGGTGCAGAAGATCTATTTGGATCTTTGGTCCAGAATTCCTTTGAATGAAGCTTTGACTGTTTTCCCTTCTGACATGCAGTACATGTCTGATCCTTTGAAAATACTTCATTCGGAAGTCCTTCCACTAGAGACATCCTTGCTATCTTGTTAAGAGTTTTAAAGTTCAGATGGCTCATCCTTTTGTGCCAGAGCCAGCTGCTACTTTTGGAACTCTTGACAATCAGGCATGCATTTCTTGGGCAACTGTTCCAATCGGTTTGTGTAGATCGTCCCTTTCCTTGAACGATTAGCAAAATCTGTTGAGTGGCTCGATTCTTGATAGTGCATTGGTTCGAGAACTCAACATCGAATCCGTTGTCGCAGAATTGTGAAACCGATAATAGGTTGTGCTTTAGACCTTCGACATACGAGACTCGATTATTTGTACATCATCATTCTCTAAGGTTAAATCCTTTGGTATAACAAAAGTTATCATCACCGAAGAGCACACGCGGACCTTTCTGTTCTATGTATGAGCTGAGGAGGTGCTTGCTTCCTGTCATGTGTCTTGAGCATCCACTATCGATGTACCAGATAGTTGCTTGCACACCTCCTTTGTTGGCCAGACCCACGCGATCCTGCAATCAGATCAGGCTTTAGGTACCCCTTTTGGATTGGGTCCTGAGGGGTTAGGTTTAGTTTTGGGAATCCATACAAACGAGCACTTCTATTGTGATCGGTTAGATCGAAGGCCCGATCTATCTCCCATACTTGTCAACATAATCATACGTCTCTTTATATGCTTTCTGTTTTGTATGATTATTAGTGTGAACCTTGGATGACTTAGAAGACTTGGGATCTATCTTTTCTGTTTGTCTTCTTTTTATCCAGTGTGGTTCAGGTGCAACAGCCCTAGATTTCTGATTATAGGGGTAGGTACGACTGCTACCATCAAAAGATTCATATCTTTTTTGGCATAGGTGGTTTTTGGTTTACCGAAGCATGCTTATTATGCGGTGACCTTGATTAGGTCTCGATTGGACTTCCCTTTTACTGTGTTGTCTTTTTTCGATACGATCTGTTGATCGAGTTGAGGTCTCTTTAGAAGAACGGGTTCTTCTGTTGATTCTCTATTGATGCTTTTACCGATTTGGGGTCCATTCCATTTTCTTCGGTTAGGCACCGCCTTACCCTTTCCCGCTCAAACCGGTCTTTTTCCTTATTAGATACATGTTTAGCTTTTGGTGTATTTTTGTTAAACTCGTCCCGATTACACCTTTTTGAGATGAATCAGGGGCTTTTGAGGATGTGGAAGGGTTCTCATAGCCAAGTCCCTTCTTATTAATCGTTGTTCAAAATAGGTATTCATGTCTTGAACAGTTTTAGATGATTTTGTGAAAACCTCTATTTTCTTACGCAGATTATCCTCCGGATGATTCAGGACTTTCATGCTTTTGGAATGCTCATCGAATTTTGCTTGAAGAATTTTGAAGTCATCGACTTTCTTTGTTTGTTAATCGGTGATCTTTGATCTGCTTCTCCCGATCGAGAATCCTTAACTTTTCGAATGTTACATTCCCGATTACCTTCGGCGGTTTCAGCAGATTGAAGTTCGAGAGACTTTCTTCGAGATCATTCTCTTTAGCAAGTGATTATTTCTAATTCTCGACTTGTCATTTTCAAACTTCCACTATAGCATAAGTGTCTACTGCATTGGAGAGATCCTCAAGCAATTGCTCTGAGTAGAGCTGCAGGTCAATCTCCCGGCCCGGGTGTGCTAATGATAGCAGTGTAGAAGCGAACGAAAGCAAGTTTGGAGGTTACCTCAGATTGGTCCTCCCCGCCATCAGCGAGATCTCATCATCGCCCAAGAGAATATCAGATCTTCATTTTCATAGAAGTCAACAACACCGCTTTCTTGTCGGCAGAAGTCTTCTGAGAGGAGTATCCTGGCGAGTCCTCGAGAGGCGGTAAGGAATAAATCAATTCTGACGATAACAACCATGGCTCTTTGTCCCTATATCGTTGCTCTCTTACATTCCTCTTTTCTTCCCTTTCTCTTGGCGGCCAGTGCAGGCGTCTGCTTTATAGTGACTAAGGCTACTTCTCCGGTTAAAGACGCTCTTGATCCACGAACCTTTCCTTCGGGTGAATCACTCCGTCTGTATGACCCTATCGGTGACTTCCCTTTCGATAGTAGTCCCGAGCTTCTTCCGTCATCGATTGGTTATCTCTTCCTTCCTCGGTCGACTATCTCTTTTCCTTTCATCTCTGTGATCCCTCCGATCATCGGATCTCGGTTCTTCTTCGGAGATCTGTTGGCTGATCTCCTATCTCTTCTTGGCTATGTTGATAGTCCTTATAAAATCTTGATACTTACCAAGTTGGGACGTTTGACTTCTCAAGCTTCAGTAAAAGCGAGAAGCGTCTGATACGCGACTTACTATATTCCCAACAAGGTTCGTTGGCCTTCGTTCTCGGCTGCTAGTTGCCTTAAAAGCAATCGATTTTTGAAGTTGAGGCTTCAAAGTAGCACCTCATCTTCATCGCCTTTGTCCTCTTTCAATTAAATCGAACTCGTTAGCTTTAAGGCTCAAGAACAAGTTACTTTGGCTTCATTTTTGAAATGTCTTGGCAATCCTTGATTACGCGTGACCTTCATGTCCCATTTCTTGGTGAGAGACCTTAGGATTTTGTAGTTGATATCTTTATCGGGCATCTCTACCAAGTTCTCGAAGCTTGTTTATAGACATTGTAATCCTTCCATCGAGTTCGTTGATTGTTTCGTTAAGCAAAGATCTTGCTTTTTGAACTTTTTACCGGTTAAACTTTGTAGCGGTCAGTTTTTTATCTGTTCATTTCCTCGCGATATCTCAAATACCTAGAGTATCCCACATTGTTTTCGCAGTTTTTGAGATACTTAATCTTTTCCTTGGTGACCTTATCCATGGTTTTCATGATAATATGCCTCATGATAGTATCTAGAGTATGCATTTTCTTTCTTCTACGCATCCATCAAGGCCGGGCTTTTTTCAAGACAAGACTCCCGGTGCAAAAGTCCGGATCTCCTCCAACTATTTTAGGTTGTCGTAATAAATGATGATGGGTCCTCTTTCGATGACCTCCATCATTCGGCCGCTTATCGAACCTAGATGGTTGGACATATATATGGCCAATCTGCATACTCATCGATTGAGAACTTGGCAGATCATGATACATACCGAGGTGTTATCCATGCCGAGTGATTTTGGAAAATGAATGAGTTTAAAAAAAAGATTTTTCAAGATCATTTGATTGACCACAAAGATTCTTCCTCAAGAATCGATGATACCGAGTCGATTGGTCTCAGAGAACCAACAAACTCGATACCACTTGTAGGTCCCGGGGTTTTGAGGGCGTAAGTCTAGAGGGGGGGTGAATAGACTTCGAAAACTTTTGTGCAAATCAGGTGTGAGGGCGATTAACTTTGATCAGTCTGCGAGTGAATCGGTTTGGGCCGATAACCAACTTCTTCGATCGCTGAAGGCGAGATCGGTTCAGAACTCTCGGTTTAACTCGACAAAGCGGAAGCTTAAGTTTTACCCGTGTGAAAACCGGTTTTGATAAATCGATTCAAGGTTGATCTTTTAATCGGTTTTGATTGAAGTGTCACGTTTGATCCGTCGAAGCTTGGTGCTAATCGATCTCAACTTGGAATATGTATGCGCTTTTAAAGGTTGTGTGCGATTGTGTAGCGATTAATCAAAGCGGTAAAGGCACACAAGATTTATAGTGGTTTGGACAAACCGATCCTACGCCCACTCTTCCCTATCACAAGGCGCCTACTTAACCAATCGGACTTAGTTTTATGTGTTAGTCCAACCAAGATAATCGACTAGATGTTTAAAGAGTTCACACTCAACCGATCCTGAGATCGAACTAGAAACCCTAGTCGAAATCTTGCTAAACAACTTAACCTAACTTGGGGTTTGGGTAAGATTGTTTTGTTCAACTATGAAATCTTTTTTCTTGAGTATAAACTGACTAACAACTAGATGAAAAGATTTCTATGCTAAGAACTTATGGGATGAACACTTAATAAAAATAATCTTCTTGATCGTGTTCTTGTGCGGAAATCTGAGAATTGCTTGAGCTTCTTAATTGTTCAGAGTCTCCGTTGTTTTACTCTAAAGTGTAATCCATATATATAGACCTTGAAATCAAAGAGCCGTTGGAGAGCAATTTGAATTTCAGCTATATTTGGTAGACTTGCTTGAGCTTGATGTGACGAGCTTCGAGAACCCGCATGGCCAAAAGCGTGAATTTGTACTTTGTAGCCGTTAGCAGAGAGAGGTAGCATCGAAATCCCGCAATTGCCGGCTCACGATCATACGTGTCTTGTTCTTATTGGATAATGAGACTCACTTTTGAGTTGTTCTTCCAACTAAGTTTGACATTCTTCTTGTTCAGATCATCGACGTATGATTTGGTGAAACATCAGATTTCACTGGTGAGTGACTTCGATCGATCACAATCGATTAGTCTACCCGATGGAGTCTTGGTGCGGTTGACTTAGCTTCAACTAGCGGATTTCGGTGATGTAGGTCTTCCGGTCCGATCTTGAGTATTTGAGTTTGATCTACATGACTTTCATTGAGATATCGGACTAGATCGGATCGATCGATCTTCTGTTCTTATCTTGCATTCCGCTTTGTCCGGATATCAACTGTCTTTTGAGTCTTGATCGACCTATACATATTGAGTTTTCAATATGTGACCTATCTATTACATCGGTTGTTCTATCAAAGAATTATCAATCGGTCTCCTATAGCGAGTAATATAAACATCATCACCTAATGTGTCCGATTGGTCCTATTACATGTGTTTTTGGAACTTTCATCAAAACTATAAATTTCCCAACGTTATCATCACCGAAGAGTACACGGCGGGCCTTTCTGTTCTATGTAAGAGCTGAGGAGGTGTTTGCTTCCAGTCATGTGCCTTGAGCATCCACTATCGATGTACCAGATAATTGCTTGCACACCTCCTTTGTTGGCGGACCCCACGCCGAACTGCGACCAAATCGGCTTTTTAGGTACCCTTTTGGATTGGGTCCCGAGGGGTTAGGATTGGTTTTGAGGGTCCATACAAACAGGGCAATTCTATTGAGATCAGTTAGATCAGAAGGCCTGAGTTATCTCCCATACCTATCAACATAATCATACGTCTCTTTATATGCTTTCTGATTAGTATGATTATTAGTGTGAACCTTGGGTGACTTGGAAGACTTGGGATTTATCTTTTCCATTTTGTCTTCTTTTCATCGATTAATGGCTCGGTGTCTTGACCCTAGGTTTTTCGATTATAGGGGTAGGTACGATTGCTACCATCAAAAGATTCATATCTTTTGGCATAGGTGGTTTTTGCGGTTGCCTTTATAAGCGTGCTTATTCGGCGGTGACCTTGATTGGGTCTCGATTAGACTTCCCCTTTTACATGTTGTCTTTTTCGATACGATCCGTTGATCGAGTTGAGGTCTCTTCAGGAAGAATCGGGTTCTTTGTTGATTCCTCGGTGATGCTTTACAGTTGGGGGTCCATTTCCTTTCCCTTTTCGATTAGGGCACTTTTTTTACGATCAATGTGTCTTTTTTCCTTATTAGATACAAGTTTGGCTTTTGGTGTATCTTTGTTAAACTCGTTTGATTACACCTTTTTTGAGGTGAATCAACAAGGGGCTTTTGAGGATGTGGAAGGGTTCTCATACCCAAGTCCCTTCTTGTTAGTCGTTGTTCAAAAATAGGTGTTCATATCTTGAACAATTTAGATGATTTTGTAAAAACCTCTATTTTCTTTGCATAAACTATCCTCGGAAGATTTTAGACTCTCATCAAATTTCGGAATAGCTTATCAAATTTAGCTTGAAGGATTTTGAAGTCATCACTTTTTGTTTTGTTAATTGCTAGTCGATCTTTGATCTGCTTCTCGATCGAGAAGATTTAACTTTTAATGTTAAGTTCCTCGGTTGCATACGGCGGTTTATTGATTTAAGTTCGTTAGTTTTCTTGAGATCGTTCTCTTTAACAAAGTGATTATTTCGATCCTTAGCTTGTCATTCGGCTTCCACTATAGCATAAGTGTCTCTTTGATTGGAGAGATCATCAAGCAATTGCTCGAGTAGATTTGCGGGTCAATCTCCCGGCGGGTGTGCTAATAATAGCGGTGTGAAAGCGGAACAAAAGCGAAGGTTTGGAGGTTACCTCCAGATTGGTCCTCCTTGGCCATCAGCGAGATCTCATCGTCATCGAAGAGAATATCGATCTTCATTCTCATAGAAGTCAACAAAGATCGCTTATCGGACATAAATCTTCTGAGAGAGGAGTATCCGAGAATCCTCGGAGGGCGATATGAATCATCAATTCTAGATGTGTCGGCGACCATGGCTTTTCCGTCCCTATAACGTTGATCTCTTTCGTTCCTATTTTCTTCACTTTCTTTTGGCGTGTGTGCAGGCGATCTGCTTATTTGTAGTGACCTGGCTTCTCACGGTTGAAGCCGCCTCCTTGATCCGCAGAACCTTTTCTTCCGGTGAGTCATTAAAATGCATACGATCTATCGGGTGACTTCCCTTTTCGATAGTAATCGAACTCATACGCAAATCATTATCTCTTCTCTCATCGGTCGGATTATCTCTTTTCTTTTCTTCTCTCTGTGATCTCTTCGATCATCGATTCAGTTCTTTTCGGAGATCCATTTGGCTGATCTCCTATCTCTTCCTCGGTATGTTGATAATCTTTATAGAATCTTCGATACTTACCAAGTTGAATATTTGATTTTTCTAGTTTTCTGTAGCGGAAGCGATCTGTTACGCTCGACTTATGATGTTTCCAACAGGTTCATTGGCCTTCGATCTGCTGCTGGTTGCTTTAAACGCAACTGATTTAGACGTTGAGGCTTCAGCGGGCGCCTCGTCTTCATCTGCTTGTCCTCTTTCGATTAAATCGAACTCATGAGCTTTAAGGCTTAGGAACAAGCTACTCGGCTTCATCTTTGAAATGTCTTGGCAATCCTTGATTACCGCGGACTTTCATGTCCCATTTTGGTGAGAGATCTTAAGATCTTGTAGTTGATATCTTTGTCTGACATCTCTCTACCAAGTTCTCGTAGCTTATTTACTGACATAGTAATCCTTCCATCGAGCTCGTTGATGGTCTCGTTGGGCAGCATCTTCAGTTTTTCGAACTTCACCAGTTCGGCTTGTAGTCGGCTGTCTTTGATCTGATCATTTCCTTCGCATATCTCAGCTAGAGTATCCCACATTGCTTTCATAGTTTTGAGATATTTAATCTTCTCCTTGGTGACTCTATCCATCGTCTTCATGATTATATGCCTGGCGATTGTATCTAGAGTATACAGCTTCCTTTCCTCTGCATCCATCAAGGCTGGGCTTTTTCGTACAAGACTTCCCGGGGCAAAGTCTGGATCTCCTCCAACTGCAGGGTTGTCGTGATATATGATGATGGGTCCTCTTTCAATGACTTCCATCATTCTGCCACTAATCGAACCTAGATGGTTGCACATATAAATGGCCCAATCTGCATACTCACCAATTGAGAACTTCGGCAAATCATGATACATACCAGAGGTATTATCCATGCTGAGTGATTTTGGAAAAACGAATGAGTTTCAAAAACAGTTTTTTTTAAGATCTGTTCAAATGACCACAAAGATTCTTCCTCAAGAATCGATGATACTCAAAGACAGTGGTCTGTAGAACCACTGCTCTGATACCACTTGTAGGTCCCGAACGGGTTTTGTGAGGGCAGAAGTCTAGAGGGGAGGGGTGAATAGACTTCTGAAAACTTTTTGTACAGATCAGGTGTGATGGCAGTTAGCCTGATCAGAGTGCAAGTGAATCAGTTTGGACTGATATCTAACTTACTAATCGCCTGAAGGCAGATCAGTTCGGTATCTATCAGTTTAACTGATTTGTGCGGAAGCTAAGTTTTACCCGTGTGAAAAACCAGTTGACTAAAGTGTCAAACTTGATCAGATCAGAAGCTTGGTGCTAGCTGATCTTAACTTAGAATATGTATGCAGCTTTGAATAAGTTGAGTGCGATTGTGTAAAACAGTTAATCAAAGCAGGTAAAAGCACACAAGATTTATAGTGGTTCGGACAAAGATAGTGGTGCCACTGGTTTTACAAAGATAGTCTTCTTGCTACATGATGCAGCATTCAGATGACCTTGTGAGGTTCCCCCTGGAGTGTATCCCAATCTAGTTTTTATAGTGGCAGATCTCTGGTAACTCTGAATTTCATCTATCACATTAGATGCTTTATTCAATAGAGTTAACTTCTTCTGTGCACTATCCTCACAGTTCTGTAGAGTTTTATGCTTCTCAGAGAGGTCATTGAACTCGGTTTTGATTAGCTGAATCTCTTCAGTGGATTTCTCTAGCTTTTCAGTTAGGGACATTATCAACTTCTCTTTCTCTCGAGAGTTGTACTTTGGAGAACATCCAGTTCATCAAGATAGCTCCCATTAATTGAGAAGTGATCTCGGTTTTTGCTAGAGTCTTTCCATTTTAGATTTTTGACTTTCGAGTTCCTTATTCGCTCTTGAGTTCTATTTAGCAGTCCTTGCAAAAACGGCATAGTCCTTCATCGATTCTCGAAAAGAATCCATCAGTCAAAAATTTGTTTTCGGTGGAACTAGAAAACTCTTGTGCTAGTGTAGGAGCAACAACAGAGGCAGAAGAGTTTACCTCCTCAATGGCCATCGACGAGATGTCATCACTTTCCTTTATCGAGAATATCTCATCCGAAGAGCTAGATTCCTCCTCGAGTGTTCTTCTTCTACGCAACCATGGCCTTTTTTGCTTGAGAACTTACGGTCTCTTATAGCTTGTCTTTCTCTTCTCTCCTTAGCACTCAACTCGACGGACAATCATCTTTGGAAGTGACCTTTCTTCCGGCGATTATAGCATCTGTTGGCATCATCATCCCCGATCATTTTCTTCTTTGGACTTGGAGTCCTTCTTTTCGGATGAAGATCCTTGACTTTTCAGTCCTTCTTCTTCTCAGTTGATCTGTCCTCAGGTTTCTTCTGGTACTGTGGTTCCTGTAATAGCTTTTGTATTTTCCAAATCTATTATTAAGTCTGTCAAACCTCCTTGCCATCAGTGCTAGCTTTTCCTCAAGCTCATCCTGATGTTTGGCATGGGGGTTCTCAGACTCTCTAGTTTTACAGGTTTTATCTTTGGCTTTTAAAGCCACATTCTTACTCGATGAAGAATCATCTTTCTTTTGTCACCTTTTTTGGATTTTTTTATCAATTACAAATTCATAGGCCAAATTCGAGAGAGAAGACTTGTTGGTATGGCATTGAACTAATGTTCTTGGTGTTTTCAATCACCACTGCATGACTATCCCATTTCTTAGAAAGACCTCTAAGAATTTTCAATGCCACTTCTCTTTGTGGATATCTCTTTCCAAGTGCGTTTAGATCATTCATGATGCTAGTGAATCTGACTTCCAATTTGTCTATTGATTCACCATCATCCATTTCAAAACTGTCAAACTTTCCAATTGCCACTGAAAGTTTGTTTTCTTTTATATAATCGTGCCTTGGCACATAACAAATTAGTGTATCCCATATTTCCTTAGCAAGATTACGTTGAGAGATCATTCCCATCACACCATCATCAATTGTACTTTGTATAGTGTGTCTTTTTGCAATGTAGTCTAGATTGACTAACTTTTCTCCTCAGAGTTAGTTGGTCATCGACTTAGGAAATTCTCGCTCTAGGATCAATTCTCTCTTCTTTCAGAATTCAGGATTCACCACAAGAAATTTGAATGGTCCTTGAGAAACCACTCTCCACATACGCTCATGTTTGAATCTGAGATGAGCTGCATTCTCGATCTCCATAGATCATAGTTCTCATCGAGAACATGGGAAGTTTTTAGAAGACATTTTTCTCGATCTTTTGAAAAGAAAATATTTCACAAATAAGATCGAGTTCGGATAGACCACAAGTATTTTTGAAAGTAAAACTTTGGTCAACACAAAGAGTGGTCAAGTTGAACCACCGCTCGATACCACTTGTTGGTCCCGGTGAAAACGAGTCTTACACGTGTATGGGGGGAATACACGTGTTCAAAAGGATTTTAAAACTTTTTTTCTTCGAGGTCACTTTGGGTCGATAATCCTCGAAGATTAGGTTCTCGAGAAGCACGATCGCTCTCGAGTCAAAGTCTATCGAGACAGTGATCCCCGAAGTCGCTTTCAGATACCTCGGATAATCCCAATCGAATCACGAGTGTCAGAGATCCCGAGTTGCTTGGATCGATAACTAACTTATGAATCCTTAGAAGAGAGTTCGGTTTGATAACTATCTGTTTCTAGCTACTTTCATTCGTCTTGAATGGTTGGCCCTTAGATTATACTCGTTTTAAGCTTTGCTAAAAAACCTTCCCTTTATGAAATAGTGATTAGGCTGTGATTCACTTATGCAACTTCAGTGGATTGATTCCAACTGAATATCAGTGAAAAGTATGCTTTCAAAATTAGGTCAATGCAACAGATAAGCAAAGATAAGGAAAGCAATAAAGAACACAACAATTATAGTGGTTCAGAGACTCAAGCTCCTACGTCCACTCTCTCCGACTCTTCAGAGAAATTCACTATCAACTTTCGAAGCTTTACGACTACCTCGTGAGTTTACTTACTCAACTCGGCCCTGAGTTTTCTGACTACTCCACGTAGTTTACTTACTCAACCCGACCTTGAGTTTTCTGACTACCTCCGTAGTTTACTTACTCAATCACACACAAGCTTTCAGACTACCCCTGTAGCTTACTAACTTCTCCTCTAGAGTTTTCTGACTACTCCGCGTAGTTTACTAACTCTTTACAACTCTACTCACCAACAAACACACTCCAACTACCTTCTCAAGGGTTTGGGGTTTCTCGATTGGTTTCCAACTAGGATGAGATATCTTTTACAATGAAGCACAATGCAAAGGGTTAGGATATCTCGACTAAGCTTTGGATAAATCTTATCAATCTAGGCTTAGTAAAGTGAGCTCTCTTCAATATAGAAGCACTTGGGAAATTCAAGGTATTTCGAGTGCTTTAACTTTTGCAAGAATAAGTTTGAGCTCTTGAGTTGCGTATAAATTTCCGTAACCTTACAATGTAGAGGGTCACCAAGATTTATAGGCATACACCAAGTTTACTCTTGAAAACTATCCGTTGGAGAGATACCGTGAGTTCCCTCTTATGGTGTGTGAAACGGCTATATTTAGGGTCTGAAACTCCCTAACACTTTCTAGGCAATAGTCTTTCATGTAGCCGGTCTTCACTTTTTGCAGTCTGGAACTTTCGTACATCTGACATCTTTTTTCGGTGACTGCCATCCTTTGTCGATTGTCGGTATGATGGTACGATGTCGTCTTCCTCTTTTTGACTTTTGTCTTCAGTTAAAGGTAGACACCTTCAACGGCTCTTTTGGTTACAAACTCTGAGTTTGATATAACCTTAACAACACGCCGACTTAGTTCCTTTTTATGCGCATTTGAATGTCTTGGCAATATCTATCTTTCTAAGGCATTGCGTTTCTCTCAAAGATTGCATCCTTCTCCGGATAGATATATTCAATTGCCTCGGATCATTCGGGTTCATATCGAGCTTTTCGAAGACATTACCGAGTCTTGATAATTCTTGTGCTTTCGAAGATTCTTGATCTTGATTTCTCGATCTTGATCTTGCGTCTTGAGTCTTTCGAGTCTTCGTGGTCTTCTCGAGTCTTGTGGTCTTCGAGTCTTCGTGGTCTTCGAGTCTTGATTTATCTTGACCGATATCTTCGAAGTTTTTATCTTTGAGTCTTGAGTTCTAAGTTTCATCTTGAATCTTGAGACTTGAAACCTATCTGAACTATATCTCACGACTATACATTTTGCGAGATAACATCCCGAATACTCTAATAATCGAATCGACTCAACTATCAAGATCATTCTGAACATGTCATACTTAGGGGTTTTGGGATCTTAATCAAAATCATATAATCTTTTATTAAATTCATCTCCCAACAATTTCCCCCTTTTTGATGATGCCAAAACCTATCTTGTTTACAAACCCGAAAAAAAATAACCTATACTCGGGTTTGGTTTATTCTATTACAAGATTGGTTGTCTCCCAACTATTTAGATCAGAGAATCTCCCAACAATTTTAGAGTTTCTCAACAGTTTAATCATATATCAAATTTCTTCAGTAATGAATCTCTTTAACTAGTTCATTACCAAATACTTAAACAATTTCCCTCTTATCAGCATACAATCAGTTTAGAGACATTCATTCAGCATATCAAAATAAAGACATGTAAATAAGATAATGAGATATTATCTTTTTTGAGCATAATGATAAATCTTCATTGATGATAAGTATACCTTTTCAGATTACAATGAATTTATCAAACAAAATCAAAAAGACAAAATTTAAAGATTACGAGTCTTTCGAGTTCTTTCGTCTTGGTCTTGATTCGGCTCTTGGTTTGCTTCATTTTCCACTTCATCAGTTGGTACCTCCAGGTTGAACATTCCGAAAAATATTTTCTTCAGCTCATTCCTCTCTTTGATGATGTCCGGGCTGTTCCCTGTTAATCCCAACTGACCAGCATACTGAGCAATTTCTTGCGTAATGGCCTTCTCATTTACCAAGCCATTACCAAGTCTTGGAGGAGGATAGGAATATGGATCAGGGGCTACTATCTGTACTCCACCTTCATCCGCAAGGTTAATCCAGCCTTGGAGATACTTTGGATAGAAGGTTAAAAGATATTCAATGAAAGCTTCGTTCTGATCTGAGCCTTCCCCTCTCCATTCCCTGAGAACATCGTAATTGAACCAGAAGGTTCTCTTCACTTCTTCCCACATGTCGTGAGTTTAATGGGCATCCATTTATAGGCGTGTGGCCCTTCAGCGCTTTTCGATGTTCCTTCCTCTTGCTCTCGCAAATCTCCTCGAAATCACTCATTCGCTTCTGCTCTTCGTCTATCTTCTTTCTGATCACAGACGCTCCTGAGATCGAAGCAACAACTTTCTTAGCTTGTTCTTTTTGGAGTGTCTTCAGAGCATCTCTGGTGTTGAAGACTTTCTTCTGAGGTTGAGACTCAGATTCTTCTGCATCTTCATCATCCGAATCGAACTTTCTCGGATTGGCTTAGAAGCCTTCAGATGCTTGCTTCTGAGTTGAACAACGCCTCGAGGCTTTCCTCTTCATAGGCGATTCAAAGACGGCTGGCTTGTTCAACCTTAGTTTAGCACTTAGTTTCTCTCTTGCAACCTCAAGCATGGTTTGCTTTAAACTTCGAGTGTAGATGGGCTTCTCCACTTGAGCAAATTTCAATTTCTCAAGAGCCGACTTCTTTTAAGGCTTTGGCTAGATTGTACATTTCAGCATCTTTCTGAGCCTTCTTTTCCAAGGTACGTGCCATGAACTTCCTGAGGTCTTCACCTTCCTTTTCCCCCTTCTTGGCACCGTAATTTGGAAGAAGTCTGGAGAGAGTCGGTGGTCCATGTGATTGCTCTTTGCTCACAAACGGATCTCCCGCTAAGCGATCTTGCTCATCTTCCATTCTCCGATGTGGTTCTTAGCCACGAGCAGTTCTTCGAGATATGTGGGCAAACCGGCGGAGAGTGCATCTTTAAGCATCTCTGTCATCTTGGTCATGAGCATTGAGCTCATTTCCTCAACAAAGAAGTTTGATCAAGACCTCATTTTTCTCTCGCTAGTTTCACCTCTAGAAATTTGATCCGATTCCCGGTGCTACATTTCATTTCAAAGACTTAACTCTGCGTTGACTCTCCAAACTTTGCATTTAGCTTTTTCTTCCATGGAGGTCATCTGATTGGTCGGGGGTTTTGTATCTGCACCAGTTCTGAAGAATGGCTAAGACCTTCCATTGTCTGAGCTTGATTGACCAATGTTTCTTCCATCTGAGCAATTTTGATCGCCATTGGCTCAATCTTCTCAAGTTTCTCCATTACGGGAGTGAGATCAATCTCAAGATATACTTCTCATACCTTGTCTTTGTTTGATCATCTGAGTTCGGCTTCATCCTGAGCTCCGGTCTCCAATTGAGCCTCAGTCTGTTTATCAGACAATTCAGAATTAAAGATAGTACTTTCAGTAACTTTGGCATATTTGTTAATAGTGCCAAAAGGTACCTGAAGAGTGCTAGCTTCAGTCTGAGGTTGATCAGCAACAGAAGTCTCTTTTTCCATTTGAGACTGATCCTCAGCATCTCCCTGTTGGTCCCCATCTCCATCTTTGGATTTGTCTCCCGTTCCTTCGGGGCACCAACTTCAGTTGTTCTCTTCTCAGCTAGCTTCCTCTGAACCAGCTCATCAAAATCGGAATTTTTCATCCTGAGCTTTGTCCTTCTGAACCCTGAGAAGTCGGTTAGGAAGGTTGTCTCCTCATTCCACCAGTCTTCCCCTCTGAATGCAGCAATGTCAAGCATCTCGGGAAGAGTCTGATTGAGGATATACACTGTCGTCCTTAATCTGAAGAAAACATCTTGCGATCGTAGTATGAGCCGAGCTCGAGTGGTATCGGTCAAGGATGAACCGTTCCCCTTGCTCCTCCATTCACCTTCTTGACCTCGCCCTTCTTCCATCTCGGGCTCTCTGTTCATTAGAGGCTTCGCTAATGGATCAAGCGTTAGATCACTCGAGCTCCTCGAGAATATTTTGCTCCCGAGCCTCGGTAGAAGGTCTCGAGAAGTTTGTGCATTCAGTCCTCGGTTTGCATCCGAGTGGGCCCCGAGGCCTGAGTGGCATATCCTCGATTTGAGTCCGAGGTTGGCTCAAATGCATGCGCCTGCACATCTTCAGATCTACCGAAATGGCTCTTCTGTCGAGCCTGCGCTTACGAGGTAGGTATCTCGAGGTCTCGAGCTCTTTTAAAATTTTCCGAGAAATTTTATCTCATCTTGAAAGTGATGTCTCGAGCACCTCGAGAGAAGACACCGCTTCCTCGGTCCCGATCCTCGTGTCCGGAGATAACCCGAGCCAACACTTGTAATGGCGAACTTTGAGAGGTTTTGTCTTCAGGTTGTATCTCCTCAGAATCACTGCTACCTTCGTCGGTGAGAACCACCAATCTTCTGCGTTTTGGAGCAAGATTCTTCTGTTTCATCATTTTTGCTCCTTGCTCCATTTTTGCCTCCATGAGTAACCTTCCCCGGGTTTGTTGGGTCTCTTTTCAAAGAATGAGAAGGTGATTCTACCTTCTTTTCTCTTTTCCCTCTAATGGCCTGCTTCTTCACAGCAGTGGGTTTGAAGAGAATTTTGGTTTTAGGGAATGGGGTTGAATTGGCGAAGATATCCTCCTCCTCTCGGCACATCTCCAAAATATAAGCAATTTTGGTGGCATGGTGGATCTTGCCTTTCATCATGATTGTCCCATTGACCCTTTTTATGACCTTGGCTTGCTCCTTCACCATCTGAATTAAGAATTTCAGCCAGTTGAAGTCAGTGGTAGTAGATGCCTCGATCGCAGCCATCAATCTGAGCTTCGGGGTACTAATCTTCTCAAAACTCCCCACAAGACTCATGATGCACTTGCTCACAATATCCATCAGCACACGATATTGTGGCTTTAGATGCCTCTTATTCAATGTCGCCTCAAATTTCACAGGATTCTCAGCAATCCTATCAAGGTACTCCTGCTCTCTACCCGACATATACATCGCAGGATCCTTTCCTCTATCACAGAGTTCAAACACATCGTTCAGATTTTTTGGAATTATGCACAAATCCCTCTCAAAAACGACGTATTTTGACGAATGCTTTAAGTGAGATGTGGTAATCGAAGAATGCATACCATCTTCTTCATCTATTCTCAAATTACAGATGAATTCGATTACCTCTTTTTTTGCGAACTCTCGTGCGGTCGGAAACTGCGACTAGATGGGTGAGTTTAGCTTGATCGGATCATATCGCGAGCCTCCTCTTCCGGGCTTTGAGTTGTTTGTGTTTTGAAAGTGAGACAACGAACTCGTACCACGGCTTGTTGGTTATGGCTAATTTCTCGAACAAGGTTGGGGCCATTTTAGAGATTGATTTAAGAATTTGAAGCTTTAGGGTTTGGAGATTTCTGGGCAAAGGGATTTTTGATTGCAGAGGATTTGGGAACGAAGGGTTTGATAAACCTTTGGCTTGAATGGCTTAAAGGGGTATATATAGCCGAGATCGTGGAGGGTCGTGTGGGTTAGGTGAGAAACAACGGTTGAGATTAATCTCCGATTAATCGGGTATACGAACCGACGATCTCTAAAAAGTAAGCCGCCAAAACATCCTCATTGGTCATTAATGTAGCAGAGCATTAAATGACTGTTGACCTTCTTCGGAATATGAAACGATCCCGCCCAAAAACATTCCTCTCGTGTTTTGTATTTATTCGCCGAATGATTCTTGAGTTTTACTTGAGCAATAAATGAGTCGCATGAGTCTTTACTTCTTGGACCAATTTCCTCTATCGGTCTTCTTCGAAATCTTGATCTTGATAAAATGTCAAGATAATATCGAGTCTTGAATGGGTTCAAAAGATACTCTTGAGTATTGTCCTTCAAGAAATCGAGTTTCTTGAGACTCGATTCAAGATTTCCATTTTATCCCGAAGTTTCTCAAGAGAATTACGAGAAACCTTCATGCATCCGAAAATCTTCAAATTTTCAGTTTTACTCTATACACCTTGTTCTAACATCCCTAATTCAACTGAAAGTTCCTGAAATCTTGATTCAGCCAAAGGTTTAGTCAAGATATCAGCTCTTTGCCTATCAAGATGAATTTTCTCCATCCTTATGTCCTTTTTCTCGACATGATCTCTGATGAAGTGATGTCGATATCCACATGCTTGCATCTGGTGTGCAATATCGGATTTTGTGAAATAGCAATGGCACTATTGTTGTCACAAAATATTGGTACTTCATTGGCTTCAACTTTATAATCCCTCAATTGTTGTGCGAGCAAAAGAATGCGTGCCTGCAGCCTGACTTCCTGCGACCATGTATTAAACTTGATAATCTTGGTTTACTCGAGGTCTATTTCTTTGAAAACCAAGATATCAGCTTGCTTCCTAGAAATTGACAAGTTCCTGTTGTGGACTTCCTGTCAATTCTACAACCTCCATAATCGAGATCCGAGTAACCAGTTAATCAAAGGTTATCGTAAATTTGGATACCATAATCCTCTATTCACTTTGTGCCCTTAAGATATCTCAAGATCTTTTTGGCGACCTCCATGTGACTAGTCTTAGGATTAGCTTGGTATTTTGCACATATCCCAACGACAAATGTTATATCGGCCTACTTGTCGTGAGATAGAGCAATGATCAATGATTCCTCTATAATCAAGATGATTTCGATTTGCCTTACGAATCGGGATCCATCTTGTAGTTAGTATTCATAGGAATCTAAGCGCATTGCAATTTTGTACACCATATTTGGCAATCGGATCTACGGTGTACTTTGCACGTTGATGAATATTCCTTCCTTTGATTGTTTCACTTGAAGTCCTAGAAAGAAATTCATCTCTCCCATCATTGACATCTCAAACTTGCTTTTCATCGGTGTTGAAAACTTTTCACACACGGTGATGGTTTGGAGATCCAAAAATGATGTCATCAACATATATCCGAACTAGTAAGATATCTTCCCCATCCTCTATCTGAACAAAGTTCTATCAACATTCCTTTGACAAAACCATGGTCAAGAAGAAACCGAGAAAAGAGTATCATACCATGCTCGGGTGCTTGCTTAAGACCATACAAAGCTTTTCTCGCACTGTAAACTTGGTCATTCTGTTTGAAACCGGGGAGGTTGTTCCACATAAACCTCTTCTTTAAGCACACCGATTCGGAAATGCACTTTTCACATCCATTTGATAGATCGTGAACTTCATGTGGGCAAGATATGCAAGAAACAATCGATGGCTTCTAGTCTTTGCAACGGTGCAAAGGTTTCATCATAATCAAGCCTTCTTCTTGGGAATAACCTTGTGCAACTAGCCTTGCCTTGTTTCTTACAATGTTGTTGTTTTCATCTCTTTTATTCTTGAAAACCCACTTGGTTCCAATGACATTGTGCCTTTCAGTCTATCTACCAACTCCCATACTTCATTTACGGAGAATTGATTCAAATTTCATCTTGCATAGAAATAATCAATAAGAATCTTGTAGAGCTTCACCAATCTCAAGCGGAGTTCTTTCTCCGAAAGGAAGCGGCCAGAATAGTGCACTCTCACCATGGAACCTTCTTGTCTTAACACCTTTAGTTAGATCACCCACAATCTGATTTGTAGGATGACTATCTAACCATTTCCTTCTTGATGTCCCCCTTCAATAATATCCTCAACATTTGAAATGTTAGGTTGATTAAATCAACAAACTCGAGGGAACAATGAGAAAAGGAGAAAGAGAATCATCTTCCCGGGGAAATTCTATTGAACATTGTCGAGACATTTGTTCCCCTTTGGTCGATAGATTCGAAATTGCCTCATTTGTGACCACATCTTCATTGGCATCACATACCCGAAGGCGAACCGGTGTCTGTTGATTGGTCACCTTTGGAGTGTTGGTTTTTCCGAGGCTCACCATCCTGAGTTCCATTCTTAACTTCCTTATCTCGAGTCCGAGTCACTCCAATCATAGAATGTGGTGACTTCTTTCTTTTCGAGTTCAGATGGATGATTTATCTTTCGCTTTGGGCTTAACTGGTGATCCTCTTAGTGAGTTCACTGCATCATGTTCTGTTTCTTCCGAACACAAATAGATTCATCAAAAAACAACATGAGGTGTTTCCTCCACAATAAGAGTCCTACGATTGTAAACTCGAAAGCTTTTATCGACTTGAGAATATTCTAAGAATATTCCTTCATCAGCTTTACTATCAAAAGTTTTCAACTGATCTTTACCATTATTGTGAATGAAACACTTGCAACCAAACACACGAAAGAAAGAAACAAGAGGCTTCCTTTCATTCCAAAGCTCATAAGGTGTTTTGCCTTGACTCTTGGTCAGCATGGATCTGTTCTGAGAGTAGCATGCAGTGTTGACAGCTTCAGCCCAAAATCTTTTAGGAATATCAGCTTCAGCTATCATAGTCCTTGCAGCGTCTTTCAGAGTCCTGTTCCTCCTTTCAGCAACACCATTCTGTTGAGGGGTCCTTGCAGCTGATGTTTCATGTGAAATTCCATTCTCTGCACAATAATCAGATATGATATGACCCGTCTGTTCAGCCTACCCAAAGGACGGATCTCGCCTGCTCATTACAGGGAGAACGAAGATGAGCTGATCAGAAAAGAGCTCTTCAGAGAGGCTGACAAACATCATACTTCAGGATTTGTCAGGCCAATGCTCAAGAGAAAATACCGATTGTTTGTTTGACATATTGTCAAAAACAATAATGGGCATTGCATTCAAAAAGATGCTATTACATCATCAAATCAGACAAAGATGGTCGCAATAATTGATGAAGCTTAAGAACATCAATTGGCACGGGTTCTCAAGGCCATTCTGCTCCAAGAACATGAGAAATTTGGAGTTAATGAGTGGGAGGCAGTACTTCCGAAGAAGAAGATCGCTAATCTCAACAAGGTTGCGGTTATCCTTCAAGATAAATCGCCAAAGGCCAAATGGGAATGAGAATGGATCAAGTCCTATAAAGGCTTTCACAAATACTCACTATCATTTTTGGGCCACCAGACGATGATATGCGGCCCGACCCCTCCAAAGTCCAAGAAAGGAAAAGGGCAAGAAGGCAACTTCTTCTCGCACTGGATCTTGGGCGAATCGGCTCAAACCGGTGAAGGACCCCGTAAGGCCCACCAGATGCCCCCAAGAAGAAGAAAAGAAAACCGTAAAGGCTGTGAGAAGAGGTCAAGAAGGCGAAGCAAGCTCCCATGACTCGATCTTTAGAAGATGAGTCGGATGAAGAAGGAGCACTGTAATCTGTTGCACCACAAAAATCGGGTGAAACATCGACAGCAAAGCTTCTCAAGTCGAAAAGCTTCGACAGACCATTACGAGGAAGAAGCAAAAGCCGATCAATCTCCTCCTCAAGCTCCAATTTGTTTCACCGCTCGAATAGCTTTTTTTGGCGAGCATGTCTCCTATCCTTCCACTCCCCTTGAACACAAATCGCATCGGTTCGCGAACGTAAAAAGTTTTTTGTTGTTGTGGGCGAAACACCTACTTCCAAAGAAGAACCTCTGGTCGAACCAATCACCCACCTTCCACTCTTTCAAGCACAACCGTAACCTTCCACATCTCATCAAATTGAATGCGACAGACAATTTCGAGTCCGGATCAACAAAGATCATAAGCCGGAAATTGATCGAATGCGAATCGAAGAGAAATTGATGAGTCAGATCCGAACCGGGTCGCCTAACCTCGCCATAAGAGAAGAAGTTATGGAGATCCTCTTTGGAGGATCTTGATTAAAAAAGCTTCTCGGACTTTATAATCATTATTGAGCAGATGGGCGGTGCAGATGAGTTTTGGAGGACTTCGATTTCGACATGAGGAAATGCAAAAAAGTGGGATCACCGGTGGTGATATCTCCGCTAAATCTGTCAAAGCTCTGATCCACAGGAAGCTAGGGTTGCCGGAACAGGAAGAACTGGAAACTGCTGACAAGGCTCTTGAAGCAGATGCCATCATGAAGGATACAGGAGCTGCCGATGATAGTGGAACTGGTGCTGCAGTTCATGACCAACCGGAGGCACAAACAACGGAACGGATCAAGTGACACCTAACGTTCCAATATCACACGTCACTACTGATCAACTTCAGGAGATCAGATCTTGTCTCAAAGATCTCCTGAAAGAAGAAGTTGAGGGACTGATAGCTGATCAAAGGCGGATTGCCATCAAGGAAATAAAAGATGAAAGGGAAATGGCTATTTCTCGATTAGGGCAATCAAAGATCGTTCTCTCCTAAATCAGGTCTTCTTTGCGTCATACCGAATCGATAAAAAAGCACCGTTGATAAAAATCGACTCAAGTGGATAAACAACAACAGTTTTCTTTTTCGATGCTTTCGACAAGCTAGAATTGAGAAGAGAAACTTGACAAGCCGATTACAACACTCTCTCGCCATGGAATCGCCAAGAGCGGAGCTGATATCAAAGATTCAAAATCTAATGCTCAAACTCAAGGCATATCTATTGCGAGATCTCAACAAAGCGTCGCGATCAACTTTGGTTCTCGACCTCCCACCTCACTACTCTTTTTGATCAAACCAAAAAGGGGAAGGATGAGAGAGAAACCAACCGATGCAAGAGGACATCACAAACTGAGAAGAAAAAAATGACCCGCATCTGAGACAGGACAAAATATTGGCTGAAAAAGATGTCCAAAGAGCGAGATAAGCGAAGGTCCGAAAATGCCAAGAAGAAAGAAAAAAAAAAATGACAGAGGCGAAAAAAATCAAGAAGAAATTCAATTTGAGAGTGAAGAAAGGAATTTGGAAAATCCGTGCGTAACCTAAGCCGCCAAAGCAAAGAGTTGATGAGATCATCCCAAAAACAGTTGCGCATGCTAAGAAATTTGAGGAATGGAACAAGATCAGAAGTGAATGGCTTCTGGATGCCTTTGTTCTTAATCTTGTTCCACAAGAAGAATCTCGATGAAGAATTCCTCAACCGGGTTAGAAAATAAATACCCGGATTTTCAAGTATTCGGAGAATGAGGCCAAGCCGATCAATGTAAAAATAACTCGCCAAGAGTATGATCATCTGGTGTACTCGAAGAAGGCAGATGGCTCATTCGACAGATGGCATTTCAAAGATTCTACTTTGACATCCCGAAAGCGAGCGCAAATAATCGATCCTCGAAAGAACCGATGATGTCAAATGGAAACTTTATCGATTTTCAACGTTCCTCAAGATCAAAAAGAGATGCGGAAGGATACAAGCCCAAAGAGTGAAGAATCAGAAGACTACTCAGGATCAGTTGCGCTTATTTTCAAACTTTTCTGATATAACATGTAATCATCATTCTTTAATGAGAAAAGTTTATTTTTCTGATCCTAAGACAAAGTCTCATTGTCTTACGATTACATGCTCTAATGAGTTCTATTTCTTATCAACTGTTTTTGGTTTCTCAAAAGTGTTTTGGTTTTCATCAAAGGGGGAAATTGTTGGGAAATTTATAGTTTTGATGAAAGTTCCAACAACACATGTAATAGGACCGATCGGACACCATTAGGTGACCGATGTTTATATTACTGCATAGGAGACCGATTGATAATTCTTGTATAGAACAACCGATGTAATAGATAGGTCACATATTGAGGGGAACTCAATATGTATAGGTCGATCTCAAGACTCAAAGAACAAGCCGATATCAACGGGCCGTAACGCTAGAAAAGAACAGAAGATCGGATCGATCGATCTGATCGAGATATCTCGGTGAAGTCATGAAGCTCAAACTCGAGGATACTCGAAGATCGGATGACTTCGGATGATCGGACGGAAGACCTACATCGCCGAAGTCCGCTAGTTGAACCTAAGTCAACCGCGCACCGAAGACTCTATCAGTAGACCGATCGATTCGATGATCGAAGTCACTCTGTGTGGTGAAATCGATGTTTCACCTAATCATACTATCTATGATCCGAACAAGAAGAATGTCAAGCTTAGTTGGAAGAACAACTTTGAAAAGTGAATCGCTATCCAATGAGAACAAGACACGTATGATCGGAGCCGCAAGAATCATGGATTTGATTTTACCTCTCAGAAACGGCTACAAAGTACAAATTCACGCTTTCGGCCATGCCGTTCCTGAAGCTAGTCACATCAAGCCTGCAAGTCTACCAAATATAGCCTGAAATTCAAATTGCTCTCCAACGGCTCTTTGATTTCAAGGTCTTATATATGGGATTACACTTTAGAGTGAAACACGGAAATAACGAACGAAAAAAATTTGAACAATCAAGAAGCTCAAGCTAATTTTGATTTCCGCACAAGAACACGATCAAGAAGAATATTTTTATTAAGTGTTCATCCCATAAGTTCTTAGCATAGAAATCTTTTCATCTAGCTGATTAGGCTACTTATACGCAAGAAAAGATTTCATAGTTGGAACCTCAACAATCTTACCCAAACCCCAAGTTAGGTTAAGTTGTTTAACAAGATTTCGAGACTAGGGTTTCTAGTTACGATTTGCAGGATCGGTTGAGTGTGAACTCTTTAAACATCTAGTCGATTGTCTTGTGTTGGACTTACACATAAAACAAAGTCCGGTTGGTTAAGTCGGTGCCCTTTTGATAGGGAAGAGTGGGCGTGGGGCTGGTTTGTCCGAACCACTATAAATCTTGTGTGCTACTCTTGCTTTGATTAATTTGTTCACATAATCGCACACAACCTTTAAAAGCGCATACATATTCCAAGTTGAGATCGCTAGCACCAAGCACGATCGATCATACTTGACACTTTGATCAATGATTAAAAGATTAACCTTGGAATCTGATTTATCAAAACTGGTTTTTCACACGGGTAAAACTTAAGCTTCCGCACACATCAGTTAAACTGATAGTTACCGAACTGATCTGCTTCAGGCGATCAATAAGTTGGTTATCAGCCCAAAATGATTCACTTTCGACTCTGATCGAGCTACTTCGCCCTCACTTTGATCTGCACTAAAAGTTTTTAAGTCTATTCACCCCTCCCTCTAGACTTCTGCCCTCACTAAACCCGTTCGGGACCTACAGATGTCATCAATATAAACAATAATAAAATCACTATAAGGATTAAAAATGTCATTCATAATTTGTTGAAATTCTGACGGAGCATTTTTAAGCCCAAAAGGCATAACTGTTGGTCCCGGTGCTAACAAGTCTCACACGTGTATGGGGGGGGGGAATACACGTGTTCAGTGATTTTTAAAACTTTTCTTTTCTCGAGGTCGGATGGGTCGAGGTTATCGATGATTTGTACGAAGCCTGAGAGCACATATTGCCTCGAGTCAAAGTCTCTTGAGACAATGATCTTTATTTCGCTATCGAAGCAGACAGATTAGCCCAACTGAGCCTGAGTTTATCAGAGATCCTGAGGCGCTTGGATCAGATAATTATCTTACTGAACCCTCAGTAGAGTTAGTTTAGTTTGGTAACTAACTGTTCTAGCTACTCAAATGTGCGGAATGGTTGGCCCTATGTTTATACTCGTTTTAGCTTTGCTGAAAATCTTCACTTCAATAAAACAGTGATTAAGGCTGTGATCAATTTGATGCAAGTTCAGTGGATTGGTTCCAACTGAATATCGATGAACAATGCTTTTCAAATGAAAAACATGCAAGAGATAATAATGCGAAAGATGTAAAGCAAAACAACACAATAATTATAGTAGTTCGAGACTCAAGCTCCTACGTCCCACTCTCGACCCTTGAGAAATTCTTAACCACTTCCTAAAGCTTTCTGGCTAACTCACTGTAGCTTACTCACTTTTTCTACCTTGAGTTTTCTGGCTGACTCACTGCAGCTTACTAACTCAAACACACAAAAGTGTTCAGACTACCACAAGTAGCTTACTAACTTCTTCTCTAGAGTTTTCTGGCTAACTCACTATAGCTTACTAACTCTTTACAACTCCAACTCACCAACAAAACACACACAAACTACCTTACAAAGGGTTTGGGTTGGTTTCCAACTAGGATGAGATATCCTTTACAATAAGAACACTGTAAAGGTTAGGATATCTCTACTAAGCTTTGGATATTTCTTATCAATCTAGGCTTAGTGAATGAGCTCTCTCCAATGTGAAACACTTGGGAAATTCTAGATTTTTCGAGTGCTTCAATTTGCAATAATACGAATGAGCTCTTAAGTTGCTTTGAAATTTCCCGTAACCTCTCTATGTAAAGGGTCACTAGTATTTATAGGCAACTTCACCAAGGTCACTCTTGAAAAAACTATCCGTTGGAGGAGATAGCTTCATGAGTTTCCTCTTATGGTGTTTGATGAACGACTATATTTAGGGTTTGAATACTCCCTTGCATGTTTTAGGAAATATGCAGTCATGTAGCCAATCACCAATTTTTGCGATGGAACATAGTACTCTTGACATGATTGAGTGTCCTATCGCTTTTCGATGTCGATGAAATCTGATGTTGTCTTCCCTCGATTGGTTTTTGTCTTCAGTAAATGTAGACAAACATAACGGCTCTTTTTGGTCAATCTCTCTGAATGAGACAACCTTAAGCAACACTTAGACTTAGTTCCTTTTGTCTGCATATGAATGTTTTGGGCAATATCTATTTATCTGAATGTTTGCGTTTTTCTCAGTTTTGTAGTCTTCAGATAGATATTATTTAGTGCCTACGAACATTGGGTTATCTTGAGTATTGATATTTCTTCGAGTCTTGATAACTCTTTGGGTCTTGATATCTTCTCGAGTTTTTAGTATCTTACGAGTCTTGATGTCTTGATGACATCTTGAGTCTTGATTATTTCTTGAGTCTTGATGTCTTGATGACATCTTGAGTCTTGATGTCTTGATGATATATTGAGTCTTGATGACATATTGAGTCTTGATGACATCTTGAGTCTTGATGTCTTGATGACATCTTGAGTCTTGATGTCTTGATTACTTCTTTGAGTCTTGATTTCTTGAGAACTTCATCGAGTCTTGCTTTTCAAAGAACTTCTTGAGTCTTGATTTTCTCGAATCTTGATTTCTTGATTAATTCATCGAGTCTTGATTTCTTGATTTACTTATTTGAGTCTTGATTTCTTGAGAACTCATCGAGTCTTGATTTCTTCAAAATCTAACCTGATCTATATCTGCTGGCTATACATGGTGCAGATAACTTCCTGAACACTCTATCTTCAAAAACATTTCGATCTATCAAGATTATCCTGAACATGTCATACTCAGGAGTTTTGGGATCTAATCAAAACTTCTTTATTAAATTCATCTCCCAACAATAACAGTCCATTCATAATGACCAAATGAAACATTAAAGACAGTTTTATACCTATCAGGTTGATTAATCTGAATTTGCCAAAAACCTGATTTTAAATCAAATTTAGAGAAAATAAGAGCATTGACTAATCTGTCAAGAAAATCTTTTTTTATTAGGAATAGGATGCCTAATCCATTTTAAAACCTTATTAAGAGGTTTATAATTAATAACTAAACGAGGAACTCCGCGTTCCTACTCAGAATGTTTATTAACATAGAAAGCAGTACAAGACCAAGGAGATTTAGAAGGAGTTATAAGCTTCTTCTGTAATAAGGAAGATATTTTCTTTTTACATAACTCTAAGTATTTAGAGTTCATTTGACAAGGTCTAGACTTAGCCGGAATTTTATTTTCTTTAAAATCTTCTTCATAAGGAAGAGAAACTATATGTTTCTTTCTGTCCCAAAAAACATTAGGAAAATCATTACAAATTTCAATAGAAATTTTATTTATTAAAAAATTGATTTTATCCTATAATTTAGGATTATTTAATCTATCACTTATAGTAATAGAATTAAGCTCATCTTTAAGAAAATTGATTTGACAATTTTTATTATTAATTTGATCTTGAATCAAATTAAGAACCTTATGAATAGGTTTAGTGATAAACTTGAAAGTAATAGGTTTACCATTATAAGTACCTGTAATACCTTTTTCACCAACAAAGGTAAGAGGATATATTTTAAATAGAAAAGGAAGACCAATAATCATTTGACTAGTGATGTCTTCAGCAATAAGAAAGTCGTTAGAAATACAACAACCATCTACACAAACATAAGCATTTTTAAGCTTATAATTAATCTTTAAAGATCCTCCACCTGCATGAGAAAGTGAATGAGTAGTTTTTTCAAAAAACTTGGTAGGAATTATTCTAAGCGTATTATGACACTTAAATCAAACCACCACTATCAATCATAGCAATAAAATCTTTCTTATAAGAATTATTTATAAGAAGAGAAATCTTAGTATACCATTTCTGTGATATAATCATATTAATGGTAGATAAATGATTTTTCTCAATATTAACATTGTCATCAATTTCAAAGTATTGTGAAAGAGCTTTATAGTTAGTTTCACTATCTTCAATTTTTTCTTTACCTTTCTCAATAAAAGAAAGACGAACATAAAGATTTCAGATTACATTTTTTGAAGAATCTTCACATCAGTTTTGAGATTATTAATCTCATGAACTAAATCATTTATAGTTACTGGATTATTTTTTAGGCGAAGAAGTCTTTCTAATTCACCCATATTATAATAATTACCATCAATCTTTTTAGAAAGACTAGTTTTATCATTGTCTTCATTTTTAGAAGAATCATGAAATTGTTCAATGATTTTATCTCTTAAACTAGAATCTTTTATATGTTTAAGAAATTCTAAAATATTATTATTAGTTAAGACACTAATATTCATATCTTGAAATTGACTCATGAGTTTATAAAACTCATTATCAATATTATTAGTACTATCAAGATATCGATACAATTAAGACAAGGTTTTCCAAGTACACATTCATTGCACTTTTCTTTATCTGATTTAACAGAATTATCATCATCCAAAGAGGATTCAACCGAAGAACAGTCATTATAAGACTTTTCTGATTCTGTATCAATATTAGGACTCATAACAATTTTAAAAAGAGTTTCTTTTAGCTCTTCATCAATATCAAGATTTTTAATCTTGTCTTTTGCATAACACTGATTAGCATAATGACCAGGTCTATTACATTTTTTACAAATAATTGTATTATATCTTTTCTTTTTAAAAGATTTTCTTTGACTTTTATCATTTTCATGATCTTTTTGTTTTTGTTTTGAAGAATTATATTTTCTTCTTTTATAATTAGATTTATGTTTTAAATCTCTTTTATTAGTTTTAGACAAACTATTTTTAGAATTAGGATTATCTAATCCAAATTGGTCATAGAATTGACCCAATTATTTTCTTTCCGTAAGATTATCCTTTTTAATTTGATTTTTTAATTTGAGTTCATTACAAATATTTAATCCTTCCTGAACACAAACACTAATGATTTGGCCAAAAGTATAAGACCCATAATGGATCAAATCAGAATCCTTTCTAAGAGTTTTCTTAACTCTTTCAGCAAATAAATTAGGAAAACCATCTACAAATTTATTCTTCCAAATATCCTAATTACAATCAGGGATCTCATAAATACGAGACAAGAAAGTATCTTTGTACCATCTAAAATCAGTAAGAGTTTTACACTTCATATTTAAAAGAAGAGTTCTGGTATTTTCATATTTATTGGTATTTTCATATTTATTGGTATATTGACCAGTAAAATGATCCAAAATAGTAAGAATCAAAGAGTAAACCGCATTGGTTTTAGTCTCACCATTTTCAATTTTAATAGAATTAAAAATTTTCATTCTATTTTGGGGAGTCAAATAATTATCCCACCAAAAACATTATGTTCAAAATCTCTGAAGAGCATAAAAGTAGCAGCCCTGCAATCAGTTTTAATAATAAATTTATGATTATATAAATCATCCTGAAATTTAAGAACACATTTCACAATAGCAAGAATTTCTTTAGCAGTGGAAAAAAGCTTTTACGCCCAGAAAACGCCTGCGCCTATTCATCGGCATAATGGCAACAAGGGCTAGCCCACATAGTTAACTCATGGACTATGGAATTTCTCAGTAATCTCCTATTTGTGTTTGTAAAAGATCCACAGGATACTATTGATATAGATCTTTGCACGATCCTTGTATAAATATGGTATCAAAACCAATATTAATTATACCATCATTACTTTGAGTAATATGTTTAAAATCACTATTTATAATAGGATTTTTAGGAACAAATTGTTCTATTATCCAATTTTCAGGAAAAATAATTTCTTCCCACTTAATGGATCTTCTGGTAGTAATATTTGATTTACCAAAATTAGTTTCTATAAGAATAGTTTCATTATTATCTTTCTCAATTCTTTTACACATAGGATTGAGTGTAATAAAGGCTTATATTAAATACGATAACAGATACACATAACCTCTGTACCTGGTATGTAATTATAACCATTAGTTTTAACATTTAATGTTAAATCTTCAAGAATATTACTATCAGATAAAGATAGAGATAAATTAGGATATGCGTCAAAATAGACAGGTCCTAAAGCCAAACTAGACTCTATAATTCCCATTAAGGATTGTGTCCAATTAAGATTTCTACCATCCCTAAGAGAAGCTAGAAAGCTTTCTGGTAAACCATTTAAAGTAAGCGGTCTAAAAGCGACCTGAACACAACCAATATGTAAGAACTTAAGAGTTCTTTTGTACGGTAAAATATCATTTTTACTAAGCAATTTAATAACCATCTCTTCTTCATGAAGAGGTATAAAGGATTCAGTAGTTTTAACAATTTGTTTAAAACCTATTTTTTCAAAAGCTCCTAATTTATAAACCATTTTAGGTTCAATTTTAGGAATAGTCCATTTATTCAATAAATCAAGATTTTCAGGAATATCATATTCCTGAGTCATACTGTTCTTACCAGTATCCTCTAATCGGAACATATTCATTAGAATCAAGATGTATTGAATCATGAAACCATATAACTTATATATACCCTACTTCTCATGGCTCTGATACCATATTAACATAAGGATCGTGCAAAGATCTATATCAATAGTATCCTGTGGATCTTTTACAAACACAAATAGGAGATTACTGAGAAATTCCATAGTGCATGAGTTAACCTGAAAAAAGCTTTTACGCCCAGAAAACGCCTGCGCCTATTCATCGACATAATGGCAACAAGGGCTAGCCCACATAGTTAACTCATGAATATCACTGGAAAGCTCAAACCTACTGGTTAAACCAACTCTACCTTTGATATATCAAATTACAGATCATTATAGGAATATAATTCCAAATGCACATGATAGTAGAGTATATTTAAGTCAGGCCATGATTCAATCATCCTGAAATTTAAGGACACATTTAACTATAGCAAGAATTTCTTTAGCTGTGGCAGAATAATTTTTCTGACTATTATTCCATTTACCGGAATAAAATCTAATGATATAATCCTTTTTATTATCAGGATTAATTTGTTTTAAAATACCTCCATACCCCAAATCTGAGGCATCAATTTCAACAATTTTTTCCCAAGAGGGATTAGCTAGCAAAAGACAATGAATATTTTTAACCTTTTCTTTTATCCTGATAACAGCCTTAGCATGATCATCATTCCAAGGAGAAGGATTCTTTTTAAGTCTATCATATAAAATAGCGGAATCTTCAACAAGATTCTTAATATAAGAAGACACATAATTAAGGCTTCCTAAGAATCTCTGTAACTGACTTTTATCAGTTATAACATCAGGGAATTTATTATCAAATTCAATACTTCTTTGAATTGAAATAATATTACCTTTATCAATAATATGACCAAGAAATTTTACTTTAGTCTGGAATAAAACTATTTTAGGTTTTGAAATGACAAGACCATTTTTAATGACCAAATTTTTAAACATATCAAGATGTTTAAAATGTATTTCAATATCTTTAGAAAATACAAGGATGTCATCAATATAAACAATAATAAAATCACTATAAGGATTAAAAATGTCATTCATAATTTGTTGAAATTCTGACAGAACATTTTAAGCCCAAAAGGCATAACAGTCCATTCATAATGACCAAATGGAACAATAAAGACAGTTTTATACCTATCAGGTTGATTAATCTGAATTTGCCAAAAACCTGATTTTAAATCAAATTTAGAGAAAATAAGAGCATTGACTAATCTGTCAAGAAGATCTTTTATATTAGGAATAGGATGCCTAATCCATTTTAAAACCTTATTAAGAGGTTTATAATTAATAACTAAACGAGGAACTCCGCGTTCCTGCTCAGAATGTTTATTAACATAGAAAGCAGTACAAGACCAAGGAGATTTAGAAGGAGTTATAAGCTTCTTCTGTAATAAGGAAGATATTTCCTTTTTACATAACTCTAAGTATTCAGAGTTCATCTGACAAGGTCTAGACTTAGTCGAAATTTTATTTTCAGGAAAACAATAAGGTCAATTCTGTGACCAATTTGGATTAGATAATCCTAATTCTAAAAATAGTTTGTCTAAAACTAATAAAAGAGATTTGAAACATAAATCTAATTATAAAAGAAGAAAACACAATTCTTCAAAATAGAAAGAAAAAGATTATGATAATAATAAAAGTAAAAGAAAATCTTTTAAAAAGAGAAGATATGATACAATTATTTGTAAAAAATGTAATAGGACTGGTCATTATGCTAATCAGTGCTATGCAAAGGACAAGATTGAAAATCTTGATATTAATGAAGAGTTAAAAGAAACTCTTTTTAAGATTGTCATGAGTCCTAATATTGATACTGAATCAGAAAAATCTTATAATGACTGTTCTTCTGTTGAATCCTCTTTGGATGGTGATAATTATGTTAAATCAGATAAAGAAAAATGCAATGATTGTATATTAGGAAAACCTTGTCTTAATTGTATCAATAATACTGATAATGCTAATAATATTGATAATGAGTTTTACAAACTTATGAGTCAATTTCAAGATATGAATATTAGTGTCTTAACTAATAATAATATTTTTGAATTTCTTAAACATATTAAAGATTCTAGTTTAAGAGATAAAATCATTGAACAATTTCATGATTCTTTTAAGAATGAAGACAATAATAAAACTAGTCTTTCTAAAAAGATTGATAGTAATTATCATAATATGGGTGAATTGGAAAGACTTCTTCGCCTAAAAAATATGAAAAATAATCCTGTAACTATAAATGATTTAGTCCATGAGATTAATAATCTCAAAACTGATGTGAAGATTCTTCAAAAACAGAATACTGATCTTTCTGTTCGTCTTTCTTTTATGGAGAAAGATAAAGAAAAAATTGAAGATTGTGAAACTAGCTATAATACTCTTTCACAATACTTAGATATTGATGAAAATTTTAATATTGAGAAAAATCATTTATCTACCATTAATATGATTATATCACAGAAATGGTATACTAAGATTTCTTTTCTTATAAATAATTCTTATAAGAAAGATTTTATTGCTATGATTGATAGTGGTGCTGATTTAAGTGTCATACAGTTAGGAATAATTCCTACTAAGTTTTTTGAAAAAACTACTCATTCACTTTCTCATGCAAGTGGAGGATCTTTAAAGATTAATTATAAGCTTAAAAATGCTTATGTTTGTGTTGATGGTTGTTGTATTCCTAACGACTTTCTTATTGCTGAAGACATCACTAGTCAAATGATTATTGGTCTTCCTTTTCTATTTAAAATATATCCTCTTACCGTTGGTGAAAAAGGTATTACAGGTACTTATAATGGTAAACCTATTACTTTTAAGTTTATCACTAAACCTATTCATAAGGTTCTTAATTTGATTCAAGATCAAATTAATAATAAAAATTGTCAAATTAATTTTCTTAAAGATGAGCTTAATTCTATTACTATAAGTGATAGATTAAATAATCCTAAACTACAGGATAAAATAAAATTTTTAATAAATAAATTCTCTTTTGAAATTTGTAATGATTTTCCTAATGCTTTTTGGGATAGAAAGAAACATATAGTTTCTCTTCCTTATGAAGAAGATTTTAAAGAGAATAAAATTCCGACTAAATCTAGACCTTGTCAAATGAACTCTGAATACTTAGAGTTATGTAAAAAGGAAATATATTCCTTATTACAAAAGAAGCTTATAACTCCTTCTAAATCTCCTTGGTCTTGTACTACTTTCTATGTTAATAAACATTCTGAGCAGGAACGCGGAGTTCCTTGTTTAGTTATTAATTACTAACCTCTTAATAAGGTTTTAAAATGGATTAAACATCCTATTCCTAATAAAAAAGATCTTCTTGACAGATTAGTCAATGCTCTTATTTTCTCTAAATTTGATTTAAAATCAGGATTTTGGCAAATTCAGATTAATCAACCTGATAGGTATAAAACTGCCTTTAATGTTCCATTTGGTCATTATGAATGGACTGTTATGCCTTTTGGGCTTAAAAATGCTCCGTTAGAATTTCAACAAATTATGAATGACATTTTTAATACTTATAGTGATTTTATTATTGTTTATATTGATGACATCCTTGTATTTTCTAAAGATATTGAAATACATTTTAAACATCTTGATATGTTTAAAAATTTGGTCATTAAAAATGGTCTTGTCATTTCAAAACCTAAAATGATTTTATTTCAGACTAAAGTAAAATTTCTTGGTCATATTATTGATAAAGGTAATATTATTCCAATTTAAAGAAGTATTGAATTTGGTAATAAATTCCCTGATGTTATAACTGATAAAACTCAGTTACAGAGATTCTTAGGAAGTCTTAATTATGTGTCTTCTTATATTAAGAATCTTCTTTCAAGATTTCTATTTATCTTATATGATAGACTTAAAAAGAACCTTTCTCCTTGGAATGATGATCATACTAAGGCTTTTATCAGGATAAAAGAAAAGGTTAAAAATATTCCTTGTCTTATGTTGGCTAATCTCTCTTGGGAAAAAATTGTTGAAACTGATGCCTCAGATTTGGGGTATGGAGGTATTTTAAAACAAATTAATCCTGCTAATAAAAAGGATTATATTATTAGATTTTATTCCGGTAAATGGAATAAAAGTCAGAAGAATTATTCTGCCACTGCTAAAGAAATTCTTGCTATTGTCAAATGTGTTCTTAAATTCAGGATGATTTATATAATCATAAATTTATTATTAAAACTGATTGCAGGGCTGCTACTTTTATGCTCTTCAAAGATTTTGAACATAATGTTTCTAAACAAATGTTTGCCCGATGGCAATCTCTTCTTGCTTATTTTGATTTTGATATTGTTTATAAGCAAGGGAAAGATAATCATCTCCCAGATTTCTTAACTCGTGAATTTATTTCTTCATGACAGTTATGAGCCAATCGGGAAGAAGTTATTCCTCTTATAGAGGAAGAGGAGGCAGAGGATCTCCTATATTGCAACAAGGGAAGAAATCCCTTTACAACCAGACAATTTCTGGTATTGGTTCTTCTTCAAAAGGAGAAAATTTTGATAAGGAATTTCAAGAATTCCTCAAGCATCGAAGCAGGAATATTCAAGTTTAGGACAATCCTTCTAAACCTGATGATGAGGAGTCATACTCTTCAGTTGCTCAGAAAGAATACAAATTCTTTGATTCTCCCAAGAGAGAATTGATTCTTGTCATCGAAGATGATGATGAAAAATTCAAAGAGTCCCCATGGATTCTTATGGATAAGTATTTTCCAACTAATAGTTGGAATGTGGAAACTTACAAGTTTAGAGGATTTTATGAAAATATCCTCATCAGCCTTGGAAGCGTTGATATTCAACATTTTCCTCCTAAGAGTAAAGTGATAAATTACTCTAAATTTATCATTAAAAAGATCATCTCCATCCAAGAATGGGGTATTTCTCATTTTACTGAGAGAAGCTTGACTAATGAAGTCAATAAAACAACTTACCAATACAATTATTGGGATTATTTACAAAGTTTTTATAAAACTTTATTTTATCAGAATGCTAAGCATTCTCATACTTGGCTGATAAAAAATTGTGATAATATCAGTAGGAATCAAATTCCTAATTGGCTTTTCTCCTGGTGGGGAAATTTTGGTACTATGACAGATATTTTTCCTGAAGAGATTAAATCTCTATTGGAAGAATATTCTATAAATTTTTCTTCCTTAAAAACTCATAATACAAGTAGTAAAACTATTTGTATGTTTTTTGTTGATTCCGGAATCCCATGGGTCTGGAAATGGAGACCAGAATTCAGTTATACTGAAGATGGAATACCAAATCTATGGAGAATCCATACTACGAGATTTTGGAATAACTTGAATGTTATTACCCCTGGCTCCCATGAGTCACCTTTGCAGGAAAATATTAATAGGATTAAATCCAAATTTGAAGAATATAAAAAGTCTTCTGGTGAAAAGACTTCAAATAGTCTTTCTTCATTTTCTGAATATTCTAAGAAATATGTTGGTTTATTTCCCAAGGAAAAAATTATGGATCTTTATATGGATCATATTAAAAAAGATTTATTCAATGATATTAATTTTTCTGATTCAAAATCAGATGTCTCGATGATTTCTGGTTCTGATTTACAAGATGCTCAGGACCCAAATGAAGACTATCAAGACTTTTCTCTTCAAGAAAGTTTTGATCTTTTGAGAAATTCTCTTAAAGAGAAACTTAAAGAAAGGAATTGCTAATGGAAGGATCTTCCTCAAATTGTTTCTTTACATCCTTTACAACAGAAGGATGGGATATTTGGCATGGAATAATTCGTTCCAGGTTATATTATCTCCTGACTGATACAGGATGTTTACACTACAATATATGGAGTGTTCCTTCTCAAATTCTTATTGATCATGAGAATAATGTTATTAATGATAAGAATTATCTTAAAATTCTTAAAAAAAGGATCTGAGTTTTGGAAGTATGGATTCCATGGCTAGAAGCTTCACTAAGAGGAAATCAAGGGAGGAATGTATATCTAACTCATCACCAAGAATTGGTTAATTTTAAGGAGTCTCTTAAACTCTTAAGAAAGCAAGCTTCATTATTGGCGATTTAGTGAAAATCTTGACTTAGAACATTTCAGCAAGATGTGCCTATAGTATCTGACAAAATCAAATTTTGTCATTGCTTACGACAGCAGACAAAGAACTGTTTTTGAATAGGAATTACTATTCATACTTTTTACTTTTTATACTTTTGCGGTTTTGTTTTTCCGCACTGTTTATTTTTTGTTTTGATATCCGGGGTTTCATGTCCGGCTCTTTCATCTATAAATAGGTGTGATTTTTCATTTGAGAGACACGCTTGAGTTTAGACTCGCCCTCACTTTTTCTCTCTCTACCCCTTTCTTGTGTGCAACCCTTGTAGCCTTGTAATAAATTTGTTTATAAGTTTGTTTATGGTAAAGGCTCATTAAGGTATAATTGTTGTTAATTTTGTTTTTATATTTATATTTCTGATGATCGCCGCATCTATGGACGACTAGAATACTTGTATTTAATCATGGCCTGACTTAAATATACTCTACTATCATGTGCATTTGGAATTATATTCCTATAATGATCTGTAATTTGATATATCAAAGGTAGAGTTGGTTTAACCAGTAGGTTTGAGCTTTCCAGTGATATTCATGAGTTAACTATGTGGGCTAGCCCTTGTTGCCATTATGCCGATGAATAGGCGCAGGCGTTTTCAGGGCGTAAAAGCTTTTTTCAGGTTAACTCATGGACTATGGAATTTCTCAGGAATCTCCTATTTGTGTTTGTAAAAGATCCACAGGATACTATTGATATAGATCTTTGCACGATCCTTGTATAAATATGGTATCAGAGCCATGAGAAGTAGGGTATACATAAGTTATATGGTTTCATGATTCAATACATCTTGATTCTAATGAATCTGTTTCGATTAAAGGATACTATTAAGAACAGTATGACTCAGTGTTGGGAGATGAATTTAATAAAGAAGATTTTGATTAGATCCCAAAACCCCTGAGTATGACATGTTCAGGATAATCTTGATAGATGAGTCAGGATTCAGTTTTAGAGTGTTCAGGATGTTATCTGCACCATGTATAGTCAGCAGATATAAATCAAGTTAGATTCTGAAGATTCTGAAGACTCAAGAAGTTTCAAGAAATCAAGTTTGAAAGATGAAATCGAGAAATCAAGACTTCAGAAATCGAGAAATCAAGACTTCGCAGAAATCGAGAAATCGAAGACTCAAAGATGAAGTCTCAAGATATAAATCAAGATATCTCAAGACTCGGAAGACATCAAGACTCAAGACTCAAGACATGTAAGATCAAGATCAAGATATCAAGATCGAAGATAAAGGATATGAAGACACAATAATTATCAAGACTTCAAGAATGTAATGAATGCTCGATATAACCTCGAACGTTCCGAGGCAATTGAAAATATCTATCGAAGGATACAATCTCGAGAAAAACGCGATTACTCGTAAAAAATAGATATTGCCCAAGACATTCACATGCGCACAAAAGGAACTAAAACTAAGTCTTTGTTAAGGTTATATCTTTCGAGAGATAATGACCAAAAAGAGCCGTTATGTTTGTCTACATTTACTGAAGACAAGAGTCAATCAGAAGAAGACATCATCCGTATTTTTTATCGACCTTTGAAAGTTGACAGTCTTTGAAGCATGTCGGTAAGTCTTATATTCGATCGCAAAAAGTGGTATTTGGTTGCATGAAAGCATATTGCCTAAAACATGCTAGGGAGTATTCAAACCCTAAAAATAGCCGTTCATCACACACCATAAGAGGAAACTCATGAAGCTATCTCTTCCAATGGATAGTTTTTCAAGAGTGACCTTGATGACTGCCTATAAATACTTGTGACCCTCTACATTGAAGGTTACGGGAAATTTGTAAGCAACTCAAGAGCTCAAACTTATTATTGCAAGTTGAAGCACTCGAAAACCCAAGAATTTCCCAAGTGCTTTATATTGAAGAGAGCTCATTCACTAAGCCTAGTTTTGATAAGATATATCCAAAGCTTAGTAGAGATATCCTAGCCTTTGCATTGTACTTAATTGTAAAGGATATCTCATCCTAGTTGGAAACCAACCAAGAAACCCCAAACCCTTTCTAAGGTAGTTTGAGTGTGATTGTTGGTGAGTTGGAGTTTTAAAGAGTTAGTAAACTACAGAGGTAGTCAGAAAACTCTAGAGAAAAAGTGAGTAAACTATCTTGGATAGTCAGAAAGCTTGTGTGCGTTTTGAGTAAGTAAACTACAGAGGTAGTCAGAAAGCTCAAAATAGGAAGGTTAGTAAACTACATTGAGGTAGTCAAAAAACCTTAGGAAGTGGTTAAGGAATTTCTCTGAAGGTCAGAGAGAGTGGACGTAGGAGCTTGAGTCTCTGAACCACTATAACTTGCTGTGTTATTTGCTTTCTGTTCTGCATTGATTAACTGTTGCATATCTTTAACTGAAAGCATATTTTCACTGATACTCAGTTGGAATCAATCCACTGAAGTTGCATCTAACTGAATCACAGCCTTAATCACTTTTCCATTAAAAGGAAGGTTTTCAGCAAATCATAAAACGAGTATAAACTTAGGGCCAACCATTCCGCACATCTGAGTAGCTATTCAAAGCAGCTCAGGATCTCTGAAAACTCAGGCTCAGTTGGGATTATCTGAGGTTACTGAAAGTAGCTCAGGATCACTGTCTCAGGTAGACTTTGACTCAGGGTGATCTATGCTTCTCAGGGCCAAATCATCAGGACAACCTGACCCATCTGACCTCAGTGAAGAAAAAGTTTTAAAAATCACTGAACACGTGTATTCCCCCCCATACACGTGTAAGACTCGTTTGCACCAGGACCAACAAGTGGTATCAAAGCGGGAGTTCAAAAGATCACTGATTTCAAAAGTGATCACCTGAACTGATCCATATTTTTTTAAAAACCCGTCTCTGATCTGATACCAACAAGTGGTATCAGAGCGGGAGTTCAAAAGATCACTGATTTCAAAAGTGATCACCTGAACTGATCCATATTTTTTAAAAACCCATCTCTGATCTGATACCAACAAGTGGTATCAGAGCGGGAGTTCAAAAGATCACTGATTTCAAAAGTGATCACCTGAACTGATCCATATTTTTTTAAAAACCCGTTTCTGATCTGATACCAACAAGTGGTATCAGAGCGGGAGTTCAAAAGATCACTGATTTGAAAAGTGATCACCTGAACTGATCCAATTTTTTAAAAACCCGTCTCTGCAGTGGTTCGCCTGACCACTAGCTTTGTTGACCAAAGTCTAAATTGCTTAAAGACTCCCGTGGTCTACTGAACATATATAATTGCTGAAATCTTAAAAGGCTCAGACATAATGCCTTCTAAGAAGCTTCCAATGTTCTCAGTTGAGAGCTATGATTTGTGCAGATTAAGAATGCAGGCTCATCTGTATTCTAAGCATGAACAAATGTGGAGAGTGGTTTCTGAAGGACCATTCCAATTCACTGTTGTGAATCCCAGAGTTACTAAAAATGAGAGAAATGATTCCAGGACTGAATTTCCAAAGTCAGATGATCAACTTACTCCTGATGAGAGAAAGTTAGTCAATCTTGACTATATTGCCAAAGATACAATATATAGCACTATTGATGATGGTGTTATGAGGAAGATCTCTCATTGTGAGAATACAAAGGAAATATGGGATACACTTTCACGAGATTGCTAAGGAAGAAAAGGAGTGCAAGAAAGTTCGCTCTCCGGATGAGATGTGCTCGTAAAGTGAAAGTGGCGATGATGATATCGTCTCATGGTCAGAGGAGAGGTGAAAAACAAAGGCACCTTTGGTGATTGAAGATCACATAGCACTGATGAGTGGAGATGAAATGGCCCCTGCTATATGGTATCTTGACAGTGGATGTTCAAGACATATGACAGGATACAAGCAAATACTCAGTGACTATGTTGAGCAGAAAGACCCTCAGATCACATTTGGAGATAACTCCAAAGGACAGACTGAAGGATATGGAACTCTTGAAATCGATTCAGTTCATATCCATGGTGTTTCATATGTATCTGGTTTGAAGCATAACTTGCTTTCAATAAGCCAATTATGTGACAAGGGATTTAATGTTGAGTTCTCCAAGAACTTATGTTATGTGAAAGATGATACCTCACAGAAAATACTACTGACTGGTACTAGAAAAGGAAATGTGTATCTTGCTGATTGGAGTTCAACTCCTAAAGATACATATTTAGTTGCAAAATGTTCCACAGATACCAGTTGGTTGTGGCACAAAAGGATGAATCACCTGAATTTCAAAACCCTAAACAAACTTGCAAGATTAGCACTTGTGAGGGGGTTACCAAATGAAGTGTTCAGTAAAGAACATGTTTGTGATGCGTGCCAAAAAGGAAAACAAATTAGAGCATCATTTTAAAGCAAAGTAGATGTTTCTACTGAAAGAATACTTCAATTGTTGCATATGGATCTTTTGGTCCAAGATAACCAAATGAGCACAAATGGCGTGAAATATACACTCGTAGTAGTTGATGACTACTCAAGATATACATGGGTCATATTCTTTTCAAGAAGAAAGAGACTCGAGATAAAACCGCCTGAACTCTTGAAAAGGCTCGAAGATGAAAAAATAATCCGAGTGTGGTCAAAATCGGACGGATAAAGGAACCGAGTTTATAAATCATATTATATCGATTATTGTGCAAAGAAATGGAATAACTCATGAAACATCAGCTGCAAGGACCCCTCAACAAAATGGTGTTGCTGAGAGAAGAAACAAGACTCTGAAAGAAGCTGCAAGGACAATGATAGCTGAAGCTGATATTCCTAAAAGATTTTTTTGGAAAATTTGTCAACACTGCATGCTATTCTCAGAACAGATCCATGTTGACCAAGAGTCAAGGCAAAACTCCATATGAGCTTTGGAATGAAAGGAAGCCTCTTGTTTCTTTCTTTCTTGTATTTGGTTGCAAGTGTTTCATACACAATAATGGTAAAGATCAGTTGAAAACATTTGATAGCAAAGCTGATGAAGGAATATTCTTAAGATATTCTAAATTCAGTAAAGCCTTCAGAGTTTACAACTGTAGGACTCTTATTGTGGAAGAAACACCTCATGTTGTTTTTGATGAATCTATTTGTGTTCAGAAGAAACAGGAACATGATGCAGGAGAACTGACCAAGAGAATCACCAGACTAAGCCTGAAAAAGAAAAGAAGAAGTCAGTCACTTTCTATGAATGGAGTGACTCAGACTCAGACAAAGAAGTTCAGGATGGAACTCAGGATGGTGAGACTCAGGATGGAAATTCTCCACTGAAGGAAAGCCAACACACCAAAGCTGACCAATCTGAACAGACACCAGTTCAGACTCAGGTATGTGATGCCAATGAAGATGTGGTCACAGCTGAGGCAATCTCTGAATCTATCAACCAAAGGGGAACAAATGTCTCTGACAATGTTCTGAATGGAATTTCCCCTGAGGAAGATGATTCCCTTTCTCCTTTTCTGTTGTTCCCTGAATTTAATGAACTGCCTGAACCTAACATTTCTAATGTTGAGGATACTATTGAAGGGGGAACATCCAGAAGAAGATGGTTAGATAATCATCCTACAAGTCAGATTGTGGGTGATCTAACTGATGGTGTCAAAACAAGAAGGTTCCATGGTGAAAGTGCATTATTCAGCTGCTTCCTATCAGAGAAAGAGCCTACTGGGATTGAAGAAGCTCTACAAGATTCATTTTGGATTACTGCTATGCAAGAAGAGCTGAATCAATTCTCAAGGAATGAAGTATGGGAGCTAGTGGATAGGCCTGAGAGGCACAATGTGATTGGAACCAAGTGGGTGTTCAAGAATAAGAGAGATGAGAACAACAACATTGTAAGAAACAAGGCAAGGCTAGTTGCACAAGGTTATTCCCAAGAAGAAGGCTTGGATTATGATGAAACCTTTGCACCTGTTGCAAGACTAGAGGCCATCGATTGTTTCTTGCATATCTTTGCCCACATGAAATTCACGATACCATCGGATGGATGTGAAAAGTGCATTTCGAGCGGTGTGCTTAAGGAAGAGGTTTATGTGGAACAACCTCACGGTTTCGAACGAGAATGACCAAGTTTGAGCTCGGAAAAAGCCTTGTATGGTCTTAAGCAAGCACCCAGAGCATGGTATGATACCCTTTCTCAGTTTCTTACTGACCATGGTTTTATCAAAGGAACTGTTGATAGAACTTTGTTCAGGATAAAAGATGGGGAAGATATCTTACTAGTTCAGATTTATGTAGATGACATCATATTTGGATCTCCAAATCATCAGTTGTGTGAAAAGTTTTCTACACTGATGAAAGGAAACTTTGAGATGTCAATGATGGGGGAGATGAATTTCTTTCTTGGACTTCAAGTGAAACAATCAAAGGAAGGAATTTTCATCAACCAAGCAAAGTACACCAGAGATCTGATTACCAAGTATGGTGTACAGAATTGCAATGCAGCTAGAATTCCCATGAATACTAACTACAAGATGGATCCTGATCCTGAAGGCAAATCAGTATGTCACACTGATTATAGAGGGATCATTGGATCATTGCTCTATCTCACTGACAAGTAGGCACGATATAACATTTCTTTGTTGGGATATGTGCAAGATACCAAGCTAATCCTAAGGCTAGCCACATGGAGGCTGCCAAAAAGATACTGAAATATTTTAAGGGCACTGTGAATAGAGGATTGTGGTATCCAGCTGATGATAACCTTGAATTAACTGGTTATTCAGATGCTGATTATGGAGGGTGTAGAATTGACAGGAAGTCCACCACATGAACTTGTCAATTTCTAGGAAGTAAGCTGATATCTTGGTTTTCAAAAGAAATGGACCTCAAGTAGCAAACCAGTCTTCTTGAAAAGTTTGAATACATGGCTGCAGGAAGCTGTTGTGCACAGATTCTTTGGCTAAGGCAACAATTAAGGGATTATAAGATTATAGCCAATGAAGTACCTATATTTTGTGATAATAATAGTGCTATTGCTATTTCACAAAATTCGGTATTGCACACCAGATGTAAGCATGTGGATATCAGACATCACTTCATCAGAGATCATGTTGAGAAGAAAGACATCAGGATGGAGAAGATTCATACTGATAAACAAAGAGAGCTGATATCTTGACTAAACCTTTGGCTGAATCAAGATTTCAGGAACTATCAGTTGAATTAGGGATGTTGGATCCAGGTGTATAGAGAAAAACTGAAAAATTGAAGGCTAAGAATCACTTGATGAGGCTGGAGGAAGAGCAAGACCAGTTGGCTGGAGAAGTACAGAGTGTCAGCAAAGAGCAATATCACATGGACACTGCACTGTCCCAACTTCTTCCAAGGTATGGTGCCAAGAAGGGGGAAAGGCCAGGAGCCGATCTGAGAGTATTATTGGCACACACCTTGGAGAGAAAGGCAGATAAAGAGGCTGAAAAGAAGAATATTGTTGAAGCCTTAAAGGAAGTTGAAGCCACTGAAAAGCTCAAGTCCATACACATATCCTGCTCCTAGGCTAGAGAATGGCTTGGTAAATGAAACAACCATATCCCAGGAAATTGCTCAATATGCCATCCAGTTAGGCTTGACAGGTAACAACCCAAATATCATCAAGGAAAGAGATGATTTGAAGAAGAGGTATTATGGGATGTTCAACCTAGAAGTGTCCTGTGGATGAGGTTGAAGAGGAATGAAGAGCTCAAGCTAAAGATTGCTAAAGACTGAAGACCAAAGACTGAAGACTCTTGTAATTCTTTTGTTTTTGTCTTTACTTTTGATAAGTTCATTGTAATCTGTAACTTCTATCATACATTAATGAAACTTTATCTTTTATACTCAAAGATAATATCTCATTATCTTTTTACATGTCTTTATATTAGATATGCCTTATGTTTTTGTGAGAAATTGTTGGGAGAATTATTGTGAATTGTTGGAAGATTTACCATTCTTGGATTGTAATAGGAAAAACTGAAACCTGAGTATAAGGTTAAGTGTTTTTGTAACAAGATGGTTTTGGCATCATCAAAAAGGGGGAAATTGTTGGGAGATGAATTTAATAAAGAAGATTTTGATTAGATCCCAAAACCCCTGAGTATGACATTGTTGCGAGTCGTTTTATATGGAGAATATTATGTGGCTAATTTGATAACAACTCACAAACAAAATAAGTACGTGTACAATATACGGTAAATAACAGAAATTTGTTGACCCAGTTCGTCAAGAAATGACTACTCTGGGGGTCCAAGTTAGGGATGTAGTATTGCGAGTTTTACATACAAAGTACACCATACTTCTCATGGGGAAAACTTCTATGAAAGAAGATGATTTCTATGAAAGATGATGATTTGGAGAGTAAGTGTGTGAGTGCTAGTGAATTTTTATGAGCTCTGGAATTTTTCTGAACCTCACCCCTCTGGTAAATTTTTGTGAACCTGTCTGTTGTTCTTTTTTCTTCTATTTATAGTACTCAAACAAGCATGAGCTGGTTTAGCAAGCATGAGCTGGAGTCTTTGTGTCTTGTAAGAACTCATGTGATGGTGCCACGTTTTCAACTTCGTCTTCCTAGTTGACCTTTACATTTACTTGTTCATAAGGCACTCTTTTGGTCGTCCAAATCATCTTTTGCTCGATTGATTCCCTGTTCGCCCCTTCAGACATATCAATTTTATACAGGGACACTGTCCTCATCGAGCATATCTGAGCTCTCAGGTTATCTGAGTATTCAGGTTGTCTGAGTCCTCAGGTTGTCTGAGTCCTCAGGTTATCTTAGTCCTCAGGTTATCTGAGTCCTCGGGTTGTCTGAGTCCTCAGGTTATCTGAGTCCTCAGGTTGTCTGAGTCCTCATGTTGTCTGAGTCTTCAGGTTGTCTGAGCCTTCAGGTTGTCACGAGTCTTGAGTTGGTGAGCCTTGAGTTGTTGAGCCTTGAGTTGGTGAGCCTTGGGTTGGTGATCCTTCCGTTGGTGAGCCTTGAGGTTGGTGAGCCTTCGAGGTTGTCGAGTCTTGAGTTGGGTGGGCCTTCTAGGTTGTCAGGCCTTGGGTTGTGCGAGCCCTCGGGTTATCATCGAGCATGTCGAGCCCCCGGGTTGTCGAGCCTTGAGGTTATGCGAGTCCTCGGGTTACTCGGGCTTCTTGAAGTCTGACTCTTACGAATTCGGACATCGACCCTCGGTCACTTGATTTCGGGCTATCGATTTCTTTTTATATCGTCTGATCATTTCGGTGATCGAGATCAACATATCTTCAGGATTATCTCTAGATAGTATCAGATCATCATGCTAGATTTTGTGAGTTGCAAACAAATTTGCTTGGTGGGCAAGTGGTGAACATACCTGTTTGCTCGGTAAGTTGGTTGAGCAATCTTGGTTGGCAAATGGTGAGCTGGCGAACAAAACTTTCTTAGTAGGCGAGCATACTCGCATGGTTGACAAGTGGCGAGCTGGCGAACAAACTTGTTTGTTTGTCAAGTGGCGTGCACACTTATCCATCGAGCGTGGTTATTTTAATAATTGAATATTAATAAACGTGTCCCTCTGACGTGTTCGATTAAAGTGAGTAATTATATCGAACACAACAATACCCCCCAGCTGGGCCGCTTTGTATTCATCATGGGGGCCCGACTATTGGATAATTTGATTGGGCCCTCAGTGAGTGTCGTTTCGTCTTCTGTGCCAAATTTTCAAAAAAAATTTAAACCCGGTATCTATAGATACCTATTTTTGCCGCTTCAGTTCTTTTTCTTTCTTTTCATCTTCTTCTCTTTCACTTCACCTTCCTTCCCGTGTGAAATTTTCGGCAAGGGCACTCCTATTTCGTTGAAGGATTTCATTAAGGTAACTATTTCATCCCCTTTTTAATTTCGATTATGGCTTCTCGTTCAAATTCTTCTGCTTCAATAGAATCAAACCACCATAGTTCCTCTTCCCCCTCTTTCAGTTCAATCCCCCGTAGCGACGCTAATGCGTCGGAGATGAATATCTCGGGTTCAAGATCCCGTTGGCAAGTTTGGCAGCCGTTTGCCGTTCTTTCCTCGGATTCCGATGATGCCCTAAATGAATTAGATAGGGATTTGACCCATACTGATTTTTTGAATGATTCGGGTGAAGATTTTTTGTCCCAACCCCAAATTAAGTTTAGGGTTGTACATAGTCTTGATGTAAATAGGGATGATGATAATGTGAGGGAGGAAACCCTGATGACTGAGAATGTTGATGAGCCGAACAGAGGATTCGATGGCGAGCAGAACACGGAGCTCGACATCCCTGTTGGTCTTCCTCATAGCCCAACATATAACGAGTATAATGCTCGTTATAATTTTGATTGGCCTGAACAACCTCATAGGACTAGGGTTGAGAATGAGTACCCGACGAGCAAAATTGCGAGCGTAATTGATGTTGATATGCTTGCTCAGCTGTATAGGAATTATGAAACCCCAAAAGATGTGTTTTTCTGGGTGCCGGGTCCCGATGAGCGAGCAGATCAACCTCCTGAGGGTTGTGTTGATGTGAATTTAGACACGATGGAAGCGGGCCTTTGATTCCCACTTCATCCGGCTATTACCCGCCTGCTCGTAGAATGGAACATCACCATTACACAGCTGAAGCCGAATGGGTGGCACATGATTATGAGCTTCTTGACTTTGTTCGGCAAAACGAAGCCCGTGTATTATCCTACAACAGCTGAACTCTCACGACTAGTGCATTTGACTCGTCCCAAGGGCGAACATGGATGGTTGTTCATGCAGGTAAATGCCAAATGCAAAGTCATTGAGGATGTGCTGAACAAAATTACCGATTGGAAGGAGAAATTCTGGTTCGTTGGGGGCGATTGGAAAAGCCCGGCTTCTGGATGTGAACCAGATGCTCGCTTAGATATCCCTACGGATTTTGGGATTTACCGAAGTAAGTATTTTTGTGTTTTTGCTCTACATCTTGAAATGATTTTAACTTATTCTCGATTTCAGGAATTCAAGCTGCGACGGACAAAGAGACCAACGATGGCTATTTCAGTAGCATCTGGCAAATCGATCTCGAGCCTTATTAAGAATGATTTGTGAAGACTTTGAATACCGCCGATCAAAGGAAGAAAGGAGGCTTGTACGTGCCCCCTCATCATGTAGTTGCCGTCAATCCAGCTGGTAAGGATTGTTTTTTGCATTTGCATATGTGTTGTACTCTTTGTTCGCAACTTCTCTTTCTTTTATTAATGAATTGTTTTGTCTACAGCCTTTCCTACCATCACTGTTACTGTGAGTACATCCGAGCATACTGAAATGGCTCGAACAAAAAGACCTCAAGAGCTTGCTCGAATTCAAGCCGAGCGGGATGCTCAGCGAGCAAATCGAGGGGAGGCGAGCAGGGTGAGAAAGGCAAGCCGAGAGGCTATGTATGGACCTGGGGAGTCGAGCAGACCGAAGAGGACAACTCGTTCGGCCGAGCAGGGGGTGAGCGAACAAGCTCCGTCGCCAAAAAGATCAAGGAGGGAAGCTGACGAGCAGGATCCGATAGCTCATACGAGCATCGATGCCACTGGGGAGACACCCACCACTGAAGCGATCAGAATGGCCGCCTCCGTGGTCGGTCCGGTCGTGCAAATCATCGAGATGGAGGTCGGTACATCTTCTCCACCTCCTGCAGGACCTCGAACTTAGACTCGTATGAACCCTCAACTCCGGTCCCCCGAGGATAAATCATTTTTGGGATGGGACCCTGCTCGGGCGAACAGTACATTTGTTCGCCCATTGGAGTATTTCTTTTTTCATTGATTTTGTTCGCTTAACCGCATTTGTTTGCTTGGGTGAACATGCAGGTTGAGCAGATTGACGCCTCTGATGCCAGAATTGAAAAATTATTACTGCTCTCCGGGTGTTCGCAATGTTCCGGGTCTTCCTGAGCATGTTCAAAAGGCGTGCGAGACCCCTATACGAGCATGGACTACTGAGCTGGAAGAGGCCACCAAGGGTCCAACACCTTTGGAAACCATGCGACTTGGCCTAGTGCACCACGACCAATCTCTGGTTCTTCTTGAGAAGGCTTATGCCGAGTCCGCCAATCTTCATGCCAACTACTTGGCTCTTATCAGAAGTTTTGAAGAGAAGGTGAACGAGCTGAGCAAAACTCAGGATGAACTGAAGTTGGTTCAGGGACAAGTATCCTCGGCTCAAGCAGAGGCTCGCAAGGCTCAAGAGGATGCTCGTCAAGCTAGGAAAGATGCTCGCCAGGCGAGGGAGGAGCTAGGCCTTGCTCAGGAGGAGGTGGTCGGCATTAGGAGAGTTCAAGATGAAATGAATGTCGAGCTTCGCAAACTTAGATCTGGTATTGAGGCTGTGGAATACGAGAAGGATTTGCTCGGCCAACAACTCCTTATTGCTGAAGAGACCAACACTCGTTTGGGTCTCAAAAATTTAAAGTTGCACAGTGAGGAGTATGTTGATTCCATGTCGAACTTCTCTTACATATGTGCCTTTGCTGATGCCATCTGTTCTGCTCGACACACGCTCACTACCGAACAAATTGCCCCACTCATATCCCATTTTCAGAAGTATCTGATCGACAACCCCCCAGATCGCAACCTTCCGATATCTGATTTGAGCGATCTGTGCGATTTCTCTAATCTTCCTAATGGGATAGAGATTGATGATCCTATTTTGGATGAGGAAGATGGCTCGGATGCGGACATTATTGATACTGTCGACCAAACTCACCGAGCCGAGCACGGGTTCGATCAGGTGCAGAACGAACAAAGGGGGCCTCCTAAAATCGAGCAGAATATGCTTTCTGACGAGCAAACTAGGCAAAATTTGCTCGATATAACTCTTCCGCCCACCCCCAATAATGAATTTGTACCTTAATTTTGCTTTTTGCTTTGCTGAACAATTTGTTTTGAACTTGTTGTGTAATTTCGGTCTTCTTCTTTCTTGCTCGAACAATTTTCGCTGTTGAATAGTTGAATTTGCGTATTGAACAACTTCCTCTAACCTGATTGTTGAGGATGAATTTTGCTGCTGATGTTTGATGTTTGATGTTTGATGTTTGATGTTTGATGTTTGTCTTGTTTCCTAGTTTATGCCTCTTTTCTTCTGAATGAATTCAAACATGATAAATGTCCTTGATCTTGTATGTTTGGTCGTTAGCACCTATTTTTCCGTATAAGAATTGAACAATCGGATGTGTCTGTGTTTGACTTGACTTCGGTTTATGATTGGCTTACGTTGGTGCAATCATGAAGGTTGGCTTATTTAGGTCTTATTTATGGTGCGACCTATGTACTCAATGCGTGCTTTGTTGCGAGCATGGTAAGTACACGTTCTTTCGCCAAGCAAACACAAACTCTGCTCTGTCCGATTCTTGTTGGATTCTGGTCGTCTTATTGCGATGCGACCAGATTGGGCATATGGCCAAACAAATTAGATAAATGAATAAACACCACGCAGGATGTTTTTAATCTTTGAAGCTCTTATCCACGCTTGTTAAAACTCCTTTTTCATAAACAAGACTTGCTTACATATTTACACTCGTGTAATAACCTTATTGATGCCTTGATGTCTTTGCCTTTTACCGGTCGAGCAGAGGTTTTCTGGTTATGTGTTCGACACCCCTTGCTCGGTTTTTGTGGTCGGTCTGCTTGTCTTGAGCGAGCAAAGGTTTTCTGACCATCTGCTCGTGATCAGGCTGACACAGGCTTGTGCTCAACCTTGGTTTTTCTGTTGCGCTCACCAACACAGATGACATTTTTTCAAATTTGACGCATTCCATGAAATAGGAAAGCGGAGTTCCATCCATCGTCTCCAAATCGTATACTCCATTTAGCAAGCGCTCCGATATACGGTGTGGGCCTTCCCACGCTCGGCCGAACACACCACCTGGGACCCCTGTTGCTCGCCTTTGTTTATATATGGCATTCTTGAGGTCGGCCTCGTATCTTTTTTCCTCCAACAAGTCTGTGCTAAAGGCGAGCGCCTGGTCATTGGTATGTTCGCCAAAACACATAGTTCGGTGGCTCAGGATTTCGACTTCACCAAGTTTAGCCTTAAGGGTATGCTTGATGATTTTATGGAGCGCTTCAACTTGTCCGTTTGACTGGGGATAGTATGGAGTGGAATAGTTGTTTTTTAATTCCCCAGCGAGCACAATTCTGGCGAAACTCGAATTGCTTGCCATTGTCCGTCACCAGTGATTGGGGTAATCCGAAGCGACATATGATGTTTTTCCAGATAAAATTCCACATTTTTTGTTCCGTGGCTTTCATAGTGGCTTCAGCTTCTGCCCATTTTGTATAGTAATCGACGGTGACCACATCAAATCTTACCCCGATGTGCAAGTGGGGAAAGGGCCGATCAAGTCGATCCCCCACTTGAAAAATGGCCATGGACTGTAGACGGAAACAAGTTCTTCTGGCGGACTATGAATAAGTGGGGCATATACTTGACAATCATGACACGCGCGAGCATAGACGAGCGAATCCTTTTTAAGTGTGGGCCAAAAATACCCTCGTCTGATCGCCTTATAGGCTAGAGCATGCCCGCCTGTATGATTCCCACACACTCCGGAATGAATTTGCATGAGAATTGTATGTCCTTGTTCCGGCGTTACACATTGTAACAACGGAAGAGAAAAACTTCGCTCATACAAGTGCCCATCCAAAATGGTGTAGCGAGCAGCTTGCAAACGAAGGCGAGTAGCCAGTGCTTTGTTCTCCGGGAGGACCCCCCTTTGTAAATAGCTTAAAAATGGGGTCATCCATGTCTCTTGTTCGACCTCTATTTGGGCGATCACAGCTCTCGGGATGGATGGCGAGTACGTTGTGCCGATCACAACATCTGTTAAATTAGATATATCTTCTGCGGTAGCCAATCGAGCTAATGCGTCCGCGAATGAATTCTCCATCCTGGGGAGCTGTTTGATATATACCTGCTCAAATTGGTCAAACAATTCTTTGGTCAGTAATTGATATTGAGCCATGTGCTCGCCCCGAGCCTCATATTCGTCCAGAACCTGATAGACGATTAGCTGGGAATCACTGTAAATCATCAGTTCCTGAACACCCATTGCCATAGCCATGTGTAATCCGCTGATCAGAGCTTCACACTCGGCCTCATTATTGGTGGCCGGGAAGTCGAAACGAATGGCCGTTGAGAAAGTTTGTCGAGTTGGACTGATGAGCACCACCCCTGCTCCGGCTTTTGTGCTCGTCGACGAACCATCGTCGTACATGTGCCATGGTTGGTCGATTTTTTTTTCGGGTTGTTGTGCGTAAGTTAACTCGACCATAAAATCGGCCATGGCTTGACCTTTGATCGCCGTTCGAGGTGCATACGTGATGCCAAACTGGCCTAGCTCTACAACCCACTTTAATAATATTCCGGCTGTATCCGGACGAATGCAGAACTTGACGTAGCGGGAAAGTGGTAATAACTTTCGACAAAATGGTCGAAGAAATAAGGCCGTAGTTTGCGAACACTCATAACAAGAGCGTATGCTAGCGCCAAAGTTCAACATCTTTCAATACTTGGCTGACATAATATACAGGCAAGTGGGTCGTTACCTCTGCTCAGACGAGCACAAAACTAATCGCGTGCTCGGAGGCAGGCAGGTACAAATATAGTTGTCTGCCCGGTATGGGTTTGGACAAAATTAACCGTGATATGAATCGTTTCAGAGAAACCAAACATCCCGTCAGTGTTTGAACTTGCTTTATATTTCTGGGAGCTTGCATGTCGAGCATAGCTTGGATCTTTGATGGATTCGCCTTGATTCCCCGTTGGCTGACCATATGTCCGAGGAATTTTCCCGAATGAACCCCGATGCTGCATTTCTTCGGGTTTAGCTTCATATTATATGCCCGGAGGATATCAAACGCCTGTGTTAGGTGGGTAAGGTGGTCTTTTTTGTGCTCGCTTTTGACCACAATGTCATCGATGTACACCTTGATCGTCGCCCTATGTGTTCTTCGAACATCTTGTTCACCAGCCTTTGATATGTTGCTCCGGCATTCTTTTACCCGAAAGGCATATGCTTCCAACAATACATGTTTTTCCGTTACAGAACGAGGTACTTTCCTGATCGTCGGGATGCATAGGGATTTGATGGTACTCCAGGTTCTATTTGGTTTTTGGATGAGCACAGGGTTTGCTAACTATTCTGGGCATTTGACTTCCCGGATGAGCTTATTGTTGAGCAACTTTTTAACTTCGGCATCTAGAGCCACGTACTTCTCTGGATCGAACTTTCTTTGTTTTTGAATTATTGAGATTTGTGCTGGGTTGATATTAAGAGAGTGACATGCATGTTTAGGATCAACGCCGACCATGCCCTTATGTGACCAAACGAACACATCCAAATTTGTTCGGAGATACGAGATCATTATTCGGAATGGTTCCAGTATTTCTAAACCAATAAATAATTCTAATTCTGGTCTGTCCGGGTCGGCTATGACGGACTCTAGCTGGTGAACAGGTGTTGCTCATCTTTTCTTTTGTTTCCCGGGGATCTATGTTTGACCCCCGGTGCTCATCAACTACCTCCATAGGATCAAATCCTATGCGAGGTTCTAAGTCCGGTAACCCGCAATCAAATTGTTCTTTAGACAAATCTATACTCATGGGATCGGGGACTTATCTGGTCGCCCCAGGCTCCGTGCTCGCCCGGGGAGTTATGTCTGCCTGGAACGATGTATTCGCTCGTTGGCTTGAATCTCCGACTTCGCATATTGGTTCTACCATGCTGACAATATTTTGTCTTTCTGGTACACACGATAGTAAGCAATCTCGAGCTTTTTTTTTTTATCGTCCTTTATGCTGCCCGTTCCATCAAGAGTAGGAAATTTAAGACAATAGTAGTAAGTCGAACAAGTTGCCTTAAATTCCTGGATGAACGGGCGCCCGTTATAGGTAGATGGAGCATCGACGATTACAAAGTTTAGCAATCTAGTTCGTCGGATCTCCAGATTTAAAATTGACTCTAGCTCGACTCCTAACCTGATCAGATCATAGGGCCGGGTTATAGATTCCCCGAGACCCGTGATGGTGGGATCACATGGTTCTATATACATATTTAGATCCCCAACTTGCTTCTCCATTTGGTGCAGAGTGTTTACGAATAGAAAGTTCGCATATGCTCTGGTGTCGACCATGAGGCGATGCACATTTAAACCGAGAAGATGAGCGCTGATGGTTAGAGAGTCATTTGGGGGGTGATTATGCCGTCAAGAATATCTTCCAAGAATATGATTTGGTGAAAGGGTGGCGTGCTAACTGATGTGCTCGCCACATTCACCAGATGTGCTCATTTGTTTGATAGGGAAGGCACTTGATAACAACCCCCACCCAGAGCCATGGTTCGGACGGATCATATTAATTTCTTGCCCCTCCCTTCCTTTGTTCGTGGTTGGGGCCCCTTTCTTTGGTAAGTCCAGCTGTCGGCGGAATTCCTCCTGATCGCTGTCGGACTCCTCTTCCGCCTTACGCTTTCTCTTCTGATCGCCCGACCTCTCGCGCCTAGGTTTCCCTGTTTGTCGGCTTCTTAATATATTGGGCAAGGCAATTTTCCTCATATAATTTCCAAAGCTGTCGCATGAGGTTGCGGCACTCGTCTGTATTGTGCCCGATAAACTCATGGAACGAGCAGAACTTGGAAGGATTTAGATGAGTTTTATCCCTGAAAATTCGTCGGGGTTTTTCCAACATGTCCCGATCCTTGATCTGGTTATATACTGTCTCGGCCGAGACCCCGAGAATACTCTGAAGCGCATGTGCTTCGGCCCCTGCATCAAATTGTTTGAAAGATCCTGGGGGTTTGTACCCCCTTTCGCCTGTTGGTTTCTTTTCGGTGATCACCTTCCTGGTCGCCACCTCTTGGCTTTGCTTTCTTGGCCCAGGCGGCGAGGTCTTCCTCATTATAATCTTGGCTGCTCACTCACGGAATTCGGCATATGTGTTTGGCCATTCTTGATGCATGGCCTTCCACATGTCGTCAGTGGTCGCCTCCTCGACCGTGAGGATCTTGGCATCCTCTTGACCGGAGCCCCATCACACAAACATTTATCGAACCTTTCACGTATGCCCGATCCGACTCTCTCCTTGAGTTGGGAAAAATGTCTTCTTAACCGTTGCTTCGGGGAACTGGCGAGCACACATAGATGAGAAATGGGACAGAAATTTACATCCCAACCGAAAAAAAGACGTGATGGACGCGGCGGGCAGAGTAGAAAACCACCTATGTGCTCGATCACCCAAAGTCATGGGGAATGATCGGCACTGCGTTGCATCATTGGCACCCATTGCGATCATATAATCTGAATATTTGTTGAGGTGAACATGTGGGTTAGACTTAGCATCGAACATAGGGATTGGTGGTCGGTTTTTTACCACTTTTTCTTGTACTTTGGTAGCCATGATCGCCGGTGTTAGTGGCAAGCATGGCAGTGTGTTCGCCCGAGGGAGTCCTTTTGTTGCGGCCTGGTCTGCCTGTAAGCCCTCGATTGCTTTCTGCATTTCTATAAATTTCGTGGAACTGACAGACTTGGATCGGGGTTGTGTCCCATCATGAGGACCTGGGGGGTCATGCTTATGATGGGGCAGTCCCCCTTTCCAAGTTCGTCCTTGACTACCCAATCGATGATGGATAGACAATTTAGTTCCAGCCGATTTTTGTTTTTTCTGTTGTCTTTCGGGATGCGGGCGATCATAAGGAGCTGAAAGAGCCGGCATGTTCGTCGGCTGTTCCCTCTAGGGATCCCGACGCCTATGATCGCCAATTCGGTCTTTAACAGAGAGCCTCAAACGTCCAAACACCGATTGTTTGGACCTTTGAGGCTGCTAATCGTCAGACATATCAACAGCCTTTTTGTCGGCCCGTTTCCGCACAACTTTCATCTTAACTTGCTCGCTATCAGGTGTATGCGAGCGTCGATCATCATCATCTTGAATTTTCAACTTGGCCAACTCTTTTTCGGCCCTCTCTTTCTGTGCTCGCAACAAGAAAGTGATGGCCTTTGTTGTGGCTGTCTGATCATTGGCGATATCTTCAAGATTGATGGTTTCCACGGATTGATTTTTGTGAGGCTGATGTTGAGCCTCTTTCTGAACGTGAGGTCGGCTCTGTCCCGACCTCTCCATCTGGGTATTCCTAGATTGAGGCATTATATTTCTATTTTCTGCCTCGGCTATCTACGGGATTGTGTATGGGTTGGTTTTTTCTACCCTCCTTCTAGCGCCAATTGTTACGAGTCGTTTTATATGGAGAATATTATGTGGCTAATTTGATAACAACTCACAAACAAAATAAGTACGTGTACAATATACGGTAAATAACAGAAATTTGTTGACCCAGTTCGTCAAGAAATGACTACTCTGGGGGCGTTCCAAGCCAGGGATGTAGTATTGCGGGTTTTACATACAAAGTACACCATACTTCTCATGGGGAAAACTTCTATGAAAGAAGATGATTTCTATGAAAGATGATGATTTGGAGAGTAAGTGTGTGAGTGCTAGTGAATTTTTATGAGCTCTGGAATTTTTCTGAACCTCACCCCTCTGGGAAATTTTTGTGAACCTGTCTCTTGTTCTTTTTTCTTCTATTTATAGTACTCAAAGAAGCATGAGCTGGTTTGGCAAGCATGAGCTGGAGTCTTTGTGTCTTGTAAGAACTCATGTGATGCTGCCACGTTTTCAACTTCGTCTTCCTGGTTGACCTTTACATTTGCTTGTTCATAAGGCACTCTTTTGGTCGTCCAAATCATCTTTTGCTCGATTGATTCCCTGTTCGCCCCTTCGGACATATCAATTTTATCTGAGGACACTTTGTCCTCATCATAGCATATCCGTTATCGAGTCTCAGGTTATCTGAGTATTCAGGTTGTCTGAGTCCTCAGGTCATCTGAGTCCTCAGGTTGTCTGAGTCCTCAGGTTATCTGAGTCCTCGGGTTGTCTGAGTCCTCGGGTTCTTGGAAAATCTGGTCCTGGGTTACTGAGCCCAGGTCGAGTCTTGAGTTTTTGAGCCTTGAGTTGGCCGAACCTTGAGTTGGGAGCCAGAACCTTGAGTTAGTTTCCAGTTGGTGAGCCTTGAGTTGGTGAGCCTTCAGGTTGTCTGAGTCTTCAGGTTGACTGAGCCTTCAGGTTGTCTGAACCTTGGGTTGTCCTAGGTTATCGAGCATCGAGCATGTCGGAGCCCGGGGTTAATCTGAGTCCTCAGGTTACTCAGGCTTACTGAGTTCAGCTCTTCTGAATTTGGACATCGACCCTCGGGTCCTTGACTCGAGCTATCGATTTCTTTTTTATGCGATCGTCGTCATTTTGATCGAGATCAACATATCTTCAGGATTATCTCTGGATAGTATCAGATCATCATGCCAAATTTTGTGAGTTGCAAATAAATTTACTTGGTGGGCAAGTGGCGAACATACCTGTTTGCTCGGTAAGTTGGTTGAGCAATCTTGGTTGGCAAATGGTGAGCTGGCGAACAAAACTTGCTTAGTAGGCGAGCATACTCGCATAGTTGACAAGTGGCGAGCTGGTGAACAAACTTATTTGTTCGTCAAGTGGCGTGCACACTTATCCATCGAGCGTGGTTATTTTAATAATTGAATATTAATACACGTGTCCCTCTGACGTGTTCGATTAAAGTGAATAATTATATCGAACACAACAGACATGTTCAGGATAATCTTGATAGATGAGTCAGGATTCAGTTTTAGAGTGTTCAGGATGTTATCTGCACCATGTATAGTCAGCAGATATAGATCAGGTTAGATTATGAAGATTTTGAAGACTCGATAAGTTTAAGAAGAAAGCGAAGTTTGATATAAGCGAAGTTTACGAAGTTCGAAATCAAGAGGAGGCGAAGACTCGAGAAATCGAGGACTCGAAGACTCGGTAATCGAGAAATCAAGACTTCGAGTGAAATCGAAATCAAGACTTGCAGAAATCGAGAAATCAAGACTCAAGATATAAATCAAGATATCTCGAAGACTCGAAGACTCAAGACACGAAGACTCAAGATCAAGATATCAAGATCGAAGACAAAGGATATCAAGACACAATAATTATCAAGACTCAATAATGTCATGAATGCCTCGGTATAATAATCAATGTTCCGAGGCATCGAAAATATCTATCGAAGGATACAATATCGAGAAAAACGCGATTACTCGAGAAAAATAGATATTGCCCAAGACATTCACATGCGCATAAAAGGAACTAAAACTAAGTGTTGTTAAGGTTATATCACTTTGAGATATTGACCAAAAAGAGCCATTATGTTTGTCTACACATTTATCAAGACAAGAGCCAATCGAAGAAGACAAAGATTGTACTTTTATCGACTTTGAAAGCGACACAGTCATCAAGCATGTCAAGAGTACTATGTTCCGATCGCAAAATGTGGTTTGGTCGCATGAAAGCATATTGCCTAAAACATGCTAGGAGTATTCAAACCCAAAAAATAGTCTTTCATCACACACCATAAGAGGAAACTCATGAAGCTATCTCTTCCAACGGATAGTTTTTCAAGAGTGACCTTGGTATTTGCCTATAAATACTTGTGACCCTCTACATTGAAGGTTCTGGGGAAATTTGTAAGCAACTCAAGAGCTCAAACTTATTATTGCAAGTTGAAGCACTCGAAAACCCAAGAATTTCCAAAGTGCTTTATATTGAAGAGAGCTCATTCACTAAGCCTAGTTTTGATAAGATATATCAAAGCTTAGTAGAGATATCATAGCCTTTGAATTGTACTTAATTGTAAAGGATATCTCATCCTAGTTTGAAACCAACCAAGAAAACCCCAAACCCTTTGTAAGGTAGTTTGAGTGTGATTGTTGGTGATTTGGAGTTGTAAAGAGTTAGTAAACTAGGAGGTAGTCGAGAAAACTCTAGAGAAGAAGTGAGTAAACTATCTTGGATAGTCGAGAAAGCTTGTGTGTGTTTTGAGTAAGTAAACTACTGAGAGGTAGTCGAAAAGCTCAAAATAGAAAGGTTAAGTAAACTACATTGAGGTAGTCAAGAAAACCTTAGGAAGGGGTTAAGGAATTTCTCGAAGGTCGAGAGAGTGGGCGTAGGAGCTTGAGTCTTTGAACCACTATAACTTCTTTGTGTTATTTGCTTTACATTCGCATTGATTAAGCTATTTGCATATCTTTAAGCGAAAGCATATTTTTCACCGATACTCGGTTGGAATCAATCCACTGAAGTTGCATCTAACTGAATCACAGCCTTAATCATTGTTCCATTAAAAGGAAGGTTTTCAGCAAAACATAAAACGAGTATAAACTTAGGGCCAACCATTCTGCACATCTGAGTAGTTATTCAAAGCAACTCAGGATCTCTGAAAAACTTCGAGCTCGGTTGGGATTATCCGAGGCTCTCGAAAGCGGCTTCGGGATCACTTTGTCTCGGGTATATACTTTGACTCGGGGTGATCTATGCTTCTCAGGGCCAAATCATCAGGACAACCTGACCCATCTGACCTCAGTGAAGAAAAAGTTTTAAAAATCACTGAACACGTGTATTCCCCCCCCATACACGTGTAAGACTCGTTTGCACCGGGACCAACACTCAAGAATATGATATTCCTGAAAATCTTGATTTTTTGAATAAATGGACTATTCCTAAAATTGAACCTAAAATGGTTTATAAATTAGGAGCTTTTGAAAAAATAGGTTTCAGACAAATTGTTAAAACCACTGAATCCTCTATACCTCTTCATGAAGAAGAGATGGTTATTAAATTGCTTAGTAAAAATGATATTTTACCTTACAAAAGAACTCATAAGTTCTTACATATTGGTTGTGTTCAGGTCGCTTTTAGACCGCTTACCTTAAATGGTTTACCAGAAAGCTTTCTAGCTTCTCTTAGAGATGGTATAAATCTTAATTGGAGACAATCCTTAATGGAAATTATAGAGTCTAGTTTGGCTTTAAGACCTGTCTATTTTGACGCATATCCTAATTTATCTTTATCTGATAGTAATATTCTTGAAGCTTTAACATTAAATGTTAAAACTCATGGTTATAATTACATACCAGGTATAGAGGTTATGTGTATCTGTTATCGTATTTATTATAAGCCTTTATTTACACTCAATCCTATGTGTAAAAGAATTGAGAAAGATAATAATGAGACTATTCTTATAGAAAGTAATTTTGGTAAATCAAATATTACTACCAGAAGATCTATTAAATGGGAAGAAATTATTTTTCCTGAAAATTGGATTATAGAACAATCTGTTCCTAAAAATCCTATTATAAATAGTGATTTTAAACATATTACTCAAAGTAATGATGGTATTATTAATATTGGTTTTCAAAATAATCAAAGAAGACATTCGACTTCTTATTCTAGATCAATGTCTAATCATTCTCTTATATCTCCTCTGGATTATGATGTAGAATTACATTTTGAATCTAGAGCTTCTACTTCCTCTTATAGAGAAAATTCTTATTGTAAAATTAATAATAACAATGAGAAAATTATTATTAATGAAAACAATATTATCCATAAAGATGGATTTGATCCAGACACAATTTCGGATTGTAACTTTAAAATATAATTTTATGGATTTTACAAACTTTTTAGATTTTTCTAAAGTATCTTCTACTAGAGCTCATATTAATGATGAGTTTAATAATCCTAAATGGGATAAGTTTAGAATTTGGTATTTTAAATCATTCTCAAAAGATGATTTAGATTACTTTGTTGACAGTTTCTATAAATTCTATAAAAAGCATAATGAAATTACTTATTATGTTCCTTGGTTTATTAAAACTTTTTATATTGATTATATTTCAGTTATAGAAAGAGACTATAAAATAATTTCTGGTGGTGTACAAAAATCGGTTTACCCTCCTCATGTTCCTTTTCAAATTGAAAAAGGAGAGAGGATATTTAATTTTTTTCAATTCTCCAGAATCATTGAAAATGATGTCTTACAAATTACTGTTAAACATGTTAATCAGATGATTGAGCAAAATAATTTTTGTAATCTTTATCTGTCTATTATTGGAGAAGAAATTATTTCTTTACATGATAAAGTTGATAAAATTATCTCTAAAATAGATTCTCAAAATAAATCTGAAAATATTGATAATAATAATAATAATGTTATTATTAAAACAGTTTCCTCTATTCAATCTCCTATTGAGATACAAGATTTTAAAACTGAAGCTTCTATTTCTGACCTAGAGAAGATTATTAATGATAAATTTAGTAATCTTAATATTTCAGATCTTAATATTTCAGCTTTAGATGATGATTTAGCTGATAATCATGTTATTCAACCCAATAATGGTAGTCCAAGTAATACTGATAGTATTAATAAAATGAAATGGGCTGATAGACCTACCATGTCTACTTATTATTATAAGAGACCCACTCCTATGGATGTTCTTAATGAAGAATAGAAAAACTTTTTCAATAATTCTTATTCTGGAAAAGGTATTTATGAATGGAATATTGATGGTGGAAGTGATAATCATATTTTCACTCAATGTCATCGCATGCTTATGTATAGTTCTGCTTGTCAAACTTGTGGTAATAATGATATTAGTACTGCACAAGCTATTACTTCTGGTTTTATTGGTCAACTTAAAGGTTGGTGGGATAATTATCTGACTCCCCAAAATAGAATGGTTAATTCTATTAAAATTGAAAACGGAGAGACTAAAATCAATGCGGTTTATTCTTTGATTCTTACTATTTTGGATCATTTTACTGGTCAATATACCAATAAATATGAAAAATATCAGAACTCTTCTTTTAAATATGAGGTGTAAAACTCTTACTGATTTTAGATGGTATAAAGATATTTTCTTGTCTCGTATATATATACATATAATATATATATATATATATATATATATCCATTCAATACTTTTTTTGTGTGTGAATTTGGTCATATCTAACCAACCTACGTATATACATATTCACAAAAAAGACACCACAACTCTTCAAATATTGTAAATCACACTCTCATAATTCATTTCATGATGCGGCACGTGGGAAGCATATGTGTATTATCCGTTGATTCTTAAAATATCCGGATGAATGTATGCAAACGTGATTAAGTTTAACTAGTTTTTTGCCAACCCGTGTGTTGCACGGAAGACATTCATATTACTAAATTTTATTAATTTATTGTTGTTTATTTTTAAAATCATTTTAAGTTTTATATTATAATTCTTCTTTCACATATCAATTGTCATTTTAATTTGCAATTTAATAATTACTAAATATAATTTTTTAACTAAAATATATATTATATAAAATAAATTTTAATAATTATTGCGATTCTCAAAATTTAACTAGAGAAGACTCAAAAAATTAGAGCCTCAGATTACAACTCTACAATTTGGTTTTAAAAACTACATTTATTATTTATAAGTGATTTTCATTCTCTAACTCTTAAAAATAAAAATAAATAATAGATGCAATATATCAAAGATAATTTAATAAACGTATGTAATATAGCAATAATTTTATATTTTTAAAAAATAAAAATAAAACAACAATCATTTAAAAAAAAATAACATTCAAAATTTCTAATAAAAAACAATGTAGATAACACAAAACAAAACCAAAAAAGTCTAATAGTATAATTATAAAAATCTAAACATTTCGGAAGACTTCTTGAAATACAACATTTTTTGTTGTATTATGTTCAAAACTATCATTATTACACAACATAATCTTCAAACCACGTTGACTGGTAACCCTTGAAACTGCGACATAATGCTGGCCATGGCTAAACACCCGCTTCTTAAGAAATACTCCAACATGGGAAAAAGATTGTCCTTAACTTTTATTTATAGACATGGCATACGAAACAATCAACGGAAACTGTCTGCGAGTAAACTTGAAAGGTAACCGAGGATCAGATGGAGTCAGTGACAATCTAGGTATCAATGTTAGTACACCAGCACTACTACCGGTAAGAACTTTAGCTTCAATTACTCTATCACTCAACCTAGTGATCACCAACCAACACATGTAGAATAAGAAATTATAAAATTAATCTTATAAGAAATGGTATTACTAAATAATATAATTAATTAAAAAAAACAAACTAACCTGGTCCCGTTACATAATCCCCTTGTATGATCTATATTACTCAACAACATAACAGACGTTCCAACTTTGAGATTAAGTTCATGGTCGGGCACACCGGAAAATTTCAAAGTGTTGAGGAACTCGGGAGTATGAACATCAGCTAGAGAATCAAAATTGGAATCAGACTTGCAAACACTATCGGAACTGACATACTTGCGAGACTCCTTTTGATTTAACCGAACCATGTAATCATTAATAGATTTAACAACATCAAGTGTCAGGGAAAGTATATCTCTGTCCTGTAAAAATTCGTGATCGTACATCCTCGATTTAAAATCAGGATAAATGCAATCAAATATAGAAGTAATTAGATCATCACCACCTTTCAACAAAATATCATCTGGGATGATAATATCAGAACCATAATCAGCTCTTGTCCCTATACTTCCATCACCAACCGATTCAATCCACTCCAAAAATAATTTCATTTCATTCTTCCCTTGAACCGAATCGAACTGCATCAACCTCATGTTTCTTGTCAACTTCAAAATAGTGCATGCATTCCACAAATCAGATGAATTGATGGTGGCATGCACAATGTCCTTTCTCCTTCTTTTTGGAATGACAGGCAATATCGTCAAAAATCTCCACCAAAAACAATTGTCTTTCCACCAAATGGAATTTCAGAGCGCGATGAATCAGACAACTGCATGATATCTCTCAATGAAGTATCTAATGCCTCAATACAATGTCTGTGAATTATTGGAGCTTCATCCCATACTATGAGCTTGCACTTAATTAAAAGTTTAGCGAGGTGACTACCTTGGTTAATGTTGCACGTAGAATCTTCCAGACAATTTATTGGAATGCAAAACCTAGAATGAGTTGTACGTCCACCGGGAAGCAAAAGTGATGCTATGCCACTGGATGCTAAATTTAATAATATCTCACCATCGGATGCTACACCGGGTTATGTAATGAATAGACTTCGAAAAAATCTCACCGGATCGGTGTGCGGCGGATAGCTTTGATCCGAGTGACCCGATAATCAACTCCATAAAAAGTTTTCGAGAACCTCCATAACTTTAAGTTTTACCCAAAAAAAACCGGTTTGTATAAATCATTCAAGTTTTATCTTTTTAATCGGATAAAAATATCGAAGTCCGTCGGATCGAAGCTTGGTGCTATTCGATCTTAACTTAGAATAATTTAAGATATGCGATGTGAAGCGATTAATCAAAGCAATAAGCACACATCAATCCACTCTTCCCTTTCACAAGGGGCACCAACTTAACCGACTTAACCATTGGACTTAGTTTAGTGTGTTAGTCAACCAAGACACCAACGGATGTTTTAAGAGTTCTCACTCAACCGATCAAAATCGATCTAGAAACCCTGATGAAATCTTGCTAAACAACTTATCCTAACTTGGGGGTTTGGGTAAGATTGTTGAGGTTCAACTATGAAATCTTTTCTTGCGCATCTTCCGATAGCTAGATGAAAAGATTTCTTGCTAAGAACTTATGGGATGAACCACAATATAAAATAAGCTTGTTGTTGTGTTCTTATGCGGAAATCGACTATAGTTTCTCGTGATTATGTTGTTTGTCCAAGCATTTGTGTGTCACTCTGAAGTGTGATCCCATATTTATAGACCTTGAGATCAAAGAGCCGTTGGAAAGCAATTTGAATCTCGGGCTATTTTAAAAACTTGCGTGCTTTAGCATAAAAAAAAAAATCGTGAAATAATAAGCCGTTTGAAATAAGCAACATCGAATTTTTAATAAGATAGTGTTGTTTAACTAAGGTTGGTATTCATCAAATAATACGTATGTTATGAATATATATATATATATATATATATAACATGTTGACAATATATACAACTTTCGGGTCCGATGCGATCGAAGTCATCGAATATTCTAAGTTTGAAAAAGTTAATTTATTTTAAACACTTAATGGGATAATATAATCGACCTATACATATTGAGTTCCCCCTCAATATGTGATATTTATTAAATACAATCATTATCAACGGTCTCCTATAGCGATAATGTAAACATCGATACTTTTTAAAATGTGTCTTAAATCCTATGTGTTTTTGGAACTTTCATCAACACTATAAATTTCCCAACAATTTCCCCCTTTTGATGAAACCAAAACACTTGAGAAACCAAACAGTTGATAAGTATAGAATCGGTTGTGGACAAAGAGATTTTGTCTTGGAATCGGAAAAAATAAACTTTTCATTAGATATGTTGATTACATGTTACAGGAAAATTTGAGTTTAAAAAGTTGATAGGCGTCTTAAATCTTCACTCCTTGGGCTTGTATCCATCTCGCATTTCTCTTTGGTCTTGTGGAGCGTTGAAAATCGATAGAGTTTCCATTTATTTTTATACGCACTTGATCTTATATGCGATTTGCTCAAGATGTCAAAGTAGAATCTCTCAAATATATTTCAAATGAGCCATCGCCTTCTTGAGTATATAACAGATCATACTCTTGGCGAGATATCTTTACATTTATAAGCTTGGCTTCATTTTGATACTTGAAAGTCGGATATTTATTACGTAACCGGTTGAGAAATCATCATCTGGGTGATTCTTCTTTGGAACAAGATCAAGGACAAAGGCATCAAGAAGCCATTCACTTCGATCTTATTCCATTCCTCAAACCTCTTGGCGTGCGGCGCAGTTTTTGGTATGATCCGACTCTTCTTTCAACCGAGGTTACAGTCTATTTTCATCAATCCTTTCTTAGCCCTTGATTTGAACTTCGTTTCAACCCTTACCTTGTGGCTTTTTTTCTATCCTTCTTTCTTCTTCGGTCATCCGCTCTTTGGACAATTTTATAGCTCAAAACACTTTGGTCGGTGACTTTAACGAGTAATCTGGTCCAGATTTTGATGTCCCAACACCGCAGCACCTTTCTTGCAATTGAGCTTTGTCCATGGGCCTTATCTTCGATGTGTCGAGTTGGTTTTTCAGATCCTTCCCCTTTTTGGTTTGATCAAAAAAAAATCGAGACCCCAACAACAAGATCATTCAGATAAACACGAAGTTTGAGTTTTAGATTCCGAAGTTGTAATCGGCTCTTTTTTCCATTTTGTCCAAAATTTTATCAAAAAATTGAGCCTTTTCTCGAATCGGAAAAAGAAGATTGATTTTGATCCACCTGTTTTGACTTGTCATCAATTCGATTTTTCATAGATATGGTGGTCATGGATTGGGAGAAACCGATTTGTTTGAGCCAATTAACACTCCTCAATCTCTTCTTTTCAGGAGATCTTTGAGACAAGATTTCGATCTCCGAAGTTGATCGATGGTGATTTGAGATGTAGGAATTGGATCCATCACTTGATCGAGGTTGGTTGTTTGTGCCTCCGGTGGTTGGTCGTGAAATGCGGCAAGTTCCGTTTTTCGGCGGCTCAAGGATTCACCATTTCGATTATGCATTTAAGCTTTTCAAAACTAAATTCCAATTCTCGAGCTTTCCGCAGTTTATCGGATATGAGCTGTTTGGTGAATATGGCGAGACTTCCTCATATCGAAGTCAAAATCTTGAACTCATCCGCACCACCCATCATTCAACAATTGATAAGATTAGACTCGAGATCTCTCCGGTGAGGATCTTGACTTTTCAACGGGATGGGCGACCCGGTTGTGGATCGTCTCATCAATCTCTCGTTCAATTCTTAGTGACCACGGTGATGGTCTTTTTGATATATCTTGAATAAGTATTTAATGTGGCTCGGCCGGAAGTTATTGATTGGTTCGACCATTCAACATTAATAGTTCATGGCGGTGAACTTTGAGAGACATAGACCTTTAGTCCGGCGGTGAATCGGCTTGAGGTTGAGGAGAGGTTATAGAAATCTACCTCGGATGTTCCGAAAACAACATTCTTTTTGTTGCAAAGCAAAACGGGCGCTTTTTTCTTTTCGACTCATCTTCATAGAGTCGGGGTAGGTTCTTTGCTTTCTTTGGCCTCTTCTCCCAGGCCTTCACCGTTTTCGTTTCTTTATAAATAGAATATCCATCATCATCAAATGAACTCTTGTCATCGTCTGGTGGAATATATTCTTTGAGAGGAAGGCATTTCTTTCCATACATTCCCTTCTTTGTCTTTCAATATAATCGCAACCTTGTTGAGATTCTTGACTCTCTTTTTCGAGAAAACTTTGGATTCATTGACTCCAAATTTTTCGTGTTCTTGGAGCAAGATGGCTTCGAGGAAGCCGTGCCAATAGATCGAGCCCCATCAATTATTCTTTGCCATCTTTGTACATTTTGGTGATGTGAGAGCATCTGGGCTAAATGAGATTCCTATGATCGTTCTTACGGAATGTCAAACAATGATCTGTACTTTCTTTTTCGAAAATCGATGTTTATCCGCCTCTCTTAAGAGCTCCTCTCGATTTCTTCATCCTCATTCTCCTGTAGTGTGCGGGGAGAGATTGCCCTTTGAAATTTGAGCAGACAGTGATGTACGCATTCAATATAATCTTCTCTGAAGAAGACATCATTATCTGGTTTTTTTATCCAAAAATTCAAGAATGAAGTGCTTCATCTTTGCATCATCCTTTGGACCAGCGAGCAATATGTTTCGAAACCTTCTTCAGAATTTGTTTATATGGACAAATCCTCGGTGGTTCCAAATAACGAACTTATCCTCAAAAATTTATTAAAAAAATCTTTCCAAGTCCATGATTAATTGAGATAGACTCATTAAATCATAATCAATATCAATATCATTAGAAAACAAAAATAATGAAGCATAAATTCGAGAAAAAAAACTTTTGAAAACAATGTTTTTAACGGAAAGAAAGATTCATCATTAAGCTTAAAAAGAAAATATTACGATTCAAATTTTTGGAGAAGATTTTGAACTCTAAGAAATCGTTTTGAATAGAGAAAATTTGAAGTTTTTTCAATTGAAAGTAATGCAAGTTTGTGAAGAAAAACTCGGTAAGGTTTGATGAATCCGGAGGGTACAATAAGACAAGATTTTGAAGATCAATCGTTTTGAAAAGATTATGCGCTCAGATTTAGCGGTTTTGATCGTAGGGGAAAAATTTTACACAAAACTTTTGGATTTAAAAATATCAAACAAGTTAATACATTACCCCCGTCGCATTAAATGATTTTAGTAAACAAGGATAGTGGGTACGAAGAAGGCAAATAATATCGATAACGATCCGATAAATAAGTAAAGAACAAGAGAAAGGAGATCGATCGGTTTGATGTTTATGTTATCAATATTATTTGTCAATGTTGATTCCACTTGTTGATCTTAATCATTTGGCCTAAGCCTTAAGAAATTTAAAGATCCTTTCAATCGATCTTCTCCAACAGATCGAAAGGATGCAATCTCTTAACGCGTCGATTTCCTTTTGATCTCTCCTTGATCGAATAATGATATTCTTTTTATGATATATCGATTTATTGGAGTTTACGCAGATCTCTCTCATGATCATTCGTTTTGATTTTGGTTGACCTCATTTTAAGCAATTCTTGGGATAAGTGTTACAAAACTTAGTCTAGAGTAGTAGCTTCTATTCAAGTAGGCGTGATTTGCGTAAATATGAATCTCTCGATATGTCAATGAGTAAATTTATCAATTCGCGTGATTTCTACCTATTTGTCCTTTTGATGCAAATTTCTCGGATAGGCTTCTTGAAATGGAAATTGCATTTGCATCCTTCTTGGCCTCTATAAATTGGACCAATGTTTTACACAACTTCACCCATTCACCATACTTATCTTCTTTTGTAAGAATCATGTATCTTGGTGAACCCTTGTTTAAATTGAGACTTAGGCAAACACTTTTACACCCCTTTTATATGATTTCATCTTCTCAAATCAACCCATTGCATCCCTTATTGTTGTTTTCTTCATCATCTTTGATTTCACATAACGATTCTTTGCAAAGCTTTCTCTAATTTGGATTGTTGCAAGCGAGAGACACTTCGAGAAGTATCACCTTGTGTGTCTATCTGGATGATGTAACGTAACCATGACTTAGTAAGGTATAAAATTCAAACCACATGTGCCCATGAGATCGATGACCAACTCTTTGGCACACGTGCTCCATTCAACAATTTGGAGAGCCCTACTACTCCTCCTTTTTAGGGCTCGTGCTTAGTAATCTGTCAATGCCGCTCTCACTTCACTTGGAGAGTCCATCGGTTTTGGCATGGGATTACCTTTCAAGCCCCCTCACTTTTGTTAAGTGGGAAAATGAGCGTCGATTTCATAAAATCTCTCTCTTCCCCTCATTAACACTTAACTAATGAGTTCGGGTTTGGGTTTGGAAGTTTAGGGTTAGGTGTAGGATTTTGGTTAACATTTAAATTGACCTCCGGGTCTTCTTGTACTTATAACTTCGTAATGTAACCTCACCTTCGGGTTTTTATCAATGAAAAGTTGGTTATTTCATCGTTTGTAAATTCACCTTTCTTATCGATTGTTTAGCTCTTAATCTCGAATCTTGCTTGTTGAAATAGCTAAAACGAATCACAAAGAAATACTATAACCAAATTGATTTAATCGGATAATCCTTTAAACCGAGCATTTTCCTTCAATCGATAAACCTTGAATCGATCGGTTCCTTTAAACCGATAGACTTTTAAATCGATAAACTAAAATCGATCGATTCCTTTGGATCGATAGCGTGTAAGTCGATCTATTTTTGCTTATCGATCTCTTGAGATCGGTTAAGATACCAAACTGCGATTTCTCTCGATCTGGTTAGAATTAGTTCGAGAACATTCCATCAAACATTTTTGGTGACATTTCTCCAAGATCTAGAAGTCTAGCTCATTGCATAAATCTATCGAATCGATCTCGACTAGTGGCTTGGTTAGAATATCAAATTATACGTATATTGATTTGTCGATATTCTTCTTTTCAACGTGATCTCTTAATCTTTATCATGCATCTCTATGTAGAAGTGGAAATTTATTAAGAATATATGGATAATACAATGTTGTAATTGTCTTTACTCAAGGACAAATATATATTAAAGTTTGTTGATGTATTATTAATAATTAGTGGACTTCTTTGAAAACCACGAGATGGGTTTATTAGGTTGATTTTAAGTGGATCTTGCAACCTCCATAATAAATCGAATACCCACTAAGCTCTAGATTATCATCGATGGGTAAAATAAACCAAGGTTTATTGTTCCTTCAGATACTTAAGAATCCGCTTAATTTTCTAGGTGGTGATCATTGGATTTAATCGCACATTGAAATTTATTATAATAAAGATCAATAGCCCTATATTATTAATTTTATAGTGGAATAAATGGATCCATCTTGAATATTAATCATCATAGGAATTTTGGCTTCCTTACTATTTTGAATTCCAAATAGCTAAAAAAAAGATTTTAGTGTACTTTGCTTATTGATGAATATCCGAACTTTGTTTAACTTGGAGACCTAGAAAAATTCATCGACCCATCATGGACATCTCAAATAGCCCAAATTAATCTTTCAATAGGCTCTTGTTAGGAAAAGAAGATGAGAAACCATCGAGAATATCTTCTCCATCTTCTATTTAATTTTCTAGTTCCTTTAGTGAAATTTCGATCAGAATCGAGAAAAAAGTGTATCATTTTCTTAATTGTTTGAAAAAGATTTTTTTCTTAAACGATAAGTTTTCTTGCCCTTTTCAAAATACATAAACTTTCCGCTAGTACCCCGTTTAAGAAAATTCGTGGGAAGCATAAGATTTAAAATGAACAAATGGCTTTGATTCTCATCGTAATCAATTTTCGATATGAATTTAAAAAAGCAACAAGTCTTGCCTTATTTTTCGTGATAACATTTTTCTCATCTTTTTCTTGAAGATCCATTTAATTATGGAGTTCCCAAAAGAATATATAGAATATATTCTCGATTGTAGTTGGTTCCTTGGCGGATCAAGAATAATGGCATTTTTCCTCGATGTCTAGTTTTAATTTTATCGACGGGTCTCCAATTATCGATCGGTTGGATGGTTAATTACGATTTAGTGTTTTGAAACATCGTCCGTTTCGATAAAATCTTATAAATAGGGATTGAACTTTATGGTCCACTTGATAAGAACAAGTCTCGGTGATGTTGGAATCATCATGTGTTGGAAATATTGAGAAATCGATTCAAAGGTGGTAGCAAAATATTTTATTTTCTTAGGATTTATTAAAAATTGGAATGTAAATTGTGATTTGAATCCTTTCCGATCCATTTTACGAATTCAGTTGTAGATCGTGGGACATTTTGGAAGATGCTTCATTACATGGGGTGTTTAAGGCTCTTGGGTTGTTTTGTTCCTGAAGGCTTTCTTTAGATAGGAATATCCTAGAAATATTCATCTCTTGGCCTCAAAAGATACTTTTCCCATTGTTGTGTATGTATCTATTCATGGAAGTAAGAAACCACGAGGTTTTCTTCGCCCTTATCATAGGGTGTTTTGTAGTGAGCCTTTAGAGATTGGCATGCGGTGTTGATTTATTTAAACGGTTTGGTATCGTATGTTTAATTAACATTGTTAGGAAAAACTTCTTTGAGAGTTTTTTTAATTATTATGTTGGCATCCCTTGATTTTCATCTTGTATACCAAACTTCAAAAATGTTATAAAAGAGTTCGTAAATTTACCTTTTTCGATCTCGAATAATTTTGTAAAATCTTGGTTGTCGCCTCATTCTTCTTATTAAGAATATAATAAACTTGGAGTAGTCATCGATTACCGAGTGGTTTGAGCGTCCGTTGAATTTAAAATATTATTTAAAAATCCATATGAAGCATTAAATTGAAATTGAAAAATTCCTTTGAATGAAGCTTTGACGGTTTTTCCCTCGACCGCAGCATTACATATACGATCCTTTGAGAACACTTCAAAGTCCTTTAGAGACATCCTATTATCTTATTAAGAGTTTTAAAGTTGGAAATTGGATTTGCTACTCTTGGAACTTTAACAAAAAAAACGCATTTCTTGGACAACTGTTCCAATTTAGATCGTCCCTTTTCTTTTAGCAATATCTGTTGATTTCGATTCTTGATAGTGCATTGATCATCGAGCGTATGAATGGTTGTTAACCGATAATAGGTTGTGCTTCGGACAACCCGACAAACGAGACTCCGATTATTTGTACATCATCATTCTCTAAGGTTAACCCTTTGGTATAACCAAAGTTATCATCACCGAAAGTATTTTGTTCTAATAGGAAAATAAAATCATGTGCCTTGAGCATCCAATCGATGTACCGGATAGTTGATTTGCACACCTCCTTTGTTAAAAATCGGATCGGCTTTTTTAATTTCGGATTGGGTCCCGAGGGGTTAGGTTTGGATTCGGGATCCATACAAAAAGCACTTCTAAATCGAGAAGGCCTGATTTTTCCATTGTCAACATAATCATACTTATCCTCATACTTTTCGATTTGTAAATTTTGGAACTTAGAAGACTTAATTTAACTTTTGGTTTGTCTTCTTTTTAACAATTAACATAAAATCATGACCTAAATTTCGACTATTACAAAATAATTGCTACCAATTCATAAAGATAGTGTTTTTAATTTTCCCTTTTTGTAGGTTGTCTTTTTCGAAAAAAAATAAAAAAAGAAATGGGTTCTTCCGTTGAGATGCTTTACCGGTTAGGGTTCATTTGTTCCGCTACGGTTAGGCACTTGAAAATGCTCAACCGGTCTCTTACCCCTATTAGATACAAGTTTAGCTTTTGGTGTAAAAATTAAATGCGATTACACCTTTACGAGATGAATCGATCGGGGCTTTTGAGGATGTGGAGGGTTTCTCATAGCCAAGTCCCTCCTTATCAATCTTTACTCGAAAATAGGCGTTTATGTCTTTAGCGGTTTGAGATGATTTTGAAAAAAACATCTAACTAAATGATTATCCTCGGAGGATTTGGACTTTCATGCATTCGGAATAGCTCATCGAATTTTGCTTGCAAGATTTTGAAGTCAAAACTTGCTTTTCGTTAATTTCCATCGATCTTTGAAAAGCTTTAACTTCGAGAATTTTAAATTCCTCGGTTAATGGACGTTTAGGATGATCTAAGTTCGGAGGCTTTTTCCGAGATCATTTTCTTTAGCAAGTCGATTATTTCTAGTCCTCAAACTTATCATTCTAAACTTCTACAATAGCATATTTGCATTGGAGAGATCTTCAACAATTACTCGAGTAGAGTTAAAAAGTGTGCTAATGATAGCGAAGTGTAAAGCCGAAGGGGTTTGGAGGTTACCTCGGATTTGGTCCTCCCGGCCAAAGTTCATCATCGTCGGCGAGAATATCAGATCTTCTTTTTCATAGAAGTCGGCAACCTTCTTTCAAAACTCTTCACAGAGGAGTATCCGAGTCCTCGGGAGGCGGAAGAAAATTTGATGTATCAAACCATGGCTCTTGTCTCTAACCGTTGCTCTCTTTTGTTCCTCTTTTCTTCCCTCTCTCGGCGGTAGTGCAGGCTGTGCTATAGTGACTCCTGGCTTCTCCTGATTGGTGGATCCACCGTTCCTTTCCTTCCGGGTGAATCACTCCTTGATATGACCTATCGGTGATTTTCCTTTTCGATAGTAGTCGAATCGATTGGTTATCTCTTCCTTCCTTCTTCCCGACTATCTCTTTCCCTTTCATCTCATGATCCCTCCGATCATCGGATCTGGTTCTTTCGGAGAATTGTCGATCTCCTATCTCGTCCTCGGGTATGTTGATAGTCCTTATAGAATCTTGATACTTACCAAGTTGTATAAACTTCTCAAACTTCCCGTAAGCAACGATTTTGGACTTAATATATTTCCAATGGGTTCATTGGCCTTTTTTATTTTGGTTGCCTTGAAGTTAATCGATTTTGAAGTCGAGGTTTCAAAGCGGGGACCTCGTCTTCATCGATAACCTCTTTCAATCGGGTCGAATGAGCTTTAAGACTTTAAGGTTTCATTCTTGAAATGTCACGGCAATCTTTGATTACCGTGACCTTCATAATTTCTTGGTGAAAGGATCTTATAGTTGATATCTTTATGGACATCTCTACCAAGTTCTCGAAGCTTGTTTAAACATTGTAATTCTTTAAGTTCGTTGATGGTTTTTTAATCTTGAACTTTTATTTAGGCGAAGATGGTATTGTCTTTAATAATTCAATTCCCTCGCAGATCGAAAAAGTATCCCACATTTTTTTGATTTGAGATATTTAATCTTTTCTTTGGTGACCTTATCCATTGTCTTCATGATGATATGTCTTGCAATGGTGTTATGAATTTTCTTTCTTACGTGTCCATTTTGGGCTTTTTTACAAGACTTCATGGGAAAGTCCGGATCTCCTTCGCAGGATTGTGTAGTAAATGATGATGGGTCCTCTCGATGACTTCCATCATTACGCCACCGATCGAGCCTAGATGGTTGGACATATATATGGCCCATCTGCATACTCATCAATTGAGAATCAATGCAGATCATGTGGGAATGTTATTGATTTTGGAAAATGAATGAGTTTTTAAAAAACGGTTTTTCAAGAAAATTGACCACAATGACACGTAGTATTGGTTTATCGATACCACTTGTAGGTCCCGAACAAAAATATTTAATCATTAGAGGGAGGGTGAATAGACTTAAAAAAACTTTCATGCGGATCATTGTTGATATGATCATCAAAGTGCGATGAATATTTAATTTTCGATAATCAAAAATTAAGAATTATCGATTGGTAACTATCGATTAACCCGATGTCGCGGAAGCTTTAAGTTTTACCTGTGTGAAAATGTTTGTATAAATCGATTCCAAGTTTTATCTTTTTAATCGGATGAGTAAAATATCAATCGATCGGATTTAGCTTGGTGCTATCGATCTTTTTAGAATATGTATGCGCTTTAAGATTGTGCGATTGATGATAAAGGCACACAAGATTTATAGTGGTTTGGTCCCACGCCCACTCTTCCCTTTCAAGGGGCAAAACTTCTAATTGGACTTAGTTTAGTGTGTTAGTCCAACACAAAGATGTAGATGTTTTAAGAGTTCTAGGATCCCGTAAATCAAGATTAGAAACCCTAGATCTGAAATCTTGCTAAACAACTTATCCTAACTTGGGGGTTTGGGTAAGATTGTTGAGGTTCCAACTATGAAATCTTTCCTAGTGAATGCAATTTCGATAGCTAGATGAAAAGATTTCTTGCTAAGAACTTATGGGATGAACACAATATAAAATAAGCTTGTTGTTGTGTTCTTCGTATGAAATGACTATAGTTTGAGCTTCGTGATTATGTTGTTTGTCAAGCATTTCCGTGTGTCACTAAGTGTGATCCCATATTTATAGACCTTGAGATCAAAGAGCCGTTGGAGAGCAATTTGAATCTCAAGGCTATTTTAGGTAGACTTTGCGGGCTTGATGTGACGCGTCTTGAGAGCGGCAAAAAAGCGTGAATGTATATTTTATAGCCGTTTGAGAAGCAACATCGAATCTTCTGTTCATACGTGTTTCTTCCTTATTGGATGGAAGCCTTGCTGCGGTGTTGTTCCTCCAACTAAGGTTGGTATTCATCTTGTTTGGATCTAGGCGTATGTTAAGATGAAACATCGATCTTTCATCTTATCCGATCGTCGAATCGCCAATCGATCCACGATGGAGTCTTTCGCTGTTGACTTAGCTTCAAGTTGGCCGACTCCTACCGATGTAGGTCTTCGGGTACGATCTTATCGGAATCATTGAGTATTCTAAGTTTGAGCTTCATGACTTCCGATAAGTTGAGTTATCGACAAAGTTCGATCCGATCTTCCGTTCGGGTTTAAGATCGCCTCGCTTCTGGATATCGCTTTCTTCCGATTCTTCAGATTCGACCTATACATATTGAGTTCCCCTCAATATGTGACCTATTTATTACATGTTTTTCTATACAATCATTATCAATGGTCTCCTATATTTAATGTAAACATCATACCTAATTGGTCCTATTACATGTGTTTTTGGAACTTTCATCAACACTATAAATTTCCCAACACCAGCAGATATCGTCCTCCATAAAAAAGTTTTCCCAGTACCTCCATAACCATACACAAAAAACACTCCACCTAAATCTGACGATGCAGATCTAATAATTTGATAAAAAACAACACGCTGGTCATCATTCAATCTACTTAGCAAAACTTCATACTCCATCCTTAGTTCAACTCTATTATACGAGAACTCAGTCAAAATCATCCTATTACGGGATGTTATACTGTTATCAGCAATTGCCACATGCATCCCATCAAAATCGTTCAAACTCTTACCAAGAGAATGCAACATATTATCGATTTCTAAAAGATAACAATTCTTGATCTCATCATCCGTCGTTCTCAACTTTACAAACATAAGAAGTATAAAAAAAATTATCATTAAAAAAAATACGTAAAATAATGTATGATATTTTTAATAAGATATTAAATAATTACAAATAATATATATATATATATATATATATATAACATGACAATATATACAACAATAATATAAAAAAGAAAATTATTTTAAACACTTAAATAATATAATCATATAAGTATGATTGATATATAAAACACCTAAATAAGAAAAACGTGCAAATAACTTTGGTGGGGAAGAATACGGAAACTGATCAAAATATAATGGGGAGGAGGAAATTTAATTTAAAGAAGTTATAATATTAAAAAAGTACCTGGATACCGCATTATTTTTCTTCTCTTATACAAAATATCATCAGACAGATATTTCCAACACTTATCCCATATATCACACGGATTATTTAAAGATCCGGAATTGAGAAGTGTAATAAAAAGAGATCTCATTGAAGATGCAGATGCCCAAACGCTAGCCTGTTCAAGTCCATCAACATATTCTCTACCATCATCCAACAACCCCCTAGCAAAGCACGCATAACGAAATGTGGGATAAACTGTTCCTCTAAACTTTTTTATATCATCAAAACACTTTGGTCCAGTAACAACGTTCAACAGAATTCTCAGATAATGTGCCTCGCCAATTCCAGGTGGTAAATAAGAATTACGACCAACAACAAATCTCCTCTGCCTGGGTTCCCACGTCCTTGATTTTCTTTTAAAAACAAAAAATTGAGGAATCTGAGCATATGTCAATTCAGCTGCTTCATCAGAATGCTTATTCAAATCAAACCAAGCCAAAAACATGCTAGTCTTCACACTCGATCTGTCCGAAACAGAATCCAAAGAATCTGTGTCCCTGAACATGACATTTTGTTTTTCTGGAAGATGAAATGCCAAACGTTCAACAGACGGATACCTGTAGTTAATTTCAAAACAAAATATTCTCCAAGCAGCTTTACACGGGGAAATATACCTACAATCATAATACATCTTGATCTCATCAACAATTGATGCTTGATTAGACTCCCCATTGTTTTCAACAAAAGTAGCAGTCACACGATCATGACCCTTTTTGATATACTTGAATAAGTATTTAATGGCTCTAGATTGATTGCACCATTCAACATTAATATGGGCATCGTATTTTAAGAGTAGATATCTGTTATGAGGAACAACAAATCTATTGTCCAAAACAACATTCTTTTTCTTCAGGGTTTTACCATCGTCCCTTCGCCTATAAATAGAATATCCATCATCATCAAATGAACTCTCGGACGAAAACTTCTTTGGAAATTTCTTTGTACATTCACCTTCTTCGGAATAGCACGGAGAGTACTTAACATTTGGACCACAAGGACCATGCATCATAAAATCATGGACGATTTCAAAATACTGTTTATCATTCACCTCATCAGGTAATTCAGTTGAAATTATGCGATCAATATCATCACCTGAAGAAGCATCATTATAATTTTCAAGAAAAATCAAGATATGTGCATGAGGCAACCCACGTTTCTGAAACTCCACAGTATACACAACTGCATAATAATATATAAAAATTTATTAAAAAATACTACAATTAATTATGATAATGAATCATCATATTAATAGAACATAATTATAAATAAAACTTTAGATTAAAAAAAAATTGTACCTGCCCGAACGTTCCCAAATATTTTATTTTGGCGAATGTCGCGAATAATGCATCCAATTTAACCTTAAAGATGCGACACGCAATATCAGGTCGATCTTCGGGATTTTAACCTCTATGCGACATATATCGAACAATTTCTGGCCATTTTGAATTGCACGTAAATGTTATAAACAACTGCGGATAACCAGCCCAACAACAAATATCCATATCATCTTGATAATTCTGCATCATGTACCGTGGACCTCCAGTAAATAAAGGAGGCAACACAATACGTTTGCCAACAGCTCTTCCTTCCCTCTCTCCATCCAAATAAGCATCTTCAAGACCAACATACATATCACAACGAAGTTCCTTTTGATGATTTTTTATGTACAAAAGCCTTGCAGATTCAACCATTTTATATGCATCTACAATGAATTGTTGCGTCAACCTCTTGTAAGATAATAGTGTAGGTGGTGTTGGGGTTATACTGAAAAGTATACTTTTTACTTTTTAAACCAAACTGAATTTCTTATTTACTTACTGAAATAAATTATTAATCACTGTAGCATCAAATATGAATGAATGTTATATATATTTGTTGCAAACCTGTTCAATAAATAAGTACGTATTACGTTGTAGTTAATTTGGTGATACCAGATCACAGAAGATCAAATTAACAGTTCCTCGTGACTAAGTACAAATTCACAACCTAGATGGAAATGAACAATCCATCATGAAAGGTTGAAGTGTAAGGCTCAGATTGGCTTGTCTTGACCAAGAGATTACACTAGTGCAATATGATGCGCTGAATAGGACCTACATGAGGATAAATTCTTCGGTACTTAATATACAAGAATTAGACCTCAGTGGTTCGTTATTTCTTAATCTCCGTCCCATAAATAGGATCGTGTGAAATTAATAACTATTGCTTTGACTTATGATAGGAAGAGAATCAATGTGATTCGATACCTTATATCTTGGGCAATATTATTGATTACATGACGATTGCTAAGATTTAATACGGAGAATCGTGAGCAAGTACGACTTACTTGATTTGTCCCCTTGGTGGGCTCATAATCTTTATCATACCAAATCTTGCAAGTGGAAATTTATTTCCGGTATGGATAATAATGTTGTGTTGTCTTTACTCCAAGGACAAATATATTAATTATTATAAAGTTTGTTCAGTGGCCTAATTAATTAGTGGACTAAGATAATTTTAAACACGGGAAATAATGACCGGGAGCCATATTATTGTGAAGTCATAATTTGGGTTAAGATGGATAGTTCAATATTAATTTTATAGTGGAATAAATTAATATTAATGGGCTTGAATAATATTTTGGCTAAATATTAAAGTTTCATAGCCCATTGGAGGTCCAATCTTAATTCTCCTAAAAGCCCCTCAAATAGCCCAAATTAAAGTCCAATTAATGAAAAGGAGAAGAAAATATTATTGCCTATATTTTCTAGTAATTTTCGAAAATTGTAGGAAAAGAAGAAGAAAGATTTTCTTAATTTTCTTGAAAAGATTTTTATGGAAAAAGATAAGTATTCTTGGAATACATGATTATCCCATAAATTCAAGAAATCAAATCTTGATTCCTTTTTCCTTGTATTTTTCGAAAAATATGGTATAAAGGGAAGTGGGATTTTTATGAAAAAATTTAATTATGGAGAAAAGAATATATGGGATATATTCAAGATTTCTTGGAGATCAAGAAAAAGATTTTCCTCCTTATTTTTCTAGTGGAAAAATTGGAAACCCTTGTCCTATAAATAGGGGATGAACTTTTCATCCCCAAGGCAATTCCGTGTGTTGGAAATATTAGAAATCCACAAAGGTGGTAGCAAAATATTTTATTTTTCTCCTTTATTAAAATCGTTCGTGTGAATCCTTCCATCGGATTACGTTCGTGGACGTGGGACATATTTGGGAAGGCTCTTTGGGTTGATCCATCGTCTCAACGGTTGTCTCTACAAGAGATATGTAATCTCGTAACTCCTAGATTCCACATGCTTAAGATTTACGTGGATTACGTGTACGCATGTTGCTTATTTGCTTGTTTAATTATTATGTTGAATTGATTTAGGATTAATTCATGTTAGTAATTAATTGATTAATTTAAATATGTATTTAAATTCATCTCGAATAGATCCGGGCACCTCTTATTTTCCAACAACTGGTATCAGAGCTTCGGTTTTGAGCTCTGACTTTTAAATTGTTATTTAAATTATGTTGGCCATTAAATTGAAATTTGGATAGTAGAATTGCTAGATCTGTTTTGCACGTATCCAATTGTCATGGTATTTAACGTGTTTAATTTTCATGCGTATGAATGGTTTTAATTCGACTCGTTCGAATTTGTTTTTCTCGTGAGAAAATTCATGAGTAAATTAGGCTATTTGATTTGTTCAATGTAATAGACTAGTCTAGATTTAAGCAAGGGTGCAGAAATCGGTAGGCGCCAGGCGGGAGTTCGTAGGCCGCCTAATTTTTTTTTTCCAAATATTAATTTTACTTTGAAATTTTCAACATGAAAAATAAAAAATCACAACAATTAACATAAAATCATAGTCATAATTACAAAATAAGAACTCAAAAGTAGTGTTTTTAATTTTTAGATTTCAAAAAAAAAATAAAAAAAATCGGCGCCTAGGTCGGGGTCATTTTGCCCGCCTAGGCGCCGAAAATGATAGAAGCCAATTTTCAGGCGACCGCCACATGGAGTCTTTAGCGCCAGGGCGTGATTTTTGCAATCATCGATTTAAGGTGCATTTAGACGTTATATAAATTTCTCGATCAAGACGTAAGATGAAAAATGAGGAGTTGAGATGGACCCAAACCGCATGGACGGCATCGCTTCAAACGCACTAATGGAGGATATGACGCGAAAGCATTAGACGCATAGGCGCCACACGCCGCCAAAGTGGGATTCAAGGATACTCACTTTTTGTGGACGGGATTCAAGCGATTCTCTATCATTATGCTCGACTTCGCCCATCGGAGATCCAAGATGGCGATGTTGGGAAATATAACCCTGAAGATGATGCGCTTAAAGAGGACCGCTGGCGGGGTGGGCCGGATCGGGCGCGGCATCCCTACCGCGAGCCGCTTTGGCATGACGTTTGAGATTTAATTTTTTTTTTCGAGATTTAACGAGTGGAAGAAATTCAAGACGACGTTTCTTCAAAATCAAGCTAAGAAAAATCAAACCATGACAGTTGGATAATTTGTGCCCAATATGTTTATTTTATGCTTTGCTTGATTTATTGTTGCATTTTCTTATGCTTTATTTAATTTATTTAAATGTGTTTGCATGAGAATTGCCCAACGAAAAATCTCAAATTCAAAAATTACTAAGTAAGTTTTAAACAATTAATTCGGTTTTGAATCGAATTAATTTTGACCTCCATGATTTATTTATTTGTGAAATATTTTGGAGAAATTCCCCTAAGGGACGACCAAAAGAAAGCTTTCACATGAATAAAATCTCAAAAGGATTATTGTGAATTATTATTAGTGGCGACGATGACCCTCCCAAGAGGCACGATCAAAACGAAGTAGTAATTCTGTATTTAATCATGATTATTACTTAGGTATAAAATTGATATGCATATACTTCGCCAAAGTCCATGTCAATTTTGCATTGGTCAAGTGGGAGCCAACTATTAATTTTCTTTTAAAATTAAAGGTTTGTAACTGTTCTGCGTGAATGTGATTTAAATGATGACCCTCCCAAGAGGCTCATTTAAAACTGTTTTGAGATGTTGGTTGATGCATGTTCATGTTGGGAAATTTATAGTTTTGATAAAAGTTCCAGAAACACATGTAATAGGACGGTTGTTAAAAAATCGATGTTTATATTACCGTTTATAGAATACCGGTTGATAATTACCAGATAGAACAACCGATGTAATAGATAGGTCACATATTGGGGAACCTCAATATGTATAAGTCGATCCAAGACCCAAAGAACAACCGATATCCCGACTGCCGAGAATGCTAGAGAAGAATAGAAGATCGATCGACCGATCTAGTCGATATCTCACCAAGTCATAAAGCTCAAACTCAAAATACTTGAAGATCGATGACTTCCAAGATCGCACTGGAAGACCTACATCACCGAAGTCCGCTAGTTGAAGCTAAGTCAACCGCACCGAAGACTCCATCAGTAGATCGATCGATTCGACCGATCAAATTTCACCTGTGAAAAATCGATGTTTCACCTAATCATACGCCGATGATCCGAACAAGAAGAATGTCAACCTTAGTTGGAAGAACAACCCGAAAAAGTGCGCCTATTAACCAATAAGAACAAGACACGATGATCGGAGCCGACAATTACGGATTTGATGTCGCTTTCTCTAACGGCTATAAAATACAAGTTCACGCTTTTCGCCATGCTGCCTCAAGCACGCCACATCAATCTCAAAAACCTACTAAATATAGCCGAAATTCAAATTGCTCTCCAACGCCTCTTTGATTTCAAGGTCTATAAATATGGGATCACACTTCAGAGTGAAGACACGGAAACACTGAACAATCAAGAACCTCAAGCAATTATCAGATTTCCGCACGAAGAACACGATCAAGAAGATTATTTTATTAAGTGTTCATCCCATAAGTTCTTAGCATAGAAATCTTTTCATCTAGCTGATAGGCTACCTTAAACACTAGAAAAGATTTCATAGTTGGAACCAAAACAATCTTATCCAAACCCAAAGTTAGGTTAAGTTGTTTAGCAAGATTTCGCATCAGGTTTCTAGTTCCGATTTCGGGATCGGTTGAGTGAGAACTCCTTAAATATCCGGTTTTGTCTTTGTGTTGGACTAACACATAAAACTAAGTCCAGTTGGTTAAGTTGGTGCCCCTTGTGATAGGGAAGAGTGGACGTAGGACTGGTTTGTCCGAACCACTATAAATCTTGTGTGCCTTTACTGCTTTGATTAACTGTCTACACAATCGCACAACCTTTAAAGCGCATACATATTCTAAGTTGAGATCGCCTAGCACCAAGCTTCGATCGATCAAGCTTGACACTTCACCAACTAGTTAAAAGACTAACTTTGAATCGATTTAAAAAAACTGCTTTTTTCACATCGGGTAAAACTTAGCTTCCAAGACACATAAGTTAAACCGATAGTTACCGAATCGACCGCTTTTCCGCGATTAGTAAGTTGGTTATCCCCAAATCGATTCACTCAGACTCGATCAAAGCTAACCGCCATCACACCCGATTCAAGACAAAAAAGTTTTTAAGTCTATTCACCCTCCCCTAGACTTCGCCCTCACAAACCCGCTCGGGGACCTACAAGTGGTACCAGAGCGGTTGGTTCTCATCGACTAATCGACTTTTGTGTATCATCGATTCTTGAGGAAGAATCTTTGTGGTCGATCGAATCGATCTTGAAAAACCTTCTTAAAACTCATTCATTTTCCAAAAACACTCAAAGATGGATAACACCTCAGAATGTATCATGATCCGTCGAAGTTCTCAATCGATGAGTATGCAGATTGGGCCATATATATGTCCAACCATCTAGGTTCGATTAGTGGCGTAATGATGGAAGTCATCAAAAGAGGACCCATCATCATATATTACGATAACCCCGCAGGTTGGAGGAGATCCAGATTTTTGCCGGGAAGTCTTGTACTATTTAAAAAAAGCCCGACCTTGATGGATGCAAGAGGAAAGGGAGATACTCTAGATACTATCGCAAGGCATATTATCATGAAAACAATGGATAAGGTCACCAAGGAAAAGGTTAAGTATCTCAAAATGCGAAAAGCAATGTGGGATACTCTAGGTGAAATATGCGAGGGAAATGACCAGATAAAAGATAAATTTGGTCTCGCAAGCCAAACCGGTGAAGTTCGAAAAATTGAAGATGGTAATCTAAAACCATTAACTCGATGGAAGGATTACAATGTCAATAAACAAGCTTCGAGAACTTGGTAGAGAGATGTCCGATAAAGATATCAACTACAAAATTTTAAGGTCTATCACCAAGAAATGGGACATGAAGGTCACGAGAATCAAGGATTGCCAAGACATTTCAAAAATGAAGCCAAGTAGCTTGTTCTTGAGCCTTAAAGCTCACGAAGTTCGATTTAATTGAGAGAGGACAAGCAGATGAAGATGAGGTGCCCGCTGAAGCCTCAACTTCCAAATCAGTTGCTTTTAAGGCAACCAGCAGCAGATTGAAGACCAATGAACCCATTGGAAACATCATAAGTCAGTAATCAGACGATCGCTCGCTACCAGAAACTAGAAAAATCAAATACTTAACCGGGTAAGTATCGAAGATTCTATAAAGATTATCAACATAGCCGAGGAAGAGATAGGAGATCGCATAAACAGATCTCCAGAAGAACGATCTCGATGATCGGAGAGATCACAAAGATGAAAGGAAAAGAGATAATCTAAATGATGAGAGAAGAGATAACCAATGATTACTATCGAGGAAAGGAAAGTCAACCGATAGATCATTTTCAAAGTGATTCACCGGAAGAAAAAGGTTCCGTGGATCAAGGAGCATGCTTCAAACAGTGGAGAAGGTCACTCCGCAGGAACCGACGCCAAGAGAAAGGGAAGAAAAGAGGAATTAAGAGAGCAACAAGACAGGACATGGTTGCCGACACGTTCGATGGACGATTCAGATTCCGCCCTCCGAGGATTCTCGGATACTCCTTCAGAGAAGATTTTATCCGACAAGAATTGACTTCTATGGAAATGAAGATCCGATATTCTCTTGGGGATGATGATGAGATCCGCTCGATGGCCAAGGAGGACCAACCGAGGTAACCTCCAAACCTCGCTTTGTTCGCTTTGCTATCATTAAGACACGCCGGGAGATTCGCAAATTTACTCGAGCAATTGCTTGAGGATCTCTCCAATGCAAGAGACACTTATGCTATAGTGGAAGTCGAAAATGACAAGTCGAGGACCGTAAATAATGACTTATTAAAGAGAATGATCTAAAGCCTCCTCGAACTTAAAATTATCAAACCGCCGAAGGCAACCGAGGAATTTAAAATTCGAAAAGTTAAAGCTTTCGATCAGAGAAGCAGATCAAAGATCACCGCAATTAACAAAACAACTTCGATGAGTTCAAAATCTCGCAAAGCAAAATTCGATGAGCTATTTAAAAGCATGAAAGTCTAAAATCATCGAGGATAATCACAGAAGAAAATAGAGGTTTTCACAAAATCATCTAAAACCGTTCAAGACATCTAACAACGATTAACAAGAAGGGACTTGGGTATGAGAACCCTTCCACATCCTCAAAAGCCCCGACTGATTCATCTCAAAAAGGTGTAATCAGACGAGTTTCTAACAAAGATACACCACAAGCCAAACATGTATCTAATAAGGGAAAAAAAGACCGAGTTGAGGGTAAAGGCGGTGCCTCAACCGTAAGGGGAAACGTAAATGGAGCCCAATCGGTAAAGCATCACCGAGGAATCAACGGAAGAACCCGGTTCTTCGAAGAGACCTCAACCCGATCAACATATCAGAAATCGAAAAAGACAACCCAGAAAAGGAAAGTCTAACTGAGACCCAATCAAGGTCACCGCCTTAATAAGCATGCTTCGTAAACCAAAAAAACCACCTTTAAAAAGATATGAATCTTTTGATGGTAGCAATCAGACCTACCCCTATAATCGTAAATCTAGGGTCAGCCAAGACCGAACCACACCGATGAAAAAAAGACAAACAGAAAAGATAAATCCCAAGTCTTCTAAGTCATCCAAGGTTCACACTAATAATCATACTAATCAGAAAGCATATAAAGAGACGTATGATTATGTTGATAGGTATGGGAGACAAATCAGGCCTTCTGATCTAACTGATCACAATAGAAGTGCTCTGTTTGTATGGATCCCCAAAACTAATCCTAACCCCTCGTGACCCAATCCAAAAGGGTACCTAAAGCCCGATTTGGGTGGGCGCAGGATCGCGTGGGTCGGCCAACAAAGGAGGTGTGCAAGCAACTATCTGGTACATCGATAGTGGATGCTCAAGGCACATGACTAGAAGCAAACATCTCCTCAGCTCTTACATAGAACAGAAAGGCCCGCGTGTACTCTTCGGTGATGATAACTTTGGATATACCAAAGGATTTTAACCTTAGAGAATGATGATGTACAAGTAATCGAGTCTCAGATGTCGAAGGTCCAAGCACAACCTTTTATTTGTTTCACAACCGCGACAACGGATTCAAGGTGTTGAGTTCTCGACCGACCAATGCACTATCAAGAATCGAGCCACTCAAAAGATTTTGCTAATTGGTTCAAGGAAAGGGACGATCTACACGGTGATTGGAACAGGTTGCCCAAGAAATGCATGCTCGATTGTCAAGAGTTCCAAAAGTAGCGGTTGGCTCGGCACACAAAAGAATGAGCCATCCGAACTTTAAAACTCTTAATAAGATAGCAAGGATGTCTCTAGTGGAAGGACTTCCGAATGAAGTATTTTCAAAGGATCGGACATGTAATCGCGATGTCGAAGGAAAACAGTCAAAGCTTCATTCAAAGGAATTCGACCGATCCAAAGCAGAGTAATCGCGTTGCTTATATGGATTTATTTGGACGATTTACCAATCGGTCTCAACGGACAAATATACTCCGTAATCGTGGATGACTATTCCAAGTTTACGGGTTATATTCTTACATAAAAAGAATGAGACGATAAAAAGAAGATACCCGAAAGTTACTAAAAAAGATTACAAAATGAGAAGGGTAAAAGCAGTAGTAAAAATCGATCGATAAAGGTACATAATTTTCGAACTCTTTTTATTATCGATTTTTGCTCTAAGTTTGGTATCAAAGATGAAACATCACCGCAAGGACGCCCACAAATGTAATGGAGTAGCGAACGGAGGAACAGAACTCTCAAAGAATCGCCGCACGATGTTAGTGAACATGCAATACCAAGCCGTTTTCAAGCGTATAATCGCATGCCATAGTCGTAGCAGATGTCTTCCGACTAAGGCTCACTACAAAACACCCTATGAACGTGGAAGGGCGCGAAAACCTCGTGTTTCTTACTTCCATGTTTTTGGGTGTAAGTGTTTCATACACAACAATGGGAAGAGTGGGTTGAAGACTTTTGAGGCCAAGTCAAAATGAGGGTATATTCTTAGGATATTCCTCATCTAGCAAGGCTTTTCGTGGTTTACAACAGATGAACCCTACTTGTGGAAGAAACACCCCATGTAGTCTTTGATGAAGCATCTTCCAACAAGAGAAATCGCCTCGTAACAAGACGCACGATCAACCAAGACTGATGCTCATAAAATGGATCAACTTAACGATCAAAAAAAAAAGAATCGTAAACCGTGAATAAAGATACATTCCAGATCTAGCTGATTCACCGGATCATTCAGATCCTAAGGTACGAAAAAACTGTCGATGAAGAAGTCGGCATACCGAGATAATATCAATCGAACCATCCGGTTCGGGGGGAACACTGAAGTTCCCACGTAACGTAACAGACATCAGATACGATGAGTCCAACATCACCGAGACATGTTCTTATCAAGTGGATCATAATTCTACACCACTCCCCTAGTAATGAACCTTTAGTAATGAACCTTTATCGAAATGGATGATGTTCTCCAAAATCCAACCCAAATCGAGCGAAGAGACCCATCCGGATAAAACTAGACATCCAAGTGCTATGTATTGTCGATCTATGAAGACCCATCGATAAAGTTAAAACTAGATTCGCCTCGAGAGAAATCAAGTTTTGGGAACCGGTAGATGCACCAAATCATCAAGGTGAAAGTGGTTTTCAAGAACAAGAGAGATGAGAAAATTTCATTATTTGTCTTATGAAGGAACCAACAACAATAGAGGAAGTTTCTACAATATGCTTCCCACAAGAGGGTTGACGAAGAGTGCATTTTTAAACAGGGTACTAGCAGAGGAAGTTTATGTTTAACAACCTCCGTGCTTGAAAAAGAGCAAACCAAGTGTACCGATTTAAGAAAAGCTCTTTATGGGCACGAAACAAGCTCCTCGAGCTTGGTATGATACACTCTCTCGGTTTTTGATAGGCGGTGGGTTCACTAAAGGAACAATGGGACGTAACCTTATTTAGAATAGAAGATGGAGAAGATATTCGATGGTTCGGATCTCGTGGGCGACATCATCTTGGATCTCCCAACAAGAGTCTATGTGAAAGATTCAAAAAACCGATGCAAGGGAAGTTCGAGATGTCCATGATGGGACAAATGAATTACTTTCTGGGTCTCCAGGTGAAGCAAAGTGAAGAAGGGATATTCATCTCGCCAAGCAAAAGTACACTAGGAATTTATTGGCTAAGTTTGGAGTTCAAAATTGCAAAGAAGCCAAAATTCCTATGATATTTGGATTCAAGATGGATCCAGATGAGGATGGTCGAAAACAAATCGAAAGAATATAGGGCTCTCATTGGATCTCTACTATACCGACCGCCAAATGAGACCGAGATATCACCTTTGCGATGAGGTGTATGTGCGATTCGAGCAAATCCAATGCAAAGCCACCTAGAAGCGACTAAGCGGATTCTTAAGTATCTCTGAAGGGGACAATAAATCTTGGTTTATTTTACCCATCGGATGATAATCTAGAGCTTAGTGGGTATTTCGATTACGATTATGGAGGTTGCAAGATTGACAGAAGTCAACCTCGGGAACATGTCGGGTTTTTTTAGGAAGTAAAACCGATCTCGTGGTTTTCAAAAAGCGGAGACATCGATTTGCGACATCTACTCTTCAAGCGAGAATATATGGCTGCAGGTTTATTGCTCTCCCAACCGCCTCTGGCTTAGTCGGCCGGTGAGGATTATAACATTGTAGCTAAGAATGTACCTATATTCTCGCGATAATAGTCTTTATTGCAATCACTCGAATCTGTTCTACATACAAGATGCAAGCATGTGGATGTGGACACCATTTTATAAGAGATCATGTTGAAAAGAAGAATATCGAATGGAAAAGATTCACACCGATTTCTAAAGTCGATATTCTAACCAAACCACTAGCCGAGATCGATTCAGAGAATTGTGCAATGAGCTAGGGCTTCGGATCTTGGAGAAAAAGCACCTCAAAAATGCTTGATGGATTGTTCTCGTAAGAACCGGTGGTTAAGAGACTAACCAAAGTTGAAAGGAATCGGTTGAGTGTGGTATCTCAACTGATCAGAAGATCAGTCAAGGAACTGATATGAGAAATCAATCAGATTTACAAGTTATCAGATTAAAGGAACTGATCAGATTTAAGGTTTATCAGATTAAAGGAAACACTCAATTTAAAAGGATTATCTGATTAAATCAGTTGGGTTATTTTACATCTTTGTAAGTCGATTTAGTTGATATTCAACAAGCAAGATTCACAGATTAAAGCCTACAATCGCATAAGAAAGCGGAGAATTTACACAACAATGGAATAATAGAACTTTTCATTGATAAAGACCCGAAGGTCAGATTACATTACAAGTTACAAGTACAAAGGACCCGGAGGTCAGTACATAAGTCATAACCAAAAACCCTAAACCTATAACCCTAAACCCTCATCCTAACCCAAGAAGTGCGGGAGAGAGAGAGATTTTAAATCTGATGCTCTCATTTTCCCCCATTTAACAAGGGTGAGAGAGGCTTTGAAATAATCCTAAAGCCGCTAGCTGAAGCTAAAACCAGTGGAGCGAGAGCGGCGTTGATGGGATTTTAAGCCAGAGCCCTTAGAGACCAAGTCAATGGACTCTCCAATTTGTTAAATGGAGCACATGTGCCAAGAAATTGGTTCAAAGACCTTATGGGCACATGTGTCGAAAAAAATAGAGTTGATATCGAAGATCATTTATTGTCCGATCCGCACAGATATCAAACTCATGTTTTATATCAGACTGAGTCTGTTGATGCTAGTTCCGTCATCTCGATAGACACACAAGGGGGAGGAGTGTCTTCGAGTTCATGACAATGAAGACCGGCCGTGGTGGTAGAGAAGCTTGGCAACAATTGTATGTGAAATCTTTGATGACGCATTTAAAAACAAGTGATAAAGGGACACACATGGTTGATTTGAGAAGCTGAAATCATTGAAAAAGGGGTAAAAGTGTTTGCCGGAAGTTTCACCGGAAATAAGGGTTCACCAGAATGCATGATTTTACAAAGAAGATAAGTATGGTGAATGGGTTATGTTGTGTAACACATTGGTCCAATTTATAGAGGTCAAGCAAGGGTGCAAATGCAAATTTGATTTCAAAAAGCCTATTAGAGAAATTTGCATCACAAGGACAGCGTGTAGGAATCACGCGACTGATAATTGGATAAATTTACGGCGGATTGACATATCGAGATATACAGACGATAATTACGCATGTCAAATCGCGCCAACTTAGGGAATAGAGACTACTATTCTAGACTAAGTTTTGGCGGTAACACTTATCCCAAGAATTGGCTTGATCTGAGAAGAATCAGATTAGGTCAACCAAAAATCGATTACATCTAAACCGATCGATAAGGAAGATCAGTTGAACTTAAAACCTCAACAAATTAGATATATCAGTCTATGAGAAAACAGAAATATCAGTTGAAGGGGGAACTTCAACTGATCGAGGAGGATCAGAAGGGAAATCGACCTTAAAATGAAACAGATCAGTTGAAAAGAACAGTTGGGAAATTATAAGGTTTAGGCAGAAAACTAAGATCAACAAGTGGAATCAACTTCAAGTGGTATTGACTGATTACTATATCAGTCAACCAGATACGCTTTTCTTTTCCCTTGTTATTTGCTTATTTATCGGATCTTATCTATTTTTATTTGCCTTCATCAGACGATTACCGTTTGACGTATTCCCTGCAAATCATTTAATGCGGACGTGGGGTACCTGTATTAATTGCTACAAAATGAGCTTTTAAATCCAAAAGGTTTTCGTACGTGCTTTTCCCAACCATTCGATCAAAACCGCTCAATCTGGATCGTTTAATCTTTTCAAACGGTTGATCTTCCAAATCTTGTCTTTTTTCCCTCCTCATCTTTATAAGGTTCATCAAAAACCCTACCAGAGTTTTCCAATTCACAAACTTGCGATTTTTTTTTTTAAACTCTCCAGATTACTTCTCTGCGATTCAAAGTGTTTTTCTTAAGTTTCAAAATTATCTTCGAAAAAGCGAGAATCTGGTAATTTCGATTATTTGATGAATCTTTTTTTCCTTAAAATCCATTGATCTTAAAGATTTTGTCAATCGATGGTATCTCGCGGTTATGCTTTATTGTTTCTTGGTTTCGATGTGTTTATCGATTACTAGGCCTGTGTATAGGTCTGATAATCAATATATCATATCTCTATGTTTATGCACAATCTTAATCGAGTCTATCTTATTTGTAGATGGCCACTCACGGTATGGGTAAAATAATGTGCAATTATGCGGAACTGGCATTAAAGATTGTCGACGACAAGTTCGTGCAGTTTGACATTACTCGGGATCCGGAATCAATGGAAGTGGAGCAAATTCTGAAGAAAGGAGGCCTTGAGAAATATTGCGCTGCTCACTGCAATCCAGTGATGCAGTATGAAGCACTCGAATTCCTAAGGAATTTAAGAGTGGATACGGACGCTCCGGGAGAAGAACTACTTTCGTCAGTCAACGGAGAAGATATCAGACTGACGAATGCGGACATAACTCGTCTGTTCAGCTTGCCAAAAGGACGAATCTCGCCTGCGCACTACAGGGAGAATGAAGATGAGCTGATCAGAAACGAACTCTTCAGAGAGGCTGACAAACATCAGACCGCAGGTTTTGTCAGACCAATGCTCAAGAGGAAATACCGACTGTTGTTTGACATATTGTCAAAAACAATCATGGGTATCAGATTCAAATTGATTGTTCTTACGATCCAAACCTGCATAAACATGGCTGCAATAATTGATGAAGCCAAGAACATCAATTGGCATGGGTTCCTAAAGGCCATTCTACTCCAAGAACATGAGAAATTTGGAATTGATGAATGGAGGCAGGTCTATCTGAAGAAGAGGATCAGCAATCTCAACAAGGTTGCAGTTATCCTAAAGGACAAAATGCCAAATGCCAAATGGGACCAGAATGGACTGAAGTCCTACAAGGCTTTCCTCTCCACCACTTGACCATTTTTGGGCCACTGTGACGATGATATGCGGCCCACCCCCCAAAGGCGAAGAAGGAAAGAGCAAGAAAGCGACCTCGTCTACACCATATGCCCCCCTTAAAAAAAAAAAACCGGTGAAGGCCGGAAAAGAGGCCGAAGAAGGCGGCAGAGCCCCCATGACTCTGTTATTAGAAGATGAGTCGATGAAGAAGGCCGCCGGATCGGCGATGCACCACAAAAATCAGGTGAAAAATCGACAGCAAAGCTTCTCAAGCCGAGAGCTCGCCCAGAACATTCGAGGAAGAAGACGAGACGAATGATCTCCTTCTCCTCCAACTCGAAAGTGATTCACCACTCGGATTATCGGGGCTCGAAAGCATGTTTCTCCTTCTCTCCCACCGCCTTGAACACGAAACTACATCGGTTCGCGAACTGAAAAGCTTATGTTGTGTAACCAGCGCGCACTGCCTCCACAATGAGAACCTCTGCAGTCGAAAGCCTAATCGAGACAACTTCCACCTACTCAAGCACCACGGAACCCTCCACAACTCATCAACCGAAACGGACAAACAATTTCGAAGTCTAGATCATCAAAGACCATCACGGGGAAAATGGTCCTAATGCAAATCGAGCGAGAAATTGATGAGATGTATCCGTAATCCGGTCGCCCATCTTGCTATTAGAGAAGAAGTTATGGAGATCCTCACCGAGAGATCTCATTAAAAAAGCTTCTCGATTTTATAATGATTATTGAACAAATGTATATGGTCTTGATGAGTTTGCGATTTTGATTTTGATATGAGGAAATCTGCTAAAGTAGGATCACCAGCTGAGCTGATAACTACTGAATCTATCAAAGCTCTGATCCACAGGAAGCTGGGGTTAACTGATCAAGGCGAACCGGAGACTGCTGAAGAAGCTCCTGAAGCAGATGCTACAATGAAGGATGCAGGAGCTGCCGATGATAGTGGAACTGGTGCTGCAGTTCATGACCAACCACTGGAGGCACAAACAACTGAAAGAGATCCGGTGACGCAAAACATTCCAACATCTCACATCACCGCTGATCAACTTCAGGAGATCAGATCTTGTCTCAAAGATCTCCTGAAAGAAGAAGTTGAGGGAGTGATAGCTGATCAGAGGCAGATTGGCCTCAAAGAAATAACAGATCAAAGGGAATTGGCTATTTCCCAGATTGAGGCAATCAAAGATCAGTTCTCCCAAACTGTGACCACCGTGTCTGCCGAACTTATAAAATCAGTTGATGACAAGTTGATTCAGGTGGATCAACAACAAGTTTATTTTCTCGATGCTCATCAAAAGCTAGAATTGATGTAAGAGAAACTTGACAAACTGATTTTTACACTCTCTATCGCCATGGAATTGCCAAGACCGAGCCGATCTCAAGGTTCAACATCTAACCGCTCAAGTTCTGTGTTTATCTGCTGCAGAGATCTCAACAGGCAATATCGATCCATTTTGATCCCTAACTTCCCACCTCACGCTCTCTTTTTTTGATCAAACCAAAAAGGGGGAAGGACGGAGGAGAAACCAACCGACATGATCGTAACAATGAAGACCTAATTCGCACGGTTGAAGCTTTATGGACAAAGACTAGACCATCCGGATCTCTTTGCTAACTAAGTCTCCAAAAAGATGGAAAAGTCAAAGGCAAGAAAAGGTCAAGGGGTTGGGGACATCACAACCTCGTATCCACCCACTCGCATTAAAATAGTCACAAGAAGCACAACAAAACACATACAGCCGATAAGGAATCGGGCCGAGAAATCTGGCCCAAAGAGCAGACACAAGAGGCCCAAAAAAAGAAGAAGAAGAAAGAAGGGCGATAAATTGACAGAGGGAAAATCAAGAAAAGATCGGATCGAGAGCGAAGAAAGGAAAGGCCGGAAAAATGCATGCGAACCTCAAACCGCCAAAGAAGAGTTGATGAGATCATTCCAAAAACCGCCGCACATGCTAAGAGGTTTGAGGAATGGAATAAGATCGAAGTGAATGGCTTCGGATGCTTTTGTTCTTGATCTTGTTCCACGAGAAGAATCTCCGGATGATGAATTTCTCAACTGGTTAGAAAATAAATATCCAGATTTTTCAAGTATCCGGAAAATGAGGCCAAACTTATCAATGTAAAAATATCTCGCCAAGAGTATGATCGTTGGATTACTCGAAAGAAGGCGGATGGCTCATTTAATTTGGCATTTCAGAGATTCTATTTTGACATCCCGAGCAAAATGCACATAATCGATCCTCGGCCAGACCAATGATGTCAAATGGAAACTATATCGATTTTCAACGTACCTCAAGATCAAAAGAGATGCGAAGGATACAAGCCTAAATAGTGAAGAATCGTAAGACTTCTCGAGGATCACCGCTTTTAAATTCAAACTTTTTCGATGTAACATGTAATCAACATATCTAATGAGAAAAGTTTATTTTTCGATCCTAAGACAAAATCTCATTGTCTTTCGATTATGTGCTTTTCTTGTTCTATATTTATCAACTGTGTTTGGTTTTTCAGTGTTTTGGTTTTATCAAAAAGGGGAAATTGTTGGGAAATTTATAGTTTTGATAAAAGTTCGTAAAAACACATGTAATAGGACCAAATCGGACACATTAGTCGATCGATGTTTATATTACCGTTTATAGAATACCATTTGATAATTATTTGTATAGAACAACCGATGTAATAGATAGGTCACATATTGAGGGGAACCTCAATATGTATAAGTCGATCCGAGACCCAAAGAACAAGTGATATCCGAATGAGGCCGTAATGCTAGAGAAGAATAGAAGATCGATCGATCGATCTAGTCGATATCTCAATTTGAAGTCATAAAGCTCAAACTCGTAATACTTGAAGATCGATGACTTCGGAAGATCGGACGAAGACCTACATCGGTCGAAAGTCTTCTAGTTGAAGCTAAGTCAACCGGCACCGAAGACTCCATCGTAGATCGATCGATTCCGATCGATCAAAGTTAGCTCACCAGTGAAAATCGATGTTTCACCTAATCATACGTCGATGATCCGAACAAGAAGAATGTCAACCTTAGTTGGAAGAACAACACCAAAAAAAGTGCGCCTCGTTAACCAATAAGAACAAGACACGTATGATCGAGCCGACAATTACGGGGATTTGATCTCGCTCTCTAACGGCTATAAAATACAAGTTCACGCTTTTTCGCCATGCCGCGTTCTCAAGACGCCACATCAATCCCGCAAACCTACCAAATATAGCCGAAATTCAAATTGCTCTCCAACGGCTCTTTGATTTCAAGGTCTATAAATATGGGATCACACTTCAGAGTGAAGACACTAAACACCGAACAATCAAGAAGCTCAAGCAATTATCGATTTCCGCATACGAAGAACACGATCAAGAAGATTATTTTATTAAGTGTTCATCCCATAAGTTCTTAGCATAGAAATCTTTTCATCTACCGATAGCTACCTTAAACACTAGAAAATATTTCATAGTTGGAACCAAAACAATCTTATCCAAACCCAAAGTTAGGTTAAGTTGTTTAGCAAGATTTCGGACTAGGGTTTCTAGTTCGATTTTTCGGGATCGGTTGAGTGAGAACTCCTTAAATATCTCGATTGTCTTTGTGTTGGACTAACACATAAAACTAAGTCCATTAGTTAAGTTGGTGCCCCTTGTGATAGGGAAGAGTGGACGTAGGATTTGGTTTGTCCGAACCACTATAAATCTTGTGTGCCTTTACTGCTTTGATTAACTGTCTACATAATCGCACAACCTTTAAAGCGCATACATATTCTAAGTTGAGATCAGCTAGCACCAAGCTTCTGATCTGATCAAGCTTGACACTTCAGTCAACTGGTTAAAAGACTAACTTTGGAATCTGATTTTAAAAAAAAACTGGTTTTTCACACGGGTAAAACTTAGCCCTTTGACACATCGCTTAAACCGATAGATTCTTAACGAATCGACCGCCTTTTCCGCGATTAGTAAGTTGGTTATCGCCCAAACCGATTCACTTCAAGACTCTGATCAAAGCTAATCGCCATCACACGATCTGCACAAAAAGTTTTCAGAAGTCTATTCACCCCTCCCCTCTAGACTTCTGCCCTCACAAAACCCGTTTGGGACCTACAGTTCATATATTTTTTTTAGATTTCAATATGAATCATGTGATCGAATTATGTGATTTTCTTTGTGTTGATCCGGACATTGACACAAGATACATGTTTATTTTCAGTATCATCATGTCACAACCTTTTAATCCACTGTTAATATACTTAAAGTCAATAGAATTGTATAGGAAACTATGTTGATTGGAAACGAAAAGTTATGATTGTCCTAACTGCACAAAAGCACAAGTGGATTCTTGACACACCGAAAATCAGATAAGCCAACTGACGAGTAAAAAATGCAGGGCTCATCAGATCACCTTGCGAGAGATGTCATCGCTGAAAATGGTGGAGGGCAACTCCGTAAGGGATTACGCCCTCAAAATTGATGGCCCATCTGAAGAAACTTGAGGTTTTGGGTACAGATTATGATCTGGAGACCCAGATCAATTTGGTACTCCACTCTCTGTCCAAAAGTTTTTGAGCACTTTGGCCTCGCTAGCTGATTTGTTGCAAGCTTTGGTCTCGGCAGAGACGTTGATGGGACACCAAACTTAAGGGTTGACGACAATTGGTTCGTCTTCATTTTCTAGGCCAAGGGATGGCAAGAAGAAGAAGAGGACCAAAAGCCATAAGCAGTCAAACTCAACTGTTGCCAATGGCAATGGTAAGATGAGGAATGCTGGTGGTGTCAAGGAAAATCCAAAGGGGAAGTGCTTCAACTGCGGTGAAAAAGGACAATGGAGGTTTGCCTGTTCCAAGCCCAAAAGGGCCGGAAAGAAAGGTAATTCTCACACACTAGTTGTTGAAACTTGTTTAGTGGCGTATGCTTCTCATTCGTGGGTAGTTGATACGGAATCCACTGATCATGTTTGTTTCAAGGGTTCAAGCTGACCCGACAACTTAGTGGAAATGAAGTCCTCATCACGCTAGGCGATGCTACGAGAGTGGCAGCTGAAGCAGTGGGAGACGTGCACCTGTCTTTTGAAGATAAGAGTTTAATTTTAAGAGATGTTCTTTATGTTCCTGTTTTTCGCAAAAACCTTATTTCTGTTTCCAAATTATTTGCAGATGGATATTCTGTTCGTTTTAATAAACATGTTACTGTTTTTCAAAACGATGTGGTTATCTATCATGGAACTTTACGGAACAATCTCTATATTATTAACTGTGCACATCACTCACAGAATGCATCCTATAACACATCTATTATTTCAAGTAATAAAAGAAAACATTCGACTGACGTGAACGAGACACTTCTTTGGCACCTAAGATTAAGTCATATTAACCCAAAAAGGATCCAAATGTTGGTCCAATATGGTTCATTGGAGTCCCTCTGGATTGAACAATTTCCAACTTGTGAATCATGCTAGGAGGGTAAAATGATCAAGAGGGCATTTGGAGCCAAGGGGCTTAGAGCTAAAGAAGTGTTGGAGATCGTTCACACCGATGTGTGTGGTCCAATGCAAATCAAAGCTAGAGGTGGTTACGAGTATTTCGTTACGTTTATCGATGATTACTCACGCTATGTGTACAATTTCCTAATGAAGCATAAATCTGAGACCTTTGATAAATTCAAAGAATTTAAGGCTCAAACGGAGAATCATAAGGAAAATAGTATCAAGTTTCTACGATCAGATCACGGAGGCGAATACCTCAGCGATGAATTTTTGAACTACCTGTCGGATGAAGGGGTTGCATCCCAGTTGACTGCACTCGGTACTGTTGGGGTTATACTGAGAAGTATGCTTTTACTTTGTATAACCAAACTGAATTTCTTATTTATTTTACTGAAATAAATTATTTATCACATGTTGCATTAAATATGAATGAATGTTATATATATTTACTGCATACCCATTCGATAAGTCAGTGAGTGTCACACTGTAGTTAATTTGGTGATACCAGATCACAGAAGATCAAATTAACAGCTCCTCGTGACTAAGTACAAATTCACAACCCAGATAGAAATGAACAACCCATCATGAAAGGTTGAAGTGTAAGGCTCAGATTGACTTGTCTTGACCAAGGGATTACACTAGTGCATTATGATGCACTGAAAAGGACTTACAGAGGATAAATTCTTCGGTACTTAATATACAAGAATTAGACCTCAGTGGTTCGTTATTTCTTAATCTTCGTTCCTTAAATAGGATCGTGTGAAATTAATAACTATTGCTTTGACTTATGATGGGAAGAAAATCAATGCGATTTGATACCTTGTATCTTGAGCAATATTATTAATTACATGACGATTGCTAAGATTTAATACGGAGAATCGCGTGCAAGTATGGCTTGCTTGATTTGTCCCCTTGGTCGGCTCAGAATCTTTATCATACCAAATCTTGCAAGTGGAAATTTATTTCCGGTATGGATAATAATGTTGAGCTGTCTTTACTCCGAGGACAAAGATGTTAATTAATATAAAGTTTGTTCAGTGGCTTAATTAATTAATGGACTAAGATAATCTTAAATGTGGAAAATAATAACCGGGAGCCATATTATTGTGAAGTCGTAATGTGGGTTAAGATGGATAGTTCAATATTAATTTTATAGTGGAGTAAATTAATATTAATGGGCTTGAATAATATTTTGGCTAAATATTAAAGCTTCATAGCCCATTAGAGGTCCAATCTTAATTCTCCTAAAGGCCCCTCAAATAGCCCAAACTAAAGTCCAATTAATGAAAAGGAGAAGAAAATATTTTGCCCTATTTTTCCTCAATTATTTTCGAAAAAATTGGGTAGGAAGAGAGAAAAGATTTTCTTGATTTTCTTGGAAATATTTTATGGAATATGTATTCTTGGAATACAAGTTTATCCCATAAATTCAAGAAAAGTCAAAGATCTTATTTCTTTCCTAAATAATTGATATTTTCGAAAATATCACTAATATTAGGAGGTGGGATTTTTTGTGGAATATTTTATTATGGAGAAAAGAATATATTGGATATATTCAAGATTTCTTGGAGATCGAGAAAAAAAATTTCCCATCTTATTCCTAGGTCAAGAATTTGACCACCTCTAGTATTATAAATAGGGGATGAGTTTTTCATCCGCAAGTGCAATTCCATGTGTTGGAAAAATTAGAAATCCACAAAGGTGGTGGCCAAATATTTTATTTTCTCCTATAAGATTAAAATCGTTTGTTGATAATCCTCCCACTGGATTATGTTCGTGGACGTGGGACATATTTGAGAAGGTACTTTGGGTTGATCCATCGTCTCAGCTGTTGTTTCTACGTGAGGTTAGTATTTACGTAATTCCTAGATTCTGCATGCTTAGGTTTTACGTGAAATATGTGTACGCATGATGTTTATTTGCTTATTAATTATTATGGTGAATTGGTTTAGGATTAATTCATGTTAGTAATTAATTGATTAATTTAAATATGTATTTAAATTCAACTCGAATAGATCCGGGCACCCCTAAGTTCCCAACAGGTACCCCTCAACAAAACGGGGTTGCATAATGAAGAAATAGAACGCTTTTAGAAATGGTAAGGTCAATGATGAGTTATGCAGATTTACCAAAATCGTTCTGGGGTTATGCCTTGCAAACAACAACTTATATTCTAAACTTAGTGCCATCCAAATCGATTCCCAAAACCCCTAGAGAATTGTGGACGGGGCGCATGCCCAGCTTAGGACACATGAGGATCTGGGGGTGTCCGACATACGTGTTGGATAAGGAAGCTGGTAAAACTGGACGCATGTTCGGAATTAAGGTTGTTTATAAGGTACCCCGTGGGAACAAAGGGATGCATGTTCTATGGTCCCGAAGATCAAAAGGTAGTAATTAGTACGCACTTTAGATTTTTGGAAGAAGACTATATGAACGATAAAAAGCCTAGAAGCGAGATTACCTTAGAAGAACTTAGGGGGCCGACTCCGTTGCCAATTGTACAAGATGATGTACCAAACGTCACACCTACACAACCAGAACCTCATCGTAGTGGGAGGGTTGTCAGACAACCCGAGCGATTCTTGGGGATAGGGGAGTCCTCGGACTTGATCTCAGGAGAAAAATCAGATCCATGGTCCTACAACGAGGCGATCCAAGATAAGGATGCAAATTCTTGGCAAACCGCAATGGAAGCCGAGATGGGTTCAATGGATCACAATAAAGTGTGGGAGCTAGTCGAACCACTTAATGGGGTAAAACTCAATGGATGCAAGTGGGTATACAAGAGAAAAAGGGGACTGGACGGAAAGGTTGAAACCTTTAAGGCAAGACTCGTGGCGAAAGGGTACACTCAGAAAGAAGGGATCGATTATGAGGAAACCTTTTCCCCGTAGCCATGCTCAAGTCCATCCGCATTCTCTTGTCGATTGCTGCGCACCTAGACTTTGAGATCTGGCAAATGGATGTCAAGACCGTTTTCCTTAATGGAAGTCTTGTCAAAGAAATCTATATGCAACAACCCGAAGACTTCATCGAAAAAGGTCAAGAGCATCTGGTTTGCAAGCTAAATAAGTCCATTTATGGGCTAAAGCAAGCATCCCGTGCTTGGAATCAGTGTTTTGATCAAAACAATTTTGAAAGTTGTGTTTATAAGAAGCGTGACAGAACTGCCTTGGTATTCTTGGTACTATACGTAGATGACATTCTGCTCATCGAGAATGATGTAAAGGTGTTGTCAAAAGTAAGAGCATGGCTGTTAAAACAGTTTGATATGAAGGATTTAGGTGAAGCCGATCACGTCCTAGGGATCAAGATCACTCGAGATCGCAGGAAAAGAATGATCGGGCTCTCGCAAGCCTCATATATAGACACTGTTTTGAAGCGATTCAGCATGCGAGATTCGAAGAAAGGCTTTGTGCCTTTCAGACACGGAATCCATCTATCCAAGGAGATATGTCCCAAGACACAAAAGGAAATAGATGGCATGAAGGACATTCCTTATGCTTCGGCTGTAGGAAGCCTCATGTATGCAATGCTGTGCACGAGACCGGATATCTGCTTCACCGTAGGCATGGTGGCAAGATATCAAAGCAACCCTAGGAAAAAACATTGGACTGCAGTCAAGAACATTCTGAAGTATCTGAAGAGGACATGGGACATAATGTTAGTTTATCAATCAGACAGTCTAATCCCCATCGGTTACACGGACTCAGATTTCCTATCAAATATGGATTCCATAAAGTTAACCTCGGGTAGTGTATTTTGCATGGGGGGAGGAGCCATGACATGGAGAAGCGTTAAGCAGAAATGCATCGCAGATTCTACCATGGAAGCCGAATACGTAGCCACTTGCGAAGTAGCAAAAGAAGCGGTTTGGCTTAAGAACTTCCTAGTGGACTTGGACGTTGTTCTGAATTTGCCCAGCACGATCATGGTTTACTATGATAACGCCGGAGCAGTTGCAAATTCTAGGGAACCGAGAGCCCACAAGGCCAGCAAACACATAGAAAGAAAATACCATCTTATACGAGAAATCGTTAAGTGAGGAGACATAGAGGTGGCAAAGATTGCGTCGAAAGACAACCTAGCAGATCCATTCACAAAGGTTCTGCCTCAGAGTACATTCGAGAGACATGTGGAAGGAATGGGTGTCAAGAGCGTTGCCAATCTGCTTTGAGTATAAGTGGGAGAAATATTATTAGGTTCGTGTAGGTGACATTAGATGTCACATAGAACACAAGACATGTTGTAGTATACTTAAAACCAGACTTTGAGTATAAGTGGGAGATTGAGTATAAGTGGGAGATTGTTGGGGTTATACTGAAAAGTATGCTTTTTACTTTGTATAACCAAACTGAATTTCTTATTTACTTACTGAAATAAATTATTAATCATTGTTGCATCAAATATGAATGAATGTTATATATATTTGTTGCAAACCTGTTCATTAAATATGTACGTATTACGTTCTAGTTAATTTGGTGATACCAGATCACAGAAGATCAAATTAACAGTTCCTCGTGATTAAGTACAAATTCACAACCCAGATGGAAATGAACAATCAATCATGAAAGGTTGCAGTGTAAGGCTCAGATTGGCTTGTCTTGACCAAGAGATTACACTAGTGCATTATGATGGGAAGGATAAATTCTTCGGTACTGAATATACAAGAATTAGACCTCAGTGGTTCGTTATTTCTTAATCTCCGTCCCTTAAATAGGATCGAGTGAAATTAATAACTATTGCTTTGACTTATGATGGGAAGAGAATCAATGTGATTCGATACCTTATATCTTGGGCAATATTATTGATTACATGACGATTGCTAAGATTTAATACGGAGAATCGTGTGCAAGTACGGCTTACTTGATTTGTCCCCTTGGTGGGCTCAGAATCTTTATCATACCAAATCTTGCAAGTGGAAATTTATTTCCGGTATGGATAATAATGTTGAGCTGTCTTTACTCCAAGGACAAAGATATTAATTAATATAAAGCTTGTTCAGTGGCCTAATTAATTAGTGGACTAAGATAATCTTAAACACGGAAAATAATGATCGGGAGCCATATTATTGTGAAGTCGTAATATGGGTTAAGATGGATAGTTCAATATTAATTTTATAGTGAAATAAATTAATATTAATGGACTTGAATAATATTTTGGATAAATATTAAAGTTTTATAGCCCATTGGAGGTCCAATCTTAATTCTCCTAAAGGCCCCTCAAATAGCCCAAATTAAAGTCCAATTAATGAAAAGGAGAAGAAAATATTATTGCCTATATTTCCTAGTAATTTTCGAAAATTGTAGGAAAAGAAGAAGAAATATTTTCTTGATTTTCTTGAAAAGATTTTTATGGAAAAAGATAAGTATTCTTGGAATACATGATTATCCCATAAATTCAAGAAATCAAATCTTGATTCCTTTTTCCTTGTATTTTTTGAAAAATATGGGATAAAGGGAAGTGGGATTTTTATGGAAAAATTTAATTATGGAGAAAAGAATATATGGGATATATTTAAGATTTCTTGGAGATCAAGAAAAAGTTTTTCCTCCTTATTTTTCTAGTGGAAAAATCGGCCACCCTTGTCCTATAAATAGGGGATGCATTTTTTTATCCCCAAGACAATTCCGTGTGTTGGAAATATTAGAAATCCACAAAGGTGGTGGCAAAATATTTAATTTTTCTCCTTTATTAAAATCGTTCGTGTGAATCCTTCCACCAGATTACGTTCGTGGACGTGGGACATATTTGGGAAGGCTCGTCGGGTTGATCCATCGTCTCAACAGTTGTCTCTACAAGAGGTATGTAATCTCGTAACTCCTAGATTCCGCATGCTTAGGATTTATGTGGATTACGTGTACACATGTTGCTTATTTGCTTATTTAATTATTATGTTGAATTGATTTAGGATTAATTCATGTTAGTATTTAATTGATAAATTTAAATATGTATTTATTCATCTCGAATAGATCCGGACACCCTTAATTTCCCAACAGGTGGCTCACCATTCCTCTCCTGAAGACGATACGCAAAAAACTCTCTAATGCTAATACTAGTCCTTTGACCAACCCTTCCCATTGCAGAATGAGAAAATAGTATATCTTCCCTGTATCCATCCTCACCATAAGGAAAAAGAAGAGGGTATTGCAAAGCATGATAAGACGGGTTGAACTATGTTTGAATGATAATGTCACGAACCCCAATAGTACTGTCAAGATCACCAGGAAAAACAGCTGCGACTTCTGAAACTGTAGGTAAGTTGTGCATCCTTGGATCATAGCCTCTACTTCCAATTAATTGCATAGTTACTGTCCTGTGACTAGAGCTGAATTTATCTCTAGCAGTTCTAAACCTCTACACCAACACATTGTTGTTGTTCAGCATCTCTTTCAAGGCGGAAACAATTTCAGCTTGGATTGTATTTATATTTTCCTTTGACCTGAAAATAATTATATCAAATAATATATGATTGCAATTTCTTTGAAGATAAAATAATACACAGATAATATTAAAAAAAAGTAATTAAAATATCTTACCTCACAGATCGAATCTGATTATAAATTTTATTATTAGTATCATATATGTAGAGTTGGGCATATGCTGGTGGATCACAACCACTTGGAAGCAAACTACTCATTCTATGATAATTCTGACCATGCATTCGAAACACCGGAGGAGACTTACCTCTATTTATTTTTCTATCAATTGTTCCTGCTAAAGATGTAAAAGTAAACATATTGTTGAATGAACAAATGTTATCCAAAAAATGATTGCTTCTATCACTTTGACCCCATATCAAATCTTGAAGAAGCAATGGAGGTAGATGCATTAGAGGTAACATAATTTTTCCTTGCATACAACACAAAGAAAATTTTGGAGCCAATTTTTTTTTTTGTAGATTTCAACCGTTCATCAAACCAAAATATAGCACCACAAAATTCACATCGATGAATAGGATCGCCAATATTTCAATATTCAATATCTGAAAACAAAAGTATATAAATCAACATTTAATTTTAAAAAATCAATAACAACTTGCAAAAAAAAAAAAAATTAAATCATAAAAATACAACTAAATAAATTATATAACTTACAGTCAACATCATTATCATAACAAAATGAATCATCAGGGTCTAAATCAATTATCTCCGGACTATCATTATCCAACGGCAGAACATCGTTAAATATGGGCTCTTTGGACCTTAATTCTTCAACATGAATATCATCTCTAGCCAAATGATTTGGAAAAGAAAAATTTCCAACATTACGCTCATTTATATGTTGACTGCTCGATCCAGTTATTGTAGTCGACACAGAATAATAATTATTTAACCAAAAAAAAAAGTGAAATAACTTATAATACTTATAATAATATACAGTAATAATTAATAATTTTAATAAACATAATGAAATATATGTACCATTAGTAAAATCAGAATTTTGTTGTTTTCCGTACAAATCATTGTTTGAATTAATAAACTTATCTCCAAATACACAACGGAAAATTGATGACGAAGCAGTGTCTATATGTCTATTCATTTCATAAACTTTATTCCCTGCACAAAAAATTGGAATATAAAATAAGTAGGTTTACTCTAAAGAAAAATAAAATAAAATTATAAAGTGCATAATTTTTATTTAAAAACAAATAAAAAAGTTATTAAATAATTTAATGTCTAAAAACATAAATTCATATTGTTGGGAGATGAATTTTAATAAAGACTTATGATTTTGATTAGATCCCAAAACCCCTAAGTATGACATGTTCAGAATGATCTTGATAGTTGAGTCAGGATTCAGTTTTAGAATTGTCAGGATGTTATCTGCAGAATGTATAGTCAGCAGATATAATTCAGGATAGTTACTAAAGACTCAGTAGGATACTGAGTAACTGAAGACTCAACGTGAAGATTCAGTACAACAGTCAATATGTCTCAGAAGAACCTGAAGACTCAGTAGACCATGAAGAATCAGAAGACTCTGAAGACACAAGATCGAGATCGAGAAATCAAGATCAAGAATATCGAGGCACAAAGAATTATCAAGACTCAAGAATGTATCGAATGCTCAAGATGAACCCAATGTTCCGAGGCATCAATATATCTATCGAAGGATGCAATAATCGGTAAGATCGCGATTCCTTAGAAAGTTAGATATCCGCCAAGACATTCAAATCCGCATAAAAGGAACTAAGTCAAGTGTTGTTAAGGTTATATCAAACTCGAGTTTGTAACCAAAAAGAGCTGCTATTGAAGGTGTGTCCTTTAATCGGAGACAAAAGTCAAAAAGAGGAAGACGACACTGCATACCATCGACACGACAATATTTGGATGTGTCAATTATAAAAAAGATGACAGATGTACAAAAGTTCCAGACTGCAAAAAGTGAAGACCGGCTACATGAAAGGCTATTGCCTAAAACGTGTTAGGGAGTGTCAAACCCTAAATATAGCCGTTTCACACACCACAAAAGGGAACTCACGAAACTGTCTCTCCAACGGATAGTTTTCAAAAGTGACCTTGGTGTATGCCTATAAATACTGGTGACCTTCCACATTGTAAGGTTACGGGAAATTTATACGCAACTTAAGAGCTCAAGCTTATTCTTGCAAAAGTGAAAGCACTCGAAAAACCTTGAATTTCCCAAGTGCTTCTATATTGAAGAGAGCTCACTATACTAAGCCTAGCTTGATAAGAAATATCCAAAGCTTAGTCGAGATATCCTAACCCTTTGCATTGTGCTTCATTGTAAAGGATATCTCATCCTAGTTGAAACCAACCAAGAAACCCCAAACCCCTTGTGAAGGTAGTTGGAGTGTGTTTGTTGGAGAAGTGTTGTAAAGAGTTAGTAAACCACGCGGAGTAAAGAAAAAAACTCTAGAGGAGAAGTTAGTAAGCTATGAGGGTAGTCTCAAAGCTTGTGTGTGATTGAGTGAGTAAAAACTACGGAGGTAAATGTAAAGCTCAAGGTCGGGTTGAGTAAGTAAAGAACACGGAGTAGTCGAAAAACTCGGGGCGAGTTGAGTAAAGTAAACTACGAGGTAGTCGTAAAGCTCAAAAAGTTGATAGTGAATTTCTCCGAAGAGTCGGGGAGAGTGGGACGTAGGAGCTTGAGTCTCGAACCACTATAATTGTTGTGTTCTTTATTGCTTTCCTTATCTGTGTGCTTATCTCATTGCATTGACTTGATTTTGAAAGCATACTTTTCACCGATATTCATATTGGAATCAATGCCTTTGAAGTTGCATAAGTGAATCACAGCCCTAATCACTATTTCATAAAGGGAAGGTTTTCAAAGAAAGCTTAAAAACGAGTATAAACCAAGGGTCAACCATTAGCATAACCGAGTATTTAGAATAGATAGTTACCAAACCGAGCGTATTTCTTCCGAGGGTTCAATGAAGTTAGTTATCTCGATCCAAGCAACTCGGGATCTCGACACTCAGGACTCGGTTGGGATTATCTCGAGGTATCGAAAGAAACTCGGGATCACTTTGTCTCGATGAACTTTGACTCAGAGCGATCTCTGGCTTCTCGTAACCTAATCTTGAGGATTATCTTACCCAAAAGTGACCTCGAGATGAAAAAAAAGTTTTTAAAATCACTGAACATGTGTATTCCCCCCCATACACGTGTAAGACTCGTTTGCACCGGGACCAACACATATTAATAAAAAAAATACCTTGTACATTTTTCTGATGTGGAGACTGATTCCGGTTGATGATTTCTGAACTTTGTAACTTCCTCATTATTCAATGTCAGCTTAAAAAATAACATAATAAAAAAAATAAACAGTATATTAAAATAAAATAACAGTATATTATAGGTAAAATTGTTTGTGTAAACATAACTGATATTCGTGAATCTACATTATCAAACAAATCCATTATAATTAATTGAATTTTAGATAAAGTTAAATGCAGATACAAAAGATTCATAAAATTAAATTTCAATTAAAAAAACATAACGATAAACTAACTATAAGCACAAACAACTTAAATAATAATCTATAATATTTAATAAAAAAAGTAGATAAAAAATTACCTGGAAAGTTGAATTTTGTACAAACCGGACCTTGATTTATATACAAATAAGAACAAAATTAATAAAATAATTTTATTTTTAAGAACATGTAACTAAATATTATATATCAACATATAAACATATTATTAATTTAGAACATGATTATCTAAGACATAACATAATTAATCAATCAATAAAATATTTATAACAGAAAAAATAATACATATGATTTAATTCTTGTGCTAAATATCAATGGATGTTAATTACATTGTGATTAATATTAAAATAATAAAAAATGGCCAAACAAAATTAATCAGTCTAAAAAAGTTGTAGAAAATAAAGAGTTTCGTTTACAAATTACCAGGAAAGTATACGATTTGTATGAACTGGAGCTTGAAGTTTTCACAAAATTATATGAATATGTGATTAATCAATTAATGAAATATTTATAATAAAAAGTTTCATTTTAGACCTACAGGAAAAAAGACGATCGGTAGGAAATGGAATTATTTATTTAGAACATGATTACCTGAGAACTAACATAACTAATCAATCAATAACATGTTAAAATAAAAGCAGTAGTTCACGACTTACCAAGAAAGAAGAAGGTTTGTAGGAACTATAACTTAGCGTTTTCACTGAATTATATGAATATATGTGAACATGGATTATTTTGAAACAATATAGATGTAAACATAATTAGTCAATAACGTAATGAAAATAAATATATATTTGTTAACAACTTACCAATAGAGTAGAAGGCTTGAAGGAGCTACACCTTGAAGTTCTCATAAAACAATACTTCTATTTGATGAAATATACAATATGTAAAAGTTGTATTTATAGAGTTTCAATGACAAATAACAATCCTACATCATCATACCATAAAATTATACCAATTCACCACTTTTCAAGGAAAGATGATGGGAAACTTCAATTTAATTATAAAAATTAAATGTTGTTTTTAATTAATAAGATTAGGGAAAATTACAAACAAATATGAATCCCTACACAATTAATAGTAATTGACCGAAATTTAATGATGAATATTTCCATGTTTAGTTTTTTTTATTGTGGAATATTAGTAGATATTGAATTAATTCAATTAGAAGATTATGGGTTTAGTTAATGTATACATTTAAATACGTAATTTTAGTATACATTTTTTATTTTTCCCATCAAGAGTAGAAGATATTTTATTTTAATTATTTCAATGAGTGGCTCACTTATAGATCTAAAGTACAAGGCCTAATTACTTTTAGGTCCAAGAATTTTTTAGAATTACTTGCATGTGCAAAATAGGCTTCTAAAAGACTTATCTACCCTTACTTCTTAAATTAAGTCATCTGTCATTTTTTTGTGCAGCGTTCTTTTCTGAATACTCTCCTTTTCTTTCTTTATTTTAAAATTGCAGACTAATGTATGGTTGCAATCCAAACAACACGCTCAAATTGAAAAGAGAGACATCATACATGTAGAGAAATTGTGTTTTTTTTTTTACTTTTATATCACCAAGATTACTAGCAAATTACACCCAAAAAAAATGCGTGACAATTTATTTCAAACTGCTAATTTTTTAAAATAATTGATCTAATATTGACAATTCCTCTGTATATTTCTGAAACAGGACTATTACCAAGCACTAATCTACAATTACTATCACTGTTCATATCAATTACTAATCTACTGTATTAGTTATCCAACTTTCTCTCCAATCTCAATCCTCCATTCTTGAAATCATCGACAAATCCTCTATGTAGCAGAATTCAAAAACTCACCTCACTTCTGTAAATCCCGAGCTCCAAATCCCCCGATTCCATATTTTCATTCTCAACATGCACATGTTCATCAAATACTTGAACATGTTCATCAATCCCACATGCACATGTTCATCTCCAACTTCAAAACCCACCCATTACATCAATTTTATTTTTTTTAGAAATTTATTGTGACCAGTAGATCCAACAAGATCCCCACGACATTGTGACCCACCTGAGACACAAAACCCATCGGAATCGCTTGACAGAAGCCACGAACATGTCACAGCCAAATCGCGAAACACAAACACAAAACTAAAAAACGATAACACGAACCAAGCGAATAGCAAAACACCCAACGAAGAAAGTACATAGTAAATCGGAGCCGGAGCCGCCGCTACGTTCTAATGAAATCCTAGTTTGCAGCGGCGCAAGAGCTTCGTCCACTCGGCGGCGACTGTTGGCGGTGGTACCACAGCGGCGGGCGAGCGACAATTACATCAAATTCTTCATCCTCACCATTCTAAAAACTAGAAAAACCCAACAATTTGAAAACTTGAGCGGCGGATCTGGGGTTGTTGCGGGCCGCGGTGAATCAGGTTTGGGAGGGTCGCCGCTGTGTGGTGGGGGGGGCTCGCCTTTTCGCGGCGGGGGTGGGGCTCGGAGGTGGAGGCCATCGCGTGTGGTGGTGGGCAGCGCTGGAAGGAAAAGGAGAGAGAAATGGTTTGGTGGGTTTTGAAAAGTGGGGATCGAGTAAAGTGAGGACTGAGTAAATGGGAGAGAAAATAGGGTTGTGGCCGATTTTATTAATTAAAGGGTATTGTGGGTATTTTATGTGTTGTTTTGTACCTAGTAGTAATTAAAAAAGTGGTGTGGATCTAAGAGTAATGGGGTTCTTACTTTTGCACCTCTAGGTAATTGAGTCTATTTCAATTATACTATATTTAAAAATCCACTATAGTCTTTTGAAACGGTGGATAGTAATTTAAAATTATTTATATAAATATTTAATGTTATGTGATTAAATAAATAAACGATGGATGGTAATAGCTCTGCCCAAATTTATTCTCTCAGGCTTTTATCATTTTATGTTAAGAATCAAGATGTTTGTTAGTTAATGAAAACGAACATGGTCGTCGCAAATGCTCCGTGATTAAATAAATAAAAGATATATTTGTGCTGCCCAAACAAAAATTTAGGGAAAATTACTAATAGATTCAATTACTACAATTATAAATGATACACGTAAAATAATACGTGAAATAATCTCAAAATTAAAGGGAATATAAATTACAACTCCCTGCTTATAAATATAAGGAAATATAGATAATAGAAGTAAAGAATTCTCAAAATTAAAGGGTCATCAAATTAGTGATGGAATGGAAGCGTTAATCAAGTGAACAAATGAGATCACAATTATAATCATCACTATGCATGGGAAGGATGTTACGTGGACGACAACAATCATCATGCCATTAATATTAATATCATAACTATATTAAATTATAAATAAAAATGTTAAAATTCAAGTGTACCACAATAAAATTATATTATTAGAAAATATCAAGATTTAAATCTTAAAACACAATAAATATAAATAAAGTACTTAAAAGTGTTTTGATCACTCATTCTCTTTCTTTACAGATAAAACAGATTTAGCCTTCTTCAAAGATCCACTACAAGATGACTTGTCTTCAAATGATCGTTTTAGCCCAGCATCAGTTTCTTCAAGACAAACAACATCAGTTTCTTCGAGACAAACAACATCAGTGTCTCCAATCTTCTTGTTCGGTGAAACAGAATCATCACATGTTGAACCAACCTAGTAAAAGACAATGAATAAAAAATTATGTATAATTCACTTTTGTATTAATAAACTAAAATTAAATTTAATATAAAATAATATAAATAAATTATAAAAAAAATTAAAGGTTACCTTAGAAGTATTAGAAATTTCACTGCCGGCAGTTTGGAGATTCTCATTCCCTTGCTGGAAAAGAATAAGTGTTTAACAAAATAAGTTATAATATAATAACAATTAAACATATAATGTATTGACAATCGTATAAATTATTGGAATTTATAACAATATAATAAAGAAGATAAGTATTCAAACCTCATTAGATTCAGTAAGAGTTGAATATTTGTTGATCAATGATGAATCTGTATTCACCTTAACAACACTAAAAACACCGCTCCTTCGTGCAATCTCTTCTGATTTTAATTGAATTCTAAACAGAAGTGTCCGATTGATGAGATCCTGAATCTCAAGTGGAATGTTATATCCATCCTTCTGAAATTTAGCGAGTAATGTAAAAATCGTATCAGAATTATAATAAAATTATTTATTACAATAATTTAAAATACAAATATACATAACAACTGAGCATAGAAAAAAAATTGATTTTTACAACTTACATCTTTAGAATTCTCCAGCAACTCATATGCTCTTTTGTGAAGGAGATCACAACAAATATTGTCCCACAGATTAAGCGTAATATTGCTTGTACCATCCTCAACAATAACCCTTATTCCATATCTAAAAACATTATTAAATAAAAATAACATAATAAAATGTAATTCAATTTTTAATAAAAATGAGTGAAAAAAATAATAACAAAAACTATAAAAAATAAATACGTGTGTACAAAAATAAATGATAATATACATACCTTATAACAATAGGAACATCGTCATTTCCACTTTTAAAGCAAGGAAACGTTCAATTGTCCTTGAATACTTTTCTAGAACATTTCTTACACGAATAATACCACCAATTATCATAAGACTCCAATTCTATTATTGTGGCACATATCATATACATACCAACCTGCAAATTAAACACAATAACTATTAAAACAATAAAATTATAAAATCCAATATAAAAAATAAAAAAAATAAAAAACTAATGAAGAAACAAAATTACATTTCATATAAATACTAACCGCACTATTTTTGAGAACCCAATGAATTGACTTTACATCATGACTAAGAGCATCATTGCTTTCACCAGATTCATAAAGAGAAGACCACAAAAATGACCCACATATTTGTTTATCCTTCGAGTTAACAATAAAACTATACAAAAATAAATAAATATATTGACACGTGTTTCATATAAAAGTTCTCAAAATGAGTTTGCATATAAAAAAGTTTACCTCCTTTTCAAATCAGAAATCTCTTTAATGTCGTCACCAAATATAATTTGTGAGGTGTTGAAGGAATTTGATATTGATACTTCACCTAAAAAAATAATGTACATTTCTTTTTTACAAATTAGAATTTAGTCAATTAGTAAAAAGGAAAAAAAAATCACAATACTATAAACATACGATTAAAAATTTTGGTCGAAACATTCTGAAAATAAGTACAGGTGGAGTGTCGTCTCCGGATATGTGAGCTTTTCTCAATTCATCTATGAAATCACCCCAGAGGGAAACCTTCAACCACAGACCCCTTGAATTATATATATAAAAAAATTAAAGTGAAAAGTAACTAACAAAAAATATAATTCATAAATTAATAGACATACACAAAATCAATACTTACACAATGTTCTCTATGGTCAAATCCAACAATTTTATAGTTCTTGGACTAACTTGTCTATCAACAATATCAACAATATAACAGACTTTGCCTATTACATCTACATAACGAAATTATCAAATTAAATATTTAAAATAATATAAAAAAATTAAGTAATAATATATTTTAAAAAGAATTGTCAGTATATAAACATATATACAAATATTCATAGTATATAAAGTTACCAATAAGAAGATTCTCGTCAATTTCGTTATCAACTGTTAACTGTGAGAAGTCCCTAAAAAGATACATGTTGTAAGGAAAATCTGCATCAGCTACTTGAACCATTAGGGTATTGACAATGAACTGGATCTTAAATTTGTTAATGGTGGTCTTAAAGGGAGACTTGTCAGCAGTGACAATGAAATTCCTAACGGTGTATAATCTGCCTTCCAGAATATTATCCTTGTATTTATCAAAATGATATGACTTGATGGTAGCATGAATCCTATCACCCTGAACATGAAAAAAAAATATACTAAAAGATAAAAAAATAATGAATACATAAATATATATATATTGAAAAAAATATAAAAATTATTTATAAAAATAAACCTCCGAATCATGGAATACACATTCTATATTTCTTAAAGGATTATTAGCACCATAAGCAGGAGCGTGATAAACACGAACACAAAGTAATTTTAACAACCACGTAGTTTTTGAAGGATTAATTGTTGGGATTATACTGAAAAGTATGCTTTTTACTTTGTATAATCGAAATCGAATTTTCTGACTTATTTACTGAAATAAATTGTTTATCACTGATGCTTTAAATATGATTGAATGTTATATATATTTACTGCATAACTGTTCAATAATTCGTACGTGTTACACTATAGTTAATTTAGTGATACCGGATCACGTAAGATTAAATTAACAAATCCTTGTAACTATAAGCACGCCTATTCATTTACCTAGATGGAAATGAACAACCATCACGAAAGGTTGAGGTGTAAGGCTCGGGATTGGTTTGTCTTGACCAAGAGATTACACTAGTGCATGGTGATCTTATTTGAATAGGACCTCTGAGGAGGATAAATTCTTTGAATCAACAAGGAAGAATTAGACCTCAAATGTTCGTTGTTTCTTAATCTTCGTTCCTTAAATAGGATCACGTGGGATTGGTAACTATTGCTTTGACTTATCATGGGTAAATAATCGAGAGAGATTCAATACTTTTTATCTTGGGCAATATTATTGGTCACATGTGATTGCTAAGATTTAATACTTAAGAATCGCGGTACAAGCACGCTTTGTTTGGTTTGCCCCTTTGGGAGGTTCATTAGCTTTATCATACCAAATCTTGCAAGTGGAATTAGTTTCCCAGATGGATAATAATGTTGAACCGTTCCTCTACCAAGGACAAAAGATATTAATTAACGGAAAGCTATTTCAGTGGCTTGAATTAATTAATGGGCTAGATAATCTTAAACACGGGAAATAATGACCGGGAGCCATATTGACTGTAATATGAGTTAAGATGGATAGTGCAATATTAATTATGTAGTGGAATTAATTAATATTTATGGGCTTGAATTATATTGTGGCTCAATATTAGATATTCAAGATCCATTAGAAGGTCCAATCTTAATTCTCCTAAAGGCCCTCTGAGTAGCCCAACAAATAGTCCAATAACTGAAAAGGTGATTAAAATAAAATAAATATTGTTGCTTATTTTTTCCATGCTATTTTCGGAATTATAGATATAGTAGGGAGAAAGATTTTCTTTGAATTTTGTTATGGAATGAAGATATGTATTCTTGGAATACAAGATTATCTCATTAAATTCAAGAAATCTCCCACTTGGTTATCTATATAGAATTTTCGAAATTTTGGAAATATAGTGGGTAAGAAAGATTTTCTTGATTTTCTTGAAAAGATATTATGGAATATATGTATTTCTTGAAATACAAGAATATCTCATAAATTCAAGAAGATCCAAATCTTGGATTCTTGTAACACTAATTTTCGAAAATCACCATATCTTGAGGAGGTGGGATTTTTTGTGGAATATTTTAATTATGGGAAAAAGAATATAGGAGATATATTCAAGATTTTTGGTGACCAAGAAAAGTCTTTTTCCCACATTGATTTTCTACATAAAATTCGACCACTCCTCTCCTATAAATAGGGGATGATTAGTTCGTTCCCAAGCACAATTCCATGTGCCGGAAATATTAGCAAATCCACAAGTGGTGCAACAAAGTTTATTTTTTTCCTTTTGTTAATTGTTCGACGTTGTCCTTCCACCGGATAGTTGAGCAAGGGCTAAGGAATACTTGGGAAGTCCTTTTGGTTAGTCCGTCCAATCAAGTCACCGCTATCCCAAGAGGTACGCTCACGTAAACCCGTGAGATTCCATCGTGAGGTTTTACGTGGCTTTTTATATGCATGATATGTTGTTGCAATTATTATTTGAATTAATATAGGATTAGTTCATGCTAGTAATAATTAAAGAATTAAATTTGTATTTAAATATTCACCTGAATAGATGCTGTGCAACGATTCCCCAACAATCGTATCGAGCCGGGTTTAGACTCTGAATTTTTTAAATTGTAATTTAATTAGCGGACATTAAATTTGAAATTGGATAGTAGAACTGTTAGATCTGCTTTTGCGGTATCCAATTGTCATGGATTTTAATGTTTATTTTTTTGCATGCATATAAACCGTGTTTTTTTAATTAGATTCGATTCGATTTGTTTTGCCTCGTGAGAAAATCCACGAGTAGACTAGGATTTGTTTGATTTGATCAAATGTAATAGATTAGTCTAGATCTAGGTTTATTTATTTTTTGTAAATAAATTGTAAACAGACGGAACGAAGAGACGAAGAATTAAAGGGCGAAATCGAACCAACGTGGCGGGTATTGTATACTACGGCACGCATGGGCGCAGGGCGTAGGCCGGGCGGCCGAAGGCCACATGAGGAGAAGGGCCGCAGACACGGGCAAAGGCGTGCTCAGGCCGAAGCGTGGGTGGACGACCTACGTATGGATATGAAAGGCCGCCGAGGTCTGGGCATGGCGCAGGCGTCTGTATATGGATGCTGTGGCGGATACGCGATGTGCACGCTTTGTCGAGATCTACCGACGCCCGAGGCGTGCCAAAACGGTCATGGCGCGCGCCGGGCGGTGCCGAGGCTGTTCTAGGCAAGTGGCGGGGATCGGGCGTTCATCCTTGCGAAACGCCTTGGCGTGGCGTTCGAGATGAAGTATTTTTTCGAGATGAGCGAGTGGGGGAGAAATGCGAGGCGTGTTTTCAAGATCAAGTCAAGAAAAATCAAACCATGACAATTTGATAATTTGTGCCCAATATGTTTATTTTTCTTTTTGCTTGATTTATTTGTCTTATCGTATGCTTTATTTAATTTGTTTAAATGTGTTTGCATGAGGGTTGTAAATGGAAAAATCTCACCTACAAAATTACTAAGTATGTTTAAATAATTAATTGACAATTTTATTCCCGATAATAAAATTGAATTAATTTTGACCTCCATGATTTATTTATTTGTGAATTCCTTTGGAGAAATTCCCCCAACGGGATGGTCAAAAGATAGGTTTCACATGAATGAATTCCAAACGGATAATTGTGGGTTATTACTAGTGGCTTATTTATGACCCTCCCAACGAGGCTCGATCAAAGCTTAAATAGTAATCCTCAGATTTAATCATGGTTATTACTTAGGTATAAAATTGATATGCATATACTTTCTAGGAGTCCCCGTCAATTTTATATTGGTCAAGTGGAAGCCAACTATTAACTGGATATTAAAGGTTTGTAAATCGTTTTGTTTGTAACTTGCTTTGAATGTGTTTAAATAATGACCCACCCAACGTGGGCTTATTTAAACTGCTTTTGAGATGTTCTTCGATGCATGTTCATATTTTTTTGAGATTTTAATATGATGCATGTGGTCAAACCTTGTGATATACTTGTGCATATGCATGTTATTATTTTATTTCAGTTCATCATGTCGCAACCTTTTAATCCACTGTTATATACTCTCAAAGAACACCAATTAACTGGAGAAAACTATAATATTTGGAAACGAAATATGAGCTTTGTCCTACACGCACAAAAAACATTTTTGGATTCTTGATGTACCCAAGCCCGTAAACTTCTTGATGAATGAATCAACTGATGGCAAGACATGAGTATAATATTTGGGAGCAGCCAATGAACCCATGAAATGTGTAATCTTGACTTCTTTGTCGATGATTTGAAACACATTCATGAAGGTGTTGAGTCAAGTCCTTGAAATTATGCAAAGTCTTGAAGAAATGTTTTCAACAAAAGACCGCATGATCGATCGATTTAAAAACAGCGACGGCATTAGCCGAAATGGTGAGGGAACACCGTGAAGGGAGCATGTTCTCAGAGTCAAACACCATTTTCTAAAACTAGCTTATCTCGGAACTAAGTATTGTGATGAGGCCCAAATCGAATTTCTATTGCTTACTCGCCAAGGAGCCGATGGATTTTATCGTGGTTTTTGTGATGAGTGATCACATGTTTACTATGGATAATCTACAAGAAGCCTTGGAGATAGTAGAGAAGCATTTAGGAAAGAAAGACGAAGCATTGGTGACCAAAAGTCTTTTCTCGAGAACTAGGCCAGTGGCAGGCAAGTCTCAAGAAAAGGAAAGTGGTCAGAACCAAAGCAAACTCATCACTAAGAAAAGTGAGAAAAGAAGGTTAATTGGTTGGGTGTTAAGAAAGAACCAAAGGGAATATGTTTTAATTATGGGAGAAAGGACATTGGAGGTCGTACTGTTCAATCCCAAAAAGGAAAGGAAAGAAAGGTAATCCTCACTCACTAGTTGTTGAAACTTGTTTAGCGGCGTATGCCTCCCATTTATGGGTGGTGGATACGGGATCCAAAGTGATCATGTTTGTTTCACATTCTGAGGGTTCAAACGGACGATAACTAAGTGGAAGTGAGATCCTCATCACATCGGGCGATCTACGAGAGTGGGCGGTGAAGCAAATGGGAGAAGTGCAACCGTCCTTTGAAGACAGAGTTTTAATTTTAAGAGATGTTTCAGACGTTCGAGTTTTAGAAAGAATTTGATTTGGTTTCTAAACTTTTTCATGATGGATATTCTTGTTACTTTTTAATAAAGTTGTTACCATTTCTCTTTATGATAAATTTATCTGTCATGGAACGTCATGTAATAATCTCTATACAATTAATCGTGGCACACCACTCACTTAAATGCATCCTATAACACATCAATCAAGCTTTTAGAAAAGAAAACGTTCATCGACGCGTGAACGAGACACTTTGGCATCTAAGATTGGGTCATATAAATCCAAAGAGGATCCAAAGGTTGGTGAAAGACGGTTTACTAGAGCTCCTTCAAGTTGAACTGCTTCCAACCCGCCAATCATGTTTGGAGGGTAAAATGACCAAGAGGGCATTTGGAGCCAAGGAGAATAGGGCAAAGAAGTGTTAGAGATCGTTCACACAGATGTATGTGGTCCAATGTCAACCAAAGCAAGAGGAGGTTATGAGTATTTTGTCACCTTTATTGATGATTACTCAAGGTACGGTTACATTTTCCTTATGAAGCATAAATCTGAGACCTTTGAGAAATTCAAAGAATTTAAGGCTCAAGCAAGAGAATAATATGGAAAACGATCAAGTCTCTACGATCCGATCGTGGAGGCGAATAATCAAGGGAATGTTTTGCACAGATCTATTCGGGGTGAATATTTAAATACAAATTTAATTCATTAATTATTACTAGCATGAATTAATCCAATATTAATTCAAATACTAATTGCAACAACATATCATGCATATAAAAAGCCACGTAAAACCCACGATGCGAATCTACGAGGTTTACATGATCGCACCTCTCGGGATGGCGTTGACTTTGGTCGACGGACTAACCAAAAGGACTTCCCGTTGCTCAACTATCCTGGAAGGACACTTTCGTCGAACAATTAACAAAAGGAAAAAATAAACTTTGTTGCACTTTTTTTGTGGATTTGCTAATATTTCCAGCACATGGAATTGTACTTGGGAATGAACTAATCATCCCCTATTTATAGGAGAGGGGGTGTCGAAATTTTTAGTGAAATATCAATGTGGGAAAAGACTTTTCTTGGTCACCAATAAATCTTGAATATATCTCCTATATTCTTTTTCCCATAACTAAAATATTCCACAAAAATTCCACCTTCTCAAAATATGGATTTTTCGAAAATTTTAATGTGCAAGATACCAAGATTTGGATCTTCTTGAACTTATGAGATATTCTTGTATTTTAAGAAATACATATCTTCCATAATATCTTTTCAAGAAAATCAAGAAAATCTTTCTTGCCCATTATATTTCCTATTTTTCGAAAATTTCAATATAGATAAGCTAGAGGGAGATTTCTTGAATTTAATGAGATAATCTTGTATTCCAAGAATACATATCTTCATTCCATAACAAAATTCAAAGAAAATCTTTCTCCCAACATATCTATAAATTTCGAAATAATGGTTGGAAAAATAAGCAACAAAATTTATTTTATTTTAATCACCTTTTTCGGTTATTGGACTATTTGTTGGGCTACTCAGGGGGACTTTAGGAGAATTAAGATTGGACCTTCTAATGGATCTTGAATATCTAATATTGAGCCACAATATAATTCAAGCCTATAAATATTAATTAATCCCACTACATAATTAATATTGCACTATCCATCTTAACCCATATTATTATATCAATATGGCTCCCGGTCATTATTTCGTGTTTAAGATTATCTAGCCCATTAATTAATTCAAGCCACTGAAATAGCTTTCCGTTAATTAATATCTTTTGTTCTTAATTAGGAACGGTTCAACATTATTATCCATACCGAAACTAATTCCACTTGCAAGAATTTATCCTCTCAGAGGTCCTATTCAACAAGATCGGTCATGCACTAGTGTAATCTCTTGGTCAAGACAAACCAATTCGAGCCTTACACCTCAACCTTTTCGTGATGGGTTGTTCATTTCCATCTAGGTCGTGAATGGCGTACTTTTTAGTTACAAGGATTTATTAATTTAATCTTTTGTGATCTGGTTTCACTAAATTAACTACAACGTAACACGCATTTAATTATAAACGGTTATCTGAAGAAATATATGTAACATTCAATCATATTTAAAGCATCGGTGATAAACAATTTATTTCATAAATAAGTCGAAAATTCGGCCGATTATACAAAGTAAAAAGCATACTTTCAAAAGATAATCCCAACAATCTCCCACTTATACTCAAAGTCTGCTTTTAAGTATACTACAACATGTCTCGCGTAGTTCGTGACATCTAATGTCACCTACACGAACCTAATAATTTCTCCCACTTATACTCAAAGCAGATTGGCAATGGTCTTGACACCCATTCCACTCACATGTCTCTCTAATGTATTGCAGAGACGAGACGCTTTGTGAATGGATCTCGCTAGGTCGTCCCTCAGGACGCTATCTTTGCCACATCTATATCTCCTCTTAACGATTTCTCGTATAAGATGTATTTCCTTTAATGTGTTTGTTTGACTCGTGGACTCTTGGTTCTCTTGAATTTGCAACTGCCCTTAGCAGATATTGCTAGACAAATAAATTGTTTATCACCGATGCTTTAAATATGATTGAATGTTATATATATTTCTTTGATAACTGTTTCAATAATTAAACGCGTTGTTACATCAGAGTTAATTTAGTGATACCGGATCACAAAAGATTAAATTAATATCCTTGTAACTATAAGTACGCCCATTCACTTAACCTAGATGGAAATGAACAACCATCACTTAAAGGTTGAGGTGTAAGGCTCGGGATTGGTTTGTCTTGACCAAGAGATTACACTAGTGCATGACCGTGATGTTTGAATAGGACCTACATGAGGATAAATTCTTTAAATCCAACAAGGAAGAATTAGACCTCAGTGGTTCGTTGTTTCTTAATCTTCGTTCCTTAAATAGGATCACGTGGGATTGGTAACTATTGCTTTGACTTATCATGGGTAGCGAATCAGAGAGATTCAATATTTTTTATCTTGGGAAATATTATTGGTCACATGTGATTGCTAAGATTTAATACGAAGAATCGTGTGCAAGTACACTTGTTTGATTTGCCCCCTTGGGAGGTTCATAAGCTTTATCATACCAAATCTTGCAAGTGGAATTAGGTTCCGATATGGATAATAATGTTGAACCGTTCCTCGACCAAGGACAAAAGATATTAATTAACGGAAAGCTATTTCAGTGGCTTGAATTAATTAATGGGCTAGATAATCTTAAACACGGAAATAATGACCGGGGAGCCATATTGGTCAGTAATATGGGTTAAGATGGATAGTGCAATATTAATTATGTAGTGGGATTAATTAATATTTATGGGCTTGAATTATATTGTGGCTCAATATTAGATATTCAAGATCCATTAGAAGGTCCAATCTTAATTCTCCTAAAGGCCCCCTGAGTAGCCCAACAAATAGTCCAATAACTGAAAAGGTGATTAAAATAAAATAAATATTGTTGCTTATTTTTTCCATGCTATTTTTGAAATTATAGATATAGTAGGGAGAAAGATTTTCTTTGAATTTTGTTATGGAATGAAGATATGTATTCTTGGAATACAAGATTATCTCATTAAATTCAAGAAATCTCCCACTTGGTTATCTATATAGAATTTTCGAAATTTTGGAAATATAGTGGGCAAGAAAGATTTTCTTGATTTTCTTGAAAAGATATTATGGAAGATATGTATTTCTTGAAATACAAGAATATCTCATAAATTCAAGAAGATCCAAATCTTGGATTCTTGTAACACTAATTTTCAAAAATCACCATATCTTGAGGAGGGGGATTTTTGTGGAATATTTTAATTATGGGAAAAAGAATATAGGAGATATATTCAAGATTTCTTGGTGACCAAGAAAAGTCTTTTCCCACATTGATTTTCTACATAAAATTCGACCACTCCCTCTCCTATAAATAGGGGATGATTAGTTCGTTCCCCAAGTACAATTCCATGTCTTTGGAAATATTAGCAAATCCACATAAGTGGTGCAACAAAGTTTATTTTTTCCTTTTGTTAATTGTTCGACAAGTGTCCTTCCACTTGGGATAGTTGAGCAAGGGCTAAGGGAATACTTGGGAAGTCCTTTTGGTTAGTCCGTCCGACCAAGTCTTTGCTATCCCAAGATAATACGTTCACGTAAAAACCCGTAGATTCGCGATGCGTGGGTTTTACGTGGCTTTTATATGCATGATATGTTGTTGCAATTATTATTTGAATTAATATAGGATTAGTTCATGCTAGTAATAATTAAAGAATTAAATTTGTATTTAAATATTCACCTCGAATAGATCTCGTGCAACGATTCCCCAACAATCGTATTAGAGCGTGTTTTGAGCTCTCAATTTTTAAATTGTAATTTAATTAGCGGACATTAAATTTGAAATTGGATAGTAGAATGTTAGATAGATGCTTTTGCGGGTATCCAATTGTCATGGATTTTAATGTTTATTTTTGCATGCATATAAACTGTGGTTTTTTAATTAGATTCGTCGGATTTGTTTTGCCGTGAGAAAATCCACGAGTAGACTAGGATTTGTTTGATTTGATCAAATGTAATAGACTAGTCTAGATCTAGGTTTATTTATTTTTTGTAAATAAATTGTAACCAGATCGGGAACGAAGAGACGAAGAATTAAAGGACGAAATCGTAAACGGCGAGATGGGCGCCGCCACACGGCACGACGGGCTAGTGGCGAGGCCGGGCGGCGAGAAAGGCGAGAAGGGGCGGCAGACACGGGCAAAGGCGTACCTGTGCCGATGGACGGTGGATGACGCTGGCAAAATGATACGCTGGCGCCGCCGAGGGGGTCGCATCGAGGGTATGGATACTGACGCATGGATGCACGCGGACGTCGCCGCTCGCCGAGATCTACCGATACCGGCGAGGCGTTAAGGCACTGCCGGGCGGGCCGCCGGGCGGTGCCGAGGCTGTTCTAGGCCAAGTGGCCGGCCGGATGCGGGCGTTCATCCCGGCTGCGAGCTGCTTGGCGTGGCGTTTCGAGATGAAGTATTTTTTCGAGATGAACGAGTGGGAGAAATGCGAGACGTGTTTTTCAAGATCAAGTCAAGAAAAATCAAACCATGACAATTTGATAATTTGTGCCCAATATGTTTATTTTTCTGTTTTGCTTGATTTATTTGTGCTATCGTATGCTTTATTTAATTTGTTTAAATGTGTTTGCATGAGGGTTGCCAAATGGAAAAATCTCACCTACAAAATTACTAAGTATGTTTAAATAATTAATTGACAATTTTATTCCGGATAATAAAATTGAATTAATTTTGACCTCCATGATTTATTTATTTGTGAATTCCTTTGGAGAAATTCCCCCAACGGGATGGTCAAAAGATAGGTTTCACATGAATGAATTCCAAACGGATAATTGTGGGTTATTACTAGTGGCGACGATGACCCTCCCAACGAGGCTCGATCAAAGCGAAATAGTAATCCTGTATTTAATCATGGTTATTACTTAGGTATAAAATTGATATGCATATACTTCTCTGAGTCCCCTGTCAATTTTATATTGGTCAAGTGGAAGCCAACTATTAATCTGGATATTAAAGGTTTATAACTGTTCTTGTTTGTAACCTGCTTGAATGTGTTTAAATAATGACCCACCCAACGTGGCTTATTTAAACTGTTTTGAGATGGTTGCTGATGCATGTTCATATTTTTTTGAGATTTTAATATGATGCATGTGGTCAAACCTTGTGATATACTTGTGCATATGCATGTTATTATTTTATTTCAGTTCATCATGTCGCAAACCTTTTAATCCTTTGTTATATACTCTCAAAGAACACCAATTAATCTGGAGAAAACTATAATATTTGGAAACGAAATATGAGCTTTGTCCTACCGCACAAAAAAACATTTTGGATTCTTGATGTACCCAAGCCACGTAAAGCCTCTTGATGAATCAACCGATGCGGCAAGACATGAGTATAATATTTGGGAGCGGGCCAATGAACCCGTGAAATGTGTAATCTTGACTTCATCGTGTCGATGATTTGAAACACATTCATGAAGGTGTTGAGTCCATTGCGGAAATTATGCAAAGTCTTGAAGAAATGTTTTCAACAAAAGACCGCATGATCGATCGGTTTAAAAAACGACGACGTGGCATTTAAATTTGAAAATGGCCGAGGAACACGTAAGGGAGCATGTTCTCGAGTCAAACACCATTTTCTAAAACTAGCTTATCTCGGAACTAAGTATTGTGATGAGGCCCAAATCGAATTTCATTTGCTTACTCGCCAAGGAGCTTGATGGATTTTTTTGTGGTTTTGTGATGAGTGATCACATGTTTACTATGGATAATCTACAAGAAGCCTTGGAGATAGTAGAGAAGCATTTAGGAAAGAAAGACGAAGCATTGGTGACCAAAAGTATTTTCTCGAGAACTAGGCTAGTGGCAGGCAAGTCTCAAGAAAAGGAAAGTGGTCAGAACCAAAGCAAACTCATCACTAAGAAAAGTGAGAAAAAGAAGGTTAGCTGGTTGGGTGTTAAGAAAGAACCAAAGGGAATATGTTTTAATTGCGGGGAGAAAGGACATTGGAGGTCAGCCTGTTCCAATCCCAAAAGGAAAGGAAAGAAAGGTAATCCTCACTCACTAGTTGTTGAAACTTGTTTAGCGTGTGATGCCTCCCATTTATGGGTGGTGGATACGGGATCCAATGATCATGTTTGTTTCACATTACTGGGGGTTCAAACGGACCGACAACTAAGTGGAAGTGAGATCCTCATCACATCGGGCGATGCTTCACGAGAGTGGCAAAATGGGAGAAGTGCAAATGTCCTTTGAAGACAGTTTTTAATTTTAAGAGATGTTACATGCGTTCCGAGTTTTAGAAAGAATTTGATTTCAGTTTCTAAACTTTTTTCATGATGGATATTCGGTTACTTTTAATAAAGTTGTTACCATTTCTCTTTATGATAAATTTATCGCCATGGAACGTTGGCTTAATAATCTCTATACAATTAATCTTGTGCACACCACTCACTTAAATGCATCCTATAACACATCAACTGTTTCCGAGAAAAGAAAACGTTCATCAGACGTGAACGAGACACTTCTTTGGCATCTAAGATTGGGTCATATAAATCCAAAGAGGATCCAAAGGTTGGTGAAAGACGGTTTACTAGAGCTCCTTCAAGTTGAACTGTTTCCAACCTGCCAATCATGTTTGGAGGGTAAAATGACCAAGAGGGCATTTGGAGCCAAGGAGAATAGGGCCAAAGAAGTGTTAGAGATCGTTCACACAGATGTATGTGGTCCAATGTCAACCAAAGCAAGAGGAGGTTATGAGTATTTTGTCACCTTTATTGATGATTACTCAAGGTACGGTTACATTTTCCTTATGAAGCATAAATCTGAGACCTTTGAGAAATTCAAAGAATTTAAGGCTCAAGCAGAGAATAATATGGAAAAACGTATCAAGTCTCTACGATCTGATCGTGGAGGCGAATACTGTTGGGGAATGTTTTGCACAGATCTATTCGGGGTGAATATTTAAATACAAATTTAATTCATTAATTATTACTAGCATGAATTAATCCAATATTAATTCAAATACTAATTGCAACAACATATCATGCATATAAAAAGCCACGTAAAACCTACGCATGCGGAATCTACGGGTTTACATGATCGTACCTCTCGGGATGGCAGTGACTTTGGTCAGACGGACTAACCAAAAGGACTTCCCGTTGCTCAACTATCCGGTGGAAGGACACTCGTCGAACAATTAACAAAAGGAAAAAATAAACTTTGTTGCACCACCTTTGTGGATTTGCTAATATTTCCAGCACATGGAATTGTACTTGGGAATGAACTAATCATCCCCTATTTATAGGAGAGGGGGTGTCGAAATTTTTAGTGAAATATCAATGTGGGAAAAGACTTTTCTTGGTCACCAATAAATCTTGAATATATCTCCTATATTCTTTTTCCCATAACTAAAATATTCCACAAAAATTCCACCTCCTCAAAATATGGATTTTTCGAAAATTTTAATGTGCAAGATACCAAGATTTGGATCTTCTTGAACTTATGAGATATTCTTGTATTTTAAGAAATACATATCTTCCATAATATCTTTTCAAGAAAATCAAGAAAATCTTTCTTGCCCATTATATTTCCTATTTTTCGAAAATTTCAATATAGATAAGCTAGTGGGAGATTTCTTGAATTTAATGAGATAATCTTGTATTCCAAGAATACATATCTTCATTCCATAACAAAATTCAAAGAAAATCTTTCTCCCAACATATCTATAAATTTCGAAATAATGGTTGGAAAAATAAGCAACAAAATTTATTTTATTTTAATCACCTTTTCAGTTATTGGACTATTTGTTGGGCTACTCAGGGGGACTTTAGGAGAATTAAGATTGGACCTTCTAATGGATCTTGAATATCTAATATTGAGCCACAATATAATTCAAGCCTATAAATATTAATTAATCCCACTACATAATTAATATTGACTATCCATCTTAACCCATATTACACCAATATGGCTCCGGTCATTATTTCCGTGTTTAAGATTATCTAGCCCATTAATTAATTCAAGCCACTGAAATAGCTTTCCGTTAATTAATATCTTTTGTTCTTGGTCGAGGAACGGTTCAACATTATTATCCATACCGGAAACTAATTCCACTTGCAAGAATTTATCCTCCTGTAGGTCCTATTCAGCGCATCAGTCATGCACTAGTGTAATCTCTTGGTCAAGACAAACCAATCTGAGCCTTACACCTCAACCTTTCGTGATGGGTTGTTCATTTCCATCTAGGTCCGAATGGCGTGACTTTTAGTTACAAGTGGATCATTAATTTAATCTTCGTGATCCGGTTTCACTAAATTAACTACAACGTAACACGCATTTAATTATAAACGATTATACAAGAAATATATGTAACATTCAATCATATTTAAAGCATCGGTGATAAACAATTTATTTCATAAATAAGTCCGAAAATTAGGTTTTCGATTATACAAAGTAAAAAGCATACTTTTTAAGTATAATCCCAACAATCTCCCACTTATACTCAAAGTCCGCTTTTTAAGTATACTACAACATGTCTCACGTAGTCCGTGACATCTAATGTCACCTACACGAACCTAATAATTTCTCCCACTTATACTCAAAGCAGATTAGCAATGGTCTTGACACCCATTCCACTCACATGTCTCTCGAATGTATTCGAGAGATGCACGCTTTTTGAATGGAAGGCTGTCCCTGACGCTATCTTTGCCACATCTATATCTCTCTCTTAACGATTTCCGTGATAAGATGTATTTCCTTTAATGTGTTTGTTTGACTCGTGGACTCTTGGTTCTTTGAATTTGCAGAATTATTCTTAAGCAGATATTGCTAGACAAATAAATTGTTTATCATCGATGCTTTAAATATGATTGAATGTTATATATATTTCTCGCATAACTGCTCAATAATTCGTGACGTGTTACATCAGAGTTAATTTAGTGATACCGGATCACAAAAGATTAAATTAACGGTCCTTGTAACTATAAGTACGCCATTCTTACCTAGATGGAAATGAACAACCATCACGAAAAGGTTGAGGTGTAAGGGATTGGTTTGTCTTGACCAGAGATTACACTAGTGCATGATCGATCGCGCTGAATAGGACCTACATGAGGATAAATTCTTGAGAACCGAACAAGGAAGAATTAGACCAAATGGTTCGTTGTTTCTTAATCTTCGTTCCTTAAATAGGATCACGTGGGATTGGTAACTATTGCTTTGACTTATCATGGGTAGCTTAATCGAGAGATTCAATATTTTTTATCTTGGGAAATATTATTGGTCACATGTGATTGCTAAGATTTAATACGAAGAATCGTGTGCATACAACTTGTTTGATTTCCCTTGGGGAGGTTCATAAGCTTTATCATACCAAATCTTGCAAGTGGAATTAGGTTAAAATATGGATAATAATGTTGAACCCGTTCCTAACCAAGGACAAAAGATATTAATTAACGGAAAGCTATTTCATTGGCTTGAATTAATTAATGGGCTAGATAATCTTAAACACGGGAAATAATGACCGGGAGCCATATTGGTTGTAATATGGGTTACGATGGATAGTGCAATATTAATTATGTAGTGGGATTAATTAATATTTATGGGCTTGAATTATATTGTGGCTCAATATTAGATATTCAAGATCCATTAGAAGGTCCAATCTTAATTCTCCTAAAGGCCCCCTGAGTAGCCCAACAAATAGTCCAATAACTGAAAAGGTGATTAAAATAAAATAAATATTGTTGCTTATTTTTTCCATGCTATTTTTGAAATTATAGATATAGTAGGGAGAAAGATTTTCTTTGAATTTTGTTATGGAATGAAGATATGTATTCTTGGAATACAAGATTATCTCATTAAATTCAAGAAATCTCCCACTTGGTTATCTATATAGAATTTTCGAAATTTTGGAAATATAGTGGGCAAGAAAGATTTTCTTGATTTTCTTGAAAAGATATTATGGAAGATATGTATTTCTTGAAATACAAGAATATCTCATAAATTCAAGAAGATCCAAATCTTGGATTCTTGTAACACTAATTTTCGAAAATCACCATATCTTGAGGAGGTGGAATTTTTGTGGAATATTTTAATTATGGAAAAAAGAATATAGGAGATATATTCAAGATTTCTTGGTGACCAAGAAAAGTCTTTTCCCACATTGATTTTCTACATAAAATTCGACCACTCCCTCTCCTATAAATAGGGGATGATTAGTTCATTCCCAAGTACAATTCCATGTGCTAGAAATATTAGCAAATCCACATAAGTGGTGCAACAAAGTTTATTTTTTCCTTTTGTTAATTGTTCAACAAGTGTCCTTCCACCGGATAGTTGAGCAAGGGTTAAGGGAATACTTGGGAAGTCCTTTTGGTTAGTTCGTCCGACCAAAGTTACTGCTATCCCAGGAGGTACGTTCATGTAAACCCGTAGATTCCGCATGCGTAAGTTTTACGTGGCTTTTTATATGCATGATATGTTGTTGCAATTATTATTTGAATTAATATAGGATTAATTCATGCTAGTAATAATTAAAGAATTAAATTTGTATTTAAATATTCACCCCGAATAGATCTGTGCAACGCATTCCCCAACATTAATGTTGGTCCCGGTGGGAAAACCCATTTTGCGCGTGCGGAAGCAAAACATTTCATTGCGATGCATATAAAACAGGGGTGAAGGAATGGTGATTCCAGATTTTTCTCTGTTAAGCTCATGTGTTGTGTTTTGCTTATAATCGAATGCGTATGATAAGATAAGAACGTAAAGCAGTAAACAACACAACAATGTATAGTGGTTCGGAGACTCAAGCTCTTACATCCACTCTCCCTGTTCCTAGGGAAATTCCTTCAAACACTTCCTAAGGCTTTCTGACTACATTTGTTGTTTACTAACCTTTCTACTTTGAGCTTTCTGACTACCTCTGTAGTTTACTAACTCAAACTGGACTTATCACCCTCTCGGGCTCGCCTCTAGATGTTTAACGATTTCACACTCCAATCGGGACTTATCACCCTCACTCGGGATTCCCTAACAACTACCTCACTTCACCACTAGTTATCTCTTACGAGAATGGGGTTTGGGTTTGGTGTTGTCTCCAACTATGGTGAGATTTTCCCTTACATTTGTTTAGCCTCAATGCTAAGGTTGGGAAAATCTCTCTAAGCTTATGATACATCGTGGGTTGCTTAGGTTGGGTTCTAGAACATTCTTTGAATAGATTTGTATATCTACAGACTTGTGTTCTAGGGTGGGAATGCTTTGAGTATAACTCCTCTTAGCTCTATAGCATCGTGTGCTATATTCTTCACGCATCCACACTTAATTTGATGGAAGAACTTGTATTTATAGTGTGGATTTGAATGTTACCGTTGGAGAGAATCTCATTCAAATCCATACTATTCCTTGTAGGTTCTGCAACTTTTTCAGGCTGTTTGTCTTCCTCTCATTGGTCCACGTCAGCTGGATTCCAACGGCTATATTCCTCAGCTTCCTTTGTCTCCGGAACATTGGGGTTTATCTTGAGTATTCAATTATATTATCGAAGTCTTCGAGAATTATCGTGCCTTCGAGATTCTCGAGTAATGGGTTTTTCCACCGGGACCAACAATTAACATGTTTAATCAATGATGACACAGACGACATGTTCAAGATAGTTCAACAAACTGCCACAAAAAACAACTTGAAAAATTAGATTTTAAGAAAATAAAGTGAATTGCAAACAATATAGTGCACAAAGTGAACACCAATAAATGAAGAGGATGGTGGAGAAAAAAATATGCAATCCATATATTTATAGATGGCTAAGACTTACACCACATTTAGAAAGATAATAAATTTAGCCAAATAATTTAGAATGTGAAAAAAATTAGCAAAAAAATTAAATATCAACACTAAGTTTACTTTTCAAGAATTTATGGAATGCTAGACAAATTTTAATTGTATGTTATTTTCCATGTGAATACAATGTGAATACTATGTAAAAATAATCGTAAGAGTAAATAAGAATTTATGGAATGTTAAGTCCAATTTTCCATGTGTATTTGCCTAGCATTTTGTTATTAGTAAAATTAAATATCAACACTACGTTTACTTTTCAAGAATTTATAGAATGCTAGGAAATAAATTGCTTGAAAAAATTAAATATCAACACTATTCCTGAATACTCTTGTGAAATTAGGTAGATTATGTAATGTTGTAATTTTACTTTTTTTAAATACATAATCACACAATGGTTCAAAAAAAATAAAAAAAATAATAATACATAATCACACAATAAATTAAGAGAAAATTACAATAAGGTTCCAATTTGGCCACAATATTGCTAAGAGGTTTCAAGACTTTTTGCAATTACTAAGAGGTTCCAAAATGTGATAAAATACCCAATATACCCTTCTCCATTTCAAAATTAAAATCATAACAACAATAATAAAATACTCAAACCCTTCTTCCCCAATCAAACCCCACACCCCCAACACTCTCTTTCTCCCTCTGCAAACACTCCCCCCCACCCCCACCCCTCAACCGCCCGCCCGCCTCCAGCCGCCGCCCCACCTCCACCTCATCCGCCGCCCAAGCTCCACCCCCACCTCCAGTCGTCGCCGCTGACCCCCACCTCCACCTCCACCTCCAGTCGTCGCCGCCCCACCTCCACCTCCACCTCCGCCGCTACAGTTCGCCAGAAATGAAAATGGAGCTTGGTTGGCTTCTTACAGTGTATTGCTTTTATTTTTGTCATTTAATCTTTTGGGGATATAAATGAAGAAGAAGAAAGAGAGTGCAGGAGATTTTTTGCAGGGATTTTGCAGAATAAATTCAAAATGGGTTTGAGTTATTTTTGCAGAGATTTTTTGAAATGGGTTTGTATTATTTTGGGTAATTTTGGGGGATTTTGATGAAATCAAAGGGTTTGTGTTTTGTATTTGAATGTTGCAGAGATTTTTTCATAAATGGGTTTGTGTTTTGTGTTTGGATGTTTTGTTTTGTTAATTTTTTGTCTATGTGTTTTCAATTTTTTGCTATTATTTTGAGATTTTTTGTGCTTATATGAGGAGGTTATAGATGATGGTTGATTATATTGAAGAAATTTGATGGTGGTTCATTCATAAATTTCTTGTTTGTTGGCTTTTTGAAGATGTTGAAGATGTAGATTTGAAGATGGAGGAAGAAGATAAAGATAGATCTGCTAAGTTTATGAAATTTAATTTTGCCAGATTTATATGCATACATTCATGTGTGGACGATATATAATCGTGCATGCGGATTTATATACGCATTCTAATAAAGAATAAAAAAAATACGTAAATTTCTTTGATTTTAAATGAGAATATGTAATTTTTTTTATTTTAAATATGTAAAATTTGGTATTTTAATCGATTTAGATATGAAATTCTGAATATGTATCATAACATAATCCTATTTGAAATTATTATGCTATTTTAAATAATGGAAAATATCCAAAAATTATTATCAACTCCCTTATTGTACAATACATTTAAAAAATTAAGAATAAATAAAGGAAAATAAACACAAGACAAAATATGAATAAAAAAAATTAAATAGACACAAGATAGAAAATATGAGCAGGAAGACAAAAAAATAAGAGCACGAAGACAAGAAGACTCATTAAGGGCATTTATCTAATCATTTCACCTTTTGGAACCTCTTAGTAATGTTTATAATACTTATAACCTATTTGCAATAAAATGAGTCAAATGGAACCATTAAGTAACCCACTCATAAATTAAAGGTCAAATCATGCTCAACAAATTGTCTTAAGAGTTCCTAAACACAAGCCAAATTTATTATTTTGTTGAATATACCAAATATCGTGAATAAAAGAGCAAATCTTGTTGCAAAAGTTTTACATACCAAATTTATTATTTTGTTGTAACCTACCCTTAATTGCAAAATTATAGCTCGTGCATGATCAATTCAGTTAATTAATCTACGCCTCAGAACATATCTATTTTATTTGTTAAGATATATATGGAAATATACAATATTTAATATAATTAAATAGATAAGCATTAGAACTCTATATATATGAATCAGATATTTATAAGATTGTATAATTCCTTTTATATATGTATATATATATATATATCACATTAAATGAGCACATCAAAATTATAATAATGACAATTGCGTAATTGATGTAAAATAATACTATATCACATAGAGTTTTAATATGCAAATAATACTGCTCCAATTACTCAATTTTGTAAAAAGTAAGAAACCAATTATGTAAAATATACTACTTCCAGATATTTAAATTGAGAAGAATTGACAGGATTATATTTATTGCAGACGTCATAAAAGATTTATGGAGATTTAGGAGTTAAAAGGAAAAATGAATGAAAGATAACAGAGCATGTAAATGTAAATTTAAACATATTACGTAATATATGTATTATTCATTAATTAAAATAATAATAAAAAATAATTATAAAATTTCATATATGTAATTGTTACTGAAATAAAGATACATTAAAGTGCAATAGTATATATTTTATTTGTTAAGATATATATGAAAATATACAATATTTAATATAATTAAATATATAAGTAATGCCGTGGAATGCAACATTAATAATTAAATAGATAATTTTAGTAAAAACGTCTTTCGTTAAAATCATTAATCGTTAATGAGAAATACCTTTCGTTTGCATACCGTTTCCATTCATCAATATTAATTTTAAATACAATATAATTATATTATTCCATAATTATATATTTTTTTTTTTTAAGATTTAAAAAATATAAAATAATTATATAAACGTCTTCCATCAATCAAGAATGTTGGCCCCGGTGAAAAACACATGAAATGCGGAAGGATCATGTAATGCATATAAAACAGGGGTGAGGGAAAGGTGATTACAAATTTTTGCTTTTAAGAACGATGTGTGTTTTGCTTATAATCGTATGCATATGACAAGTAAGAACATAAAGCAGTAAGGAACACACGATTTATAGTGGTTCGGAGTCCAACTCCTACATCCACTCTTCCCTATCAGCAGAGGCACCAACTTAACCAACTGGACTTAGTTTTACGTGTTAGTCCAACACGATATAGATATTTAACGAGTTCTCACTCTCACGGGACTTATCACCCTCCAAGGGATTGCCTACCCTCCCTCACGGAAATTGTTTCGATGTTTAACGAGTTCTCACTCACACCCATAATTTAAGTTAGTCCAACTAACTTAAATTCCTTGCTTAACAAACTCAACCTAACTTTTGGGTTTGGGTATAAGATTGTTTGGTGTCCAACTAGGGTGAGATTTTCCCTTACATTTGTTTAGCATCGATGCTAAGGATGGGAAAATCTCTCTAAGCTTAGGATATTACATTTGTGCTTAGATCTAGGGTAGAACACTTCTGAATATATGTGTGTATTTCTTGTTCAGTGTTCTATGGTAGAAATGCTGGATGATTTGGCTTTTTGGATGTTTCACGCATTTCACCCCCTTAATTTTATGGAAGAACTTGTATTTATAGTGTGGATTTGAATGTTACCGTTGGATGGAGTCACATTCAAATCCATACTATTATGTGTAACTTTTTGACTTTTTTCGGGCTTGTTGTCTTGCTCTCGTTAGTCGCGTCAATTTGAATCTACAATTTATATTCTTGAGGATCTTGAGTCTTGAAGTCTTGATTTGTGAGACTTCTCTTGATGGACCTTGCCGGATCGGGCATCTTGACACTTCGAGGCTGGCGAGTTGGCTCTTACGACCGGACATTACGACCCTCGGTCGCTGCTTTTCGAGCTATCGATCATCGATGGCGTTACGATTCGATGAACATGACTTGGATGACTTGTCTTCTCTTTGATTTCTTCTACTTTGATCGATCGGCTCACGATCGGTCGATATATCAAATCGGCATATCGGTTTATCTGCGCCGGTTAGTACATCAGGTTAGCATATTAGGTTAGTTGCATCAGGTTATCTTATCTGATCTTGATCACGTCTGATCTCGATCACTCTCATCCTTTCGTCGCCGATCGGCAACCTCTTTCTTGATCTGGTCATCGTCTGGTCTTGATGGTCTATTACGACAAACCGATCATCGACTCTACCGATGATTTTCTGGCTTAGCTTTTCTTCTCTTACGATTTTGCGGCTCATCGCTTAACTCGAACTCATCTTATTATTCGATCTCGATCAGTCTCGTCTGCAGCCTCGTCTGATCTCGATCATCTACTTCTGATTATGTGAGTTCCCCCTCAATTTGTTCTCTTGTTCCTCCTCAACTTGTTATATGTAAGTTAGCTTGAATAACACAAGTTGATAATGTTTTTGACATAATTCATCAAAACTAAAATATCCCAACAAAGAGTTATTCATTAATAATAATTTATATGAAATCCACCAATGTAATTATATTATTCCATATTTATATCTTTTAGTTAAGATTTGTAGTTAAATAGATATATAAATATATTAATCAATTAATTACTACATACTCCACCTTAAAAGTCACTTTATTAGTATACGAAATGATAAATTAATTTTAAGAAATACGTATGATAGAGGAGGAGTAAGACTATCATACCCCACCTTAAAAGTCACTTTATTATTTCAAATGCTAATAAACAATTCTCTCGCTAAAACACGAGCAAAAAGGTAAGTGTTCAAGTAATCTTGGGACGGAGGGAGTACATGTTATATATATATATATATATATATATATATATATATATATATATATATGTTGGGGAATAAGTTACACAGATCTATTCGGGGTGAATATTTAAATACAAATTTAATTCTTTAATTATTACTAGCATGAATTAATCCTATATTAATTCAAATAATAATCTAACAACATATCATGCATATAAAAATTCACGTAAAACCTACGCATGCGGAATTCTACGAGTTTACATGAACGTACCTCTTGGGATGGCAACGGTGTGGCTGAATAGACTAACCGTAAGGACTTCCCAAGTATTCCCTTAGCCCTCGTTCGACTATCCGGTGGAAGGATTCTTGTGAACGATTTAACAAAAGGAAAATAAAATATGTTGCACCACCTTTGTGGATTTACTAATTTTTTCAGCACATGGAATTGTACTTGGGAATGAAAGAATCATCCTCTATTTATAGAGACTAGGGTGAACGAAATTTTTGGCAAAATATGATGTGGGAAAATCTTTTCTTGATCTCCAAGAAATCTTGAATATATCCCTTATATTATTTTTCCCATAATCATAATATTCCACAAAAATCCCACCTACTCTATATATATGGATTTTTCGAAAAAAATAGATGATCAAGATTCCAAGATTTGGATCTTCTTGAATTTATGAGATATTCTTGTATTTCAAGAAATACATATCTTCCATAATATTTTCATGAAATATTTCGAAATTTATAGATAAAATTGGGAGAAAGATTTTCTTTGAATTTTGTTATGGAATGAAGATATGTATTCTTGGAATACAAGATTATCTCATTAAATTCAAGAAATCTCCCACTTAGGTATCTATAAGGAGATTTTCGAAAAATTAGAAAATAAAGGGCAAGAAAGAGTTGTTGGGGAAAAAGTTGCACAGATCTATTCGGGGTGAATATTTAAATACAAATTTAATTCTTTAATTATTACTAGCTTGAATTAATCCTATATTAATTCAAATAATAATCCAACAACATATCATGCATATAAAAATTCAAGTAAAATCTACGTATGCGGAATACTACGAGTTTACTTGAACGTACCTCTTGGGATGGCAAGGGTATGTCTGAATAGACTAACCGTAAGGACTTCCCAAGTATTCCCTTAGTCCTCGTTCGACTATCCGGTGGAAGGATTCTTGTGAACGATTTAACAAAAGAAAAATAAAATATGTTGCACCACCTTTGTGGATTTACTAATTTTTACAGCACATGGAATTGTACACAACTCACAATTGTCGTTTTTCAAAAAAATACAATCTGTCGACGTTACAAAATATTTGATATTTTATCGACGCTGATATTTTTCTGAAAAACCAATTTTCGTGTGTTACTGGGAATGAAACATTCATTCCGTATTTATAGAGCATGAAGTGGACGAAAATTTTGTGATAAAACAATGTGGGAAAATCTTTTCTTGATCTCCAAGAAATCTTGAATATATCTCCTATATTCTTTTTCCCATAATTATAATATTCCACAAAAATCCCACTTACTCTAATGCTATGGATATTTTCGAAAATATGATGAGTCAAGAATCCAAGATTTGGATCTTCTTGAATTTATGAGATATTCTTGTATTTCAAGAAATACATATCTACCATAATATCTTTTCAAGAAAATCATGAAAATCTTTCTTGCCCACTATATTTCCAAATTTTCGAAAATCTCTTATGAATTAACCAAGTGGGAGATTTCTTGAATTTAATGAGATAATCTTGTATTCTAAGAATACATATCTTCATTCCATAACAAAATTCAAAGAAAATCTTTCTCCCAATTTTATCTATAAATTTTGAAATATTTCATGAAAATATTATGGAAGATATGTATTTCTTGAAATACAAGAATATCTCATAAATTCAAGAAGATCCAAATCTTGGAATCTTGATCATCTATTTTTTTCGAAAAATCCATATATATAGAGTAGGTGGGATTTTTGTGGAATATTATGATTATGGGAAAAAGAATATAGGGGATATATTCAAGATTTCTTGGAGATCAAGAAAATATTTTCCCACATCATATTTTGCCAAAAATTTCGTTCACCCTAGTCTCTATAAATAGAGGATGATTCTTTCATTCCCAAGTACAATTCCATGTGCTGAAAAAATTAGTAAATCCACAAAGGTGGTGCAACATATTTTATTTTCCTTTTGTTAAATCGTTCACAAGAATCCTTCCACCGGATAGTCGAACGAGGACTAAGGGAATACTTGGGAAGTCCTTACGGTTAGTCTATTCAGACATACCGTTGCCATCCCAAGAGGTACGTTCACGTAAACTCGTAGTATTCCGCATACGTAGATTTTACGTGAATTTTTATATGCATGATATGTTGTTGGATTATTATTTGAATTAATATAGGATTAATTCAAGCTAGTAATAATTAAAGAATTAAATTTGTATTTAAATATTCACCCCGAATAGATCTGTGCAACTTTTTCCCCAACAACTCTTTCTTGCCCTTTATTTTCTAATTTTTCAAAAATCTCCTTATAGATACCTAAGTGGGAGATTTCTTGAATTTAACGAGATAATCTTGTATTCCAAGAATACATATCTTCATTCCATAACAAAATTCAAAGAAAATCTTTCTCCCAACTTATCCATAATTTTCGAAATTTAATTGGAAAAATAAGCAACAATATTTATTTTATTTTAATCACCTTTTCAGTTAATGGACTATATGTTGGGCTACTCAGGGGGCCTTTAGGAGAATTAAGGTTGGACCTTCTAATGGACCTTGAATATCTAATATTGAGCCACATTATAATTCAAGCCCATAAATATTAATTATTCCCACTACATAATTAATATTGCACTATCCATCTTAACCCATATTACAGTCAATATGGCTCCCGGTCATTATTTCCCGTGTTTAAGATTATCTAGTCCATTAATTAATTCAAGCCACTGAGATAGCTTTTCGTTAATTAATATCTTTTGTCCTTAGTCAAGGAACGGTTCAACATTATTATCCATACCGGAAACTAATTCCACTTGCAAGATTTGGTATGATTAGCTTATGAACCTCCCAAGGGGGCAAATCGAACAAGCGTACTTGCACACGATTCTTCGTATTAAATCTTAGCAATCACATGTGACTAATAATATTGCCCAAGATAAAAAGTATTGAATCTCATTGATTCGCTACCCATGATAAGTCAAAGCAATAGTTATCAATCCCACGTGATCCTATTTAAGGGACGAAGATTAAAAAATAACGAACCGCTGAGGTCTAATTCTTCCTTGTTCAGTTCTGAAGAATTTATCCTCCTGTAGGTCCTATTCAGTGCATCAGTCATGCACTAGTGTAATCTCTTGGTCAAGACAAGTCAATCTGAGCCTTACACTTCAACCTTTCACGATGGGTTGTTCATTTCCATCTAGGTCGTGAATAACGTACTTTCAGTTACAAGGGACTGTTAATTTAATCTTCTGTGATCTGGTATCACTAAATTAACTACAATGTAACACGTACGACTTTATTGAACAGTTATGCAGTAAATATATGTAACATTCAATAATATTTAAAGCATCAGTGATAAACAATTTATTTCAGTAAATAAGTCTGAAAACTCAGTTTCGATTATACAAAGTAAAAAAGCATACTTTCCAGTATAATCCCAACAATCTCCCACTTATACTCAAAGTCTGCTTTTAAGTATACTACAACATGTCTCGCATAGTCTGTGACATCTAATGTCACCTACACGAACCTAATAATTTCTCCCACTTATACTCAAAGCAGATTGGCAACGGTCTTGACACCCATTCCTTCCACATGTCTCTCGAATGTATTCAGAGGCAGACTCTTTGTGAATGGATCTGCTAGGTTGTCCTCAGACGTTATCTTTGCCATATCTATATCTCCTCTCTTAACGATTTCTCGTATAAGATGTCTTTCCTTTAGTGTGCTCGTTTGACTCGTGGACTCTTGGTTCCCTTGAATTTGCAACTGCCCCTAGCAGATATTGCTAGACAAATTCAGAACTCCATCCAAGTCCACTAAGAAGGTCTAGAGCCGAATCGGTTCTTTCACTGCTTCACAAGCAGCTACTTACCCGACTTCCATGGTTGAGTCAGTGATGCATTTCTGCTTCACACTCGTCCATTTGATGGCTACACTTCCCAAATGGAAACACACTAACTGAGGCAGATAGTTTCTGGAATCTAAGTCTGATTGGAAATCCGAGTCCGTGTAGCTGATGGGGATTGGAGTATCTGACTGATAAATCAACATTCTATCCCGAGTTCTTTTCAGACACTTCAGAATGTTTTTAACTGTCATCCAATACTCTTTCCCTGGGTTACTTTGATATCTTGCTATCATGCCTGCGGCAAAGCAGATATCCGATCTCGTACACAGCAATGCATACATAAGGTTTCCGACAGCCGAAGCACAAGAAATACCTTTCATGTCATCTATCTCCTTTTTCGTCTTAGGGAACATTTTCTTGGATAGATGGATTCCAAGTCTGAAAGGTACGAATCCTTTCTTGGAATCTTGCATGCTGAAGCGTTTCAAGACAGTGTCTATGTATGAAGCTTGTGATAAGCCTATCATCCTTTTCTTGCGATCTCGAGTGATCTTGATCCCAAGGATGTGTCCGGCTTCCCCTAAGTCCTTCATATCAAACTGTTTTGAAAGCCATGCCCTTACGTCTGATAACACCTTCACATCGTTTTCGATGATCAGAATGTCATCTACGTATAGTACTAAGAATACCAACGCAGTTCCGACACGCTTTTTATACACACAACTTTCAAACTCGTTTTGATCAAACCCATAAGACTTTATAACATGATCAAAACATTGGTTCCAAGCTCTGGATGCCTGTTTGAGTCCGTAAATGGACTTCTTGAGCTTACAAACTAGGTGTTCTTGGCCTGTTTCAATGAAACCTTGAGGTTGTTGCATATAGATCTCTTCATCAAGACTTCCGTTAAGGAAAGCTGTCTTGACATCCATTTGCCAGATTTCAAAATCGAAATGCGCAGTAATCGATAAGAGAATACGGATGGACTTAAGCATGGCTACGGGCAAAAAAGTTTCCTCATAATCGATCCCTTCTTTCTGAGTATAACCTTTCGCCACTAGTCTTGCTTTGAAGGTTTCAACCTTCCCGTCCGGTCCTCTTTTCCTCTTATATACCCACTTGCATCCAATGGGTTTGACCCCATTAAGTGGTTCGACTAGCTCCCACACTCGGTTATGAAACATAGAACCCATTTCGACTTTCATTGCTATTTGCCAAGAATCTGCATCCTTGTCTTGGAGTGCCTCGTCATATGTCCATGGGTCTGATTCGTCTTGTCCGGGAATCATGTCCAAGGACTCTCCTATTCCCATGAATCTGTCGGGCTGTCTAACAACCCTCCCACTATGACGAGGCTCCAGTTGTGAAAGCGTATCGATTGGTATATCATCTAGTACAGTTGGCACTGAGGTTTGCCCTCTAAGCTCATTTAAGGTAATCTCACTTCTGGATTTTCTTTGGTTCATATAGTCTTCTTCCAAAAATCTAAAGTGGGTGCTGATGACCACCTTTTGATCTTCGGGACCATAGAACATACACCCTTTTGCTCCCTCGGGGTATCCTACAAACAACCTTAATTCTGATCGAGGATCTAATTTATCGGCTTCCTTGTCCAACACGTAGGTCGGACACCCCCAAATTCTCATGTGTCTCATACTAGGCTTGCGCTCGGTCCACAATTCTTTGGGAGTTTTGGGAACCGATTTGGATGGCACCAAGTTCAGAATGTAAGTCGCTATTTCCAAGGAATGACCCCAGAATGACTCGGGAAGATCCGCATAACTCATCATTGATCTAACCATTTCCAAAAGAGTTTTGTTTCTTCGCTCTTATTGAGGAGTTCCGGGTGCAGTGAGCTGGGATACAATCCCTTCATCAGATAAGTGGTTCAAAAACTCATCGCTGAGGTATTCGCCTCCACGATCAGATCGTAGAGACTTGATACGTTTTTCCCTATGATTCTCTGTTTGAGCCTTAAAATTCTTTGAATTTCTTAAAAGTCTCAGATTTATGCTTCATAAGGAAAATGTTACCGTACCTTGAGTAATCATCAATAAAATTACTCATAACCTCCTCTTTCTTTGGTTGACATTGGACCACATACATCTGTGTGAACGATCTCTAACACTTCTTTGGCCCTATTCCCCTTGGCTCCAAATGCCCTCTTGGTCATATTACCCTCCAAACATGATTCGCAGGTTGGAATTGGTTCAACTTGGAGAAGCTCTAGTGAACCGTCTCTCACCAACCTTTGGATCCTCTTTGGATTTATATGACCTAATCTTAGATGCCAAAGAAGTGTCTCGTTCACGTCTGATGAACGTTTTCTTTTCTCGGAAACAGTTGATGTGTTATAGGATACATTTCATGAGTGGTGTGCACAGTTAATTGTATAGAGATCATTCATCAACGTTCCATGACAGATAAATTTATCAGAAAGAAAAATGGTAAAAACTTTATTAAAAGTAACTGAATATCCATCATAAAAGTTTAGAAACTTGAAAACAAATTCTTTCTAAAATCCGGAACGTAAAGAACATCTCAAAATTAAAACTTTGTCTTCAAAAGACATGTGCACTTCTCCCACTGCTTCAGCTGCCACTCTCGTAGCATTGCCCAGTGTGATGAGGACCTCACTCTCACTAAGTTGTCGGGTCCGCTTGAACCCCTGTAAAGTGAAACAAACATGATTAGTGGATCCCGTATCCACCACCCACAAATGGGAGGCATACGCCGCTAAACAAGTTTCAACAACTAGTGCGTGAGAATTACCTTTCTTTCCATCCCTTTTGGATCTGGAACAGGCTGACCTCCAATGTCCTTTCTCACCGTAGTTAGAAGCACTTCCCCTTAGCTGGCTGGTTCACTCCACCATCCTTCTTCACCTTATCTTTGCCATTGGTAACACTTGAGTTCACTTGCTTGTGGCCTTTGTTCCTTTTCTTGTTCTTACCACCCCTTGGTCTAGAAGAAGAAGAAGGTCCATTTGCCACCAAGGCTTGGCTCTTCTGCCCCAATATCGCCTCTGTCGAGACTAAAGCTTGCAACAGATCAGGCATCGAGATCTTCTGACTATTCATCTGGTAGTTCAACCTGAATTGTTCAAAAGTTTTCGGCAGAGAGTGGAGCACGAAATCGATTTGGGTCTCGATATCGTATTCAACGCCAAATACCTCAAGCTTATTAAGGTGAGCCATCATCTGGAGAACGTGCTCCCTTACGGGCATTCCCTCCACCATTTTCATAGAGAGCAAGTCCCTCATGGTGATCTGACGAGCCACACGGTTCTGATGTTGAAACATCGCTTTAAGACTAGTCACGATTTCCGCAGCGGTCTCAACGTTCTGGTGTTGGTGTTGCAACACATCTGACATAGAAGCCAAGATGGTACACTTTGCCATTTCGTTAGACCGCTCCCAGTCAGCATACTCTTTCTTAACCATTTTAGTGGACTCATCTGATGGTTTATCTGGTTTAGGTGTGGTCAGAACCCAGTTATGGCTTTGTGCAGTGAGGACAATAGTGAGTTTTCGATTCCAATCAACAAAATTTTCTCCAGTGAGCAAATTGTCTTTTAGTATATTGAATAGTGGATTAAAAGGTTGCGACATGATGAACTGAAATAAATAATAACATGCATAAGCACAAAAATATCACAAGGTTCGATCACATTCATCATATTAAAATCTCAAAAAAAATATGAACATGCATCAGCCAACATCTCAAAACAGTTTAAATAAGCCACGTGGGGTGGGTCATTATTTAAACACATTCAAACGAGTTACAAACAAGAACGATTTACAAACCTTTAATATCCAGATTAAGAGTTGGCTCACTTCTGACCAATATAAAATTGACAGGGACTTCGGGAAAGTATATGCATATCAATTTTATACCTAAGTAATAACCATGATTAAATACAGGATTATTATTTCGCTTTGATCGTGCCTCGTGGGGAGGGTCATCGTCGCCACTAGTAATAACCCACAATCATCCGTTTGGAATTCATTCATGTGAAAGCTATCTTTTTGACCATTCCGGGGGGAATTTCTCCAAAAGAATTCACAAATAAATAAATCATGGAGGTCAAAATTAATTCAATTTTATTATCCGGAATAAAATTGTCAATTAATTATTTAAACATACTTAGTAATCTCGAAGGTGAAATTTTTCCATTTGGGCAATTCTCATGCAAACACATTTAAACAAATTAAATAAAGCCTAAGAAAGCACAAATAAATCAAGCAAAAACAGAAAAATAAACATATTGGGCACAAATTATCCAATTGTCATGGTTTGATTTTTCTTGGCTTGATTTTGAAGAAACCCCGTCTCGTATTTCTCCCACTCGATCGTCTCAAAAAATACTTCGTCTTGAAAGGCAACGCCAAGCAGCTCGCAGCCGGGATGCACGCCCACATCCGCCGCCGCTGGCTTCTAGACCAAACCTCAAAGAACCTTAAGACGCCTTGCGTGGGTCGCGCCAAAGGTAAGACCCCTCGGCACACCTAAGCACATCTCTAAGTAAGTAATGTTAGATCCTCGCCAGTAACGCGAGTATCCGCATGCAGATCCGAGACGCTGCCGCCTCCGCCTCGCCCTCGGCCTCAGCGGCGCCAGCGTCCCTGGCAGCGGCCGCGTACCAAGCCCGCGTCCGTCGGCTTCGGCCGTCGCGCAAGGTGTCGCGTCTCCTTGCGCCCGCCCGTGCGCCGCGACTTTGTTCTCGCTAGCGGCCGCCCGGCCTCGCCTTGCGCCCATGCATGCAAATACATGGCCCACGCCGCTTTACTTTGGTTCTGGATTTTGTCCTTTAATTCTTCATCTCCGTCCTCGTTTTTGATCCGGTTACAATTTATTTACAAAAAATATGCTTTTACTTTGTATAATCGAAATTGAATTTTCAGACTTATTTACTGAAATAAATTGTTTATCACTGATGCTTTAAATATTATCGAATGTTACATATATTTACTGCATAACTGTTCAATAAGTCGTACGTGTTACATTGTAGTTAATTTAGTGATACCAGATCACAGAAGATTAAATTAACAGTCCCTTGTAACTAAAAGTACGTTATTCATGACCTAGGTGGAAATGAACAAACCATCGTGAAAGGTTGAAGTGTAAGGCTCAGATTGGCTTGTCTTGACCAAGAGATTACACTAGTGCATGACTGATGCACTGAATAGGACCTACAGGAGGATAAATTCTTCAGAACTGAACAAGGAAGAATTAGACCTCAGTGGTTCGTTATTTCTTAACCTTCGTCCCTTAAATAGGATCACGTGGGATTGGTAACTATTGCTTTGACTTATCATGGGTAGCGAATCAATGAGATTCAATACTTTTTATCTTGGGCAATATTATTAGTCACATGTGATTGCTAAGATTTAATACAAAGAATCGTGTGCAAGTACGCTTGTTTGATTTGCCCCCTTGGGAGGTTCATAAGCTTTATCATACCAAATCTTGCAAGTGGAATTAGTTTTCGGTATGGATAATAATGTTGAACCGTTCCTTGACCAAGGATAAAAGATATTAATTAATGGAAAGTTATTTCAGTGGCTTGAATTAATTAATGGGCTATATAATCTTAAACACGGGAAATAATGACCGGGAGCCATATTGACTGTAATATGGGTTAAGATGGATAGTGCAATATTAATTATGTAGTGGGATTAATTAATATTTATGGGCTTGAATTATATTGTGGCTCAATATTAGATATTCAAGGTCCATTAGAAGGTCCAATCTTAATTCTCCTAAAGGCCCCCTGAGTAGCCCAACATATAGTCCATTAACTGAAAATGTGATTAAAATAAAATAAATAAATGTTGCTTATTTTTCCAATAATATTTCGAAAATTATGGATAAAGTTGGGAGAAAGATTTTCGTTGAATTTTGTTATGGAATGAAGGTATGTATTCTTGGAATACAAGATTATCTCATTAAATTCAAGAAATCTCCCACTTGGTTATTCATAATGATATTTTCGAAAATTTTGAAATATAGTGGGCAAGAAAGATTTTCTTGATTTTCTTGAAAAGATATTATGGAAGATATGTATTTCTTGAAATACAAGAATGTCTCATAAATTCAAGAAGATCCAAATCTTGGAATCTTGATCATCTATTTTTTCGAAAAATCCATATATATATAGAGTAGGTGGGAATTTTGTGGAATATTATGATTATGGGAAAAAGAATATAGGGGATATATTCAAGATTTCTTGGAGATCAAGAAAATATTTTCCCACATCATATTTTGCCAAAAATTTCGTTCACCCTAGTCTCTACAAATAGGGGATGTTTCTTTCATTCCCAAGTACAATTCCGATGTGCTGGAAAAATTAGCAAATCCACATAAGTGGTGCAACAAAGTTTATTTTTTCCTTTTGTTAATTGTTCGACAAGTGTCCTTCCACCGAATAGTTGAGCAAGGGCTAAGGGAATACTTGGGAAATCCTTTTGGTTGGTCCGTCCAACCGAATTCACTGCCATCCCGAGAGGTACGTTCACGTAAACCCGTAGATTCCGCATGCGTAGGTTTTACGTGGCTTTTTATATGCATGATATGTTGTTGCAATTATTATTTGAATTAATATAGGATTAATTCATGTTAGTAATAATTAAAGAATTAAATTTGTATTTAAATATTCATTTTAAAGAGATGTGCAATTCATTCCCCAACAACCGTATCGAGCCACGGTTTAGACTCTCAATTTTTTAAATTGTAATTTAATTCGTGGGCATTAAATTTGAAATTGGATAGTAGAATTGCTAGATCTATTTTGCAGGTATCCAATTGTCATGGAATTTAATGTGTTTATTTATGCATGCATATAAACTGTGGTTTTTTTAATTCGATTCGTTCGGATTTGTTTTGCCTCTTGAGAAAATCAACGAGTAGATTAGAATTTGTTTGATTTGATCAATGTAATAAACTAGTCTAGATCTAGGTTTATTTATTTTTGTAAATAAATTGTTATGTAGGATCAAAAAATGAGGACGGAGACAAAGAATTAAAGGATTTAAATCCAGAATCGGGCGTGGCGGCGTCGTCGTCGCTTAAACGCGCAACGGGAGGAGGTATGCGACGTGACGACGCAGACGCTGCTGTTAGCACGTGACGCAAGGCATAGGGCGCAGGCTTTAGCGAAGCGCGAGATCGCATACGGCGCACGGCGGGTATTAAAGATGCTGCACTCTGGCGCGAGCGGATCGGGCGGGCGGACGCGGCGCGCAGTGCAGAATCGCCAGTACGCGACGGCAAGATGGCAGGCGACGGGCGGCACGGGCAAGATGCGACACGGCGCTAAAGTGCGACATCGGGCGCTGGCGCGACATCGCCGCCGCGGCGAGCACGCTGGGCGGGCGTATACACATCGGGCGCTGGTGGGCGAGGCGCGGCTGCGTATAAGGCGGACTGACGACGTCAGATGCTTTGCGGCGCGCCGATCTGGAGTGCATCCGATTACAGCTACTTGGCGTGGCGTTTCGAGACGGAGTTCTTTTCATGACGACGAGAGGGGAGAAATTCAAGACGGTGTTTCTTCAAGATCAAGCCAAGAAAAATCAAACCATGACAATTTGATAATTTGTGCCCAATATGTTTATTTTTCTGTTTTGCTTAATTTATTTGTGTTATCTTATGTTTTATTTAATTTGTTTAAATGTGTTTGCATGAGGGTTGCCAAATGGAAAAATCTCACCTTAAAAATTACTAAGTATGTTTAAATAATTAATTGACAATTTTATTCCGGATAATAAAATTGAATTAATTTTGACCTCCATGATTTATTCATTTGTGAATTCTTTTGGAGAAATTCCCCAATCGGACGGTCAAAAGATAGCTTTCACATGAATGAATTCCAAACGGATGATTGTGGGTTATTACTAGTGGCGACGATGACCCTCCCCACGAGGCTCGATCAAAGCGAAATAGTAATCCTGTATTTAATCATGGTTATTACTTAGGTATAAAATTGATATGCATATACTTCCCCGAAGTCCCTGTCAATTTTATATTGGTCAAGTGGGAGCCAACTATTAATCTGGATATTAAAGATTTGTAACTGTTCTTGTTTGTAATCTGCTTGAATGTGTTTAAATAATGACCCACCCTACGTGGCTTATTTAAACTGTTTTGAGATGTTGGCTGATGCAAGTTCATATTTTTTTTGAGATTTTAATATGATGCATGTGATCGAACCTTGTGATATATTTGTGCTTATGCATGTTATTATTTATTTCAGTTCATCATGTCTCAACCTTTTAATCTACTGTTCAATATATTAAAAGATAATTTGCTCACTGGAGAAAATTTTGTTGATTGGAATCGAAAACTCACTATTGTCCTCACTGCACAAAGCCATAACTGGGTTCTGACCACACCTAAACCGGATAAACCATCAGATGAGTCCACTAAAACGGTTAAGAAAGAGTATGCTGACTGGGAGCGGTCTAACGAAATGGCAAAGTGTGCCATCTTGGCTTCTATGTCAGATGTGTTGTAACACCAACACCAAAATGTTGAGACCGCTGCGGAAATCATGACTAGTCTTAAAGCGATGTTTCAACATCAGAACCGTGTGGCTCGTCAAATCACCATGAGGGACTTGCTCTCTATGAAAATGGTGGAGGGAACGCCCGTAAGGGAGCACGTTCTCCAGATGATGGCTCACCTTAATAAACTTGAGGTACTTGGCGTTGAATACGATATCGAGACCCAAATCGATTTCGTGCTCCATTCTTTGCCGAAAAGCTTTGAACAATTCAGGTTGAACTACCAGATGAATAATCAGAAGTTCTCGATGCCTGATCTGTTGCAAGCTTTAGTCTCGGCAGAGGCGATATTGGGGCAGAAGAGTCAAGCCTTGGTGGCAAACGGACCTTCTTCTTCTTCTAGACCAAGGGGTGGAAAGAACAAGAAAAGGAACAAAGGCCACAAGCAAGTGAACTCAAGTGTTGCCAATGGCAAAGATAAGGTGAAGAAGGGTGGTGGAGTGAACAAGCCAGCTAAGGGGAAGTGCTTCAACTGCGGTGAGAAAGGACATTGGAGGTCAGCCTGTTCCAGACCCAAAAGGGATGGAAAGAAAGGTAATTCTCACGCACTAGTTGTTGAAACTTGTTTAGCGGCGTATGCCTCCCATTTTGTGGGTGGTGGATACGGGATCCACTAATCATGTTTGTTTCACATTACAGGGGTTCAAGTGGACCCGACAACTTAGTGGGAGTGAGGTCCTCATCACACTGGGTGATGCTACGAGAGTGGCAGCTGAAGCAGTGGGAGAAGTGCACCTATCTTTTGAAGACAGAGTTTTAATTTTGAGATATTCTTTACGTTCTGGAATTTTAGAAAGAATTTGTTTTCAGTTTCTAAACTTTTTATGATGGATATTCGGTTACTTTTTTAATAAAGTTGTTACCATTTTTCTTTTTGATAAATTTATCAGTCATGGAACGTTGTTGAATGATCTCTATAAAATTAACTGTGCACACCACTCACGAAATGTATCCTATAACACATCAACTATTTCCGAGAAAAGAAAATGTTCATCAGACGTGAACGAGACACTTCTTTGGCATCTAAGATTGGGTCATATAAATCCAAAGAGGATCCAAAGGTTGGTGAGAGACGGTTCACTAGGGCTTCTCCAAGATGAACCGATTCCAACCTGCGAATCATGTTTGGAGGGAATATGACCAAGAGGGCATTTGGAGCCAAGGGGAATAGGGCCAAAGAAGTGTTAGAGATCGTTCACACAGATATATGTGGTCCAATGTCAACCAAAGCAAGAGGAGGTTATGAGTAATTTTATTGATGATTACTCAAGGTACGGTTACATTTTCCTTATGAAGCATGAATCTGAGACCTTTGAGAAATTCGAAGAATTTAAGGCCCAAACAGAGAATCATAGGGAAAAATGTATCAAGTCTCTACGATATGATCGTGGAGGCGAATACCTCAGCGATGAGGTTTTGAACTACTTATCTGATGAAGGGATTGTATCCCAGCTCAATGCACCCAGAACCCCTCAACAAAACGGGGTTGCAGAGCGAAGAAACATAATTCTTTTGGAAATGGTTAGATCAATGATGAGTTATGCGGATCTTCCCGAGTCGTTCTGGGGTCATACCTTGGAAACAGCGACTTACATTCTGAACTTGGTGCTATCCAAATCGGTTCCCAAAACTCCCAAAGAATTGTGGACTAGTCGCAAGCCTAGTATGAGACACATGAGTGTTAGGGGGTGTCTGGCCTACGTGTTGGACAAGGAAGCCGGTAAATTGGATCCTCGATCAGAATTAAGGCTATTTGTAGGATACCCCGAGGGAACAAAAGGGTGTATGTTCTATAGTCCCGAAGATCAAAAGGTGGTCATCAAAGACCCACTTTAGATTTTTGGAAGAAGACTATATGAACCAAAGAAAACCAGTATGAGATTACCTTAAATGAGCTTAGAAGGGCAAACCTCGGTGCCAAATCAGATTAGATGATATACCAAACGATACGCTTTCACAACCGAGCCTCGTCAGTAGTGGGAGGGTTGTTAGACGTTCCCCAAGAGATTCATGGGAATAGGAGAGTCCTCGAACTTGATTCCCGACAAGATGAATCGAGACCCATGGACATATGACGAGGCACTCCAAGATAAGGATGCTGATTCTTGGCAAAAAAGAATGAAAGCCAAAATGGGTTCTATGTTTCATAATAGAGTGTGGGAGCTAGTCTAACCACTTAATGGGGTCAAACCCATTGGTCGCAAGTGGGTGTATAAGAGGGAAAAGATGATCGGACGGGAAGGTTGAAACCTTTAAAGCAAGACTAGTGGTAAAGGTTACACTTTCGGAAAGAAGGGATCGATTATGAGGAAACTTTTTTCGCCAGAGCCATGCTTAAGTCCATTCAGATTCTCTTATCGATTTCAAGATTTCGACTTTGAAATCTGGCAAATGGATGTCAAGGCGACTTTCCTTAACTAAGTCTTGATGAAGAGATCTATATGCAACAACTCCAAGGTTTCATTGAAAAAAGGCCAAGAACACCTAGTTTGTAAGCTCAAGAGGTCCATTTACGGACTCAAACAGCATCCGAGCTTGGAACCAAAGTTTTGATCATGTAATAAAGTCTTATGGGTTTGATCAAACGAGTTTGAAAGTTGTGTGTATAAAAAGCGTGTCGGAAGCGCATTGGTATTCTTAGTACTATCGTGAGATGACATTGTGATCATCGGGGAATGATGTGAAGGTGTGATCGACGTAAGGGCATGGTTTTCAAAATAGTTTGATATGAAAGACTTAGGGAAAGCCCGACACATCATTGGGATCAAGATCACTCGAGATCGCAAGAAAAGGATGATCGGGTTATCGCAAGTTTCATACATAGACACTGTCTTGAAATGCTTCAGCATGCAAGATTCCAAGAAAGGATTCGTACCTTTCTGACTTAGAATCCATCTATCCAAGAAAATGTCCCCTAAGACGCAAAAGGAGATAGATGACATGAAAGGCATTCTTTGTGCTTCAATCCATTTTCGGAAACTTTATGTATTCAATGTCAGACGAGATCGGATATCGCTTTGCCAGTAGGCATGGTAGCAAGATATCAAAGTAACCCGTGGAAAGCGATTGAATGACGATTAAAAACATTCTCAAGTGTCTGAAAAGAACTCGACATAGAATGTTGATTTATTAGTCAGATACTCCAATCCCCATCGGCTACACGGACTCGAATTTCCAATCAGATTAAGATTCCGTAAATTATTCGCCTCGATTAGTGTGTTTCCATTTGGGAAATGCAGACCATCAAATGGATGAGTGTGAAGCGTAAATGCATCAACGACTCAACCATGGAAGTCGGGTAAGTAGCTTGCCAGAAGCGTTGAAAAAAAACCGATTTGGTTTCTAGACCTTCTTAGTGGACTTGGATAGAGTTCGAATTTGTCTAGCAAAATATTTAAAAGGGCGATTGCAAATTCAAGGGAACCAAGAGTCCACAAGTCAAACAAACACACTGAAGGAAAGACATCTTATACGAGAAATCGTTAAGAGAGGAGATATAGATGTGGCAAAGATAGCGTCTAAGGACAACCTAACAGATTTATTCACAAAGGGTGCGCCTCTGAATACATTCGAGAGACATGTGGAAGGAATGGGTGTCAAGACCAGATTGCTAACTGCTTTGAGTATAAGTGGGAGAAATTATTAGGTTCGTGTAGGTGACATTAGATGTCACAGACTACACGAGACATGTTGTAGTATACTTAAAAGTAGACTTTGAGTATAAGTGGGAGATTGTTGGGATTATACTGGAAAGTATGCTTTTACTTTGTATAATCGAAACTGAATTTTCAGACTTATTTACTGAAATAAATTGTTTATCATCGATGCTTTTAAATATTATCGAATGTTACATATATTTCTTTGTGATAACTGTTCAATAAGTCGTACGTGTTACATTGTAGTTAATTTAGTGATACCAGATCACAGAAGATTAAATTAACAGTCCCTTGTAACTAAAAGTACGCTATTCACGACCTAGATGGAAATGAACAAACCATCGTGAAAGGTTGAAGTGTAAGGCTCAAATTGGCTTGTCTTGACCAAGAGATTACACTAGTGCATGACTGATGCACTGAATAGGACCTACAGGAGGATAAATTCTTCAGAACTGAACAAGGAAGAATTAGACCTCAGTGGTTCGTTATTTCTTAACATTCGTCCCTTAAATAGGATCACGTGGGATTGGTAACTATTTCTTTGACTTATCATGGGTAGCGAATCAATGAGATTCAATACTTTTTATCTTGGGCAATATTATTAGTCACATGTGATTGCTAAGATTTAATACGAAGAATCGTGTGCAAGTACGCTTGTTTGATTTGCCCCCTTGGGAGGTTCATAAGCTTTATCATACCAAATCTTGCAAGTGGAATTAGTTTTCGGTATGGATTATAATGTTGAACCGTTCCTTGACCAAGGATAAAAGATATTAATTAATGGAAAGCTATTTCAGTGGCTTGAATTAATTAATGGGCTATATAATCTTAAACACGGGAAATAATGACCGGGAGCCATATTGACTGTAATATGGGTTAAGATGGATAGTGCAATATTAATTATGTAGTGGGATTAATTAATATTTATGGGCTTGAATTATATTGTGGCTCAATATTAGATATTCAAAGTCCATTAGAAGGCCCAATCTTAATTCTCCTAAAGGCCCCCTGAGTAGCTCAACATATAGTCCATTAACTGAAAAGGTGATTAAAATAAAATAAATAAATGTTGCTTATTTTTCCAATAATATTTCGAAAATTATGGATAAAGTTGGGAGAAAGATTTTCTTTGAATTTTGTTTTAGAATGAAGGTATGTATTCTTGGAATACAAGATTATCTCATTAAATTCAAGAAATCTCCCACTTGGTTATTCATAATGATATTTTCGAAAATTTTGAAATATAGTGGGCAAGAAAGATTTTCTTGATTTTCTTGAAAAGATATTATGGAAGATATGTATTTCTTGAAATACAAGAATATCTCATAAATTCAAGAAGATCCAAATCTTGGAATCTTGATCATCTATTTTTTCGAAAAATCCATATATATGGAGTAGGTGGGATTTTTGTGGAATATTATGATTATGGGAAAAAGAATATAGGGGATATATTCAAGATTTCTTGGAGATCAAGAAAAAAATTTCCCACATCATATTTTGCCAAAAATTTCGTTCACCCTAGTCTCTATAAATAGGGGATGATTCTTTCATTCCCAAGTACAATTCTGATGTGCTGGAAAAATTAGCAAATCCACATAAGTGGTGCAACAAAGTTTATTTTTTCCTTTTGTTAATTGTTCGACAAGTGTCCTTCCACCGGATAGTTGAGCAAGGGCTAAGGGAATACTTGGGAAGTCCTTTTGGTTAGTCCGTCCAACCGAATTCACTGCCATCCCGAGAGGTACGTTCACGTAAACCCGTAGATTCCGCATGCGTAGGTTTTACGTGGCTTTTTATATGCATGATATGTTGTTGCAATTATTATTTGAATTAATATAGGATTAATTCATGCTAGTAATAATTAAAGAATTAAATTTGTATTTAAATATTCACCCCGAATAGATCTGTGCAACTCATTCCCTCTCACGAGGCAAAACGAATCTGAACTAATCGAATTAAAAAACACAGTTTATATGCATGGTTAAACACATTAAATTCCATGACAATTGGATTCCTGCAAAAAAGATCTAGCAATTCTACTATCCAATTTCAAATTGAATGCCAACGAATTAAATTACAATTTAAAATTCAGAGCCCGAAACCGTGGCTCTGATACCAGTTGTTGGGTAATAAGTTGAACAGATCTATTCGGGGTGAATATTTAAATAAAAATTTAATTCTTTAATTAATACTAGCATGAATTAATCCTATATTAATTCAAATAATAATCCAACAACATATCATGCATATAAAAATTCACGTAAAACCTACGCATGCGAATACTACGAGTTTACGTGAACGTACCTCTTGGGATGGCAACGGTATGGCTGAATAGACTAACCGTAAGGACTTCCCAAGTATTCCCTTAGTCCTCGTTCGACTATCCGGTGGAAGGATTCTTGTGAACGATTTAACAAAATGAAAATAAAATATGTTGCACCACCTTTGTGGATTTACTAATTTTTCCAGCACATGGAATTGTACACAACTCACAATTGTCGTTTTTCAAAAAAATACAATCTGTCGACGTTATAAAATATTTGATATTTTATCGCGGAGTTGTTTTCCAGCCACACTAATCCGCGCGGAGTTGTTGGGTAATTGGTTGCACAGATCTATTCGGGGTGAATATTTAAATACAAATTTAATTCTTTAATTATTACTAGCATGAATTAATCCTATATTAATTCAAATAATAATCCAACAACATATCATGCATATAATAATTCACGTAAAACCTACGCATGCGGAATTCTACGAGTTTACGTGAACGTATCTCTTGGGATGGGAACGGTGTGGCTGAATAGACTAACCGTAAGGACTTCCCAAGTATTCCCTTAGCCCTCGTTCGACTATCCGGTGGAAGGATTCTTGTGAACGATTTAACAAAAGGAAAATAAAATATTGTTGGGAGATGAATTTAATAAAGATATATGATTTTGATTAGATCCCAAAAACCCCTGAGTATGACATGTTCAGAATGATCTTAATAGTTGAGTCAGGATTCGGTTTTAGAGTATTAGGGTGATGATATCCGCAAAATGTATAGTCACCGATATAGATCGATTAGATCTCAAGATTTCAAGAATCAAGATATTTCAAGAAACTAAAGTTTCAAGACTCACTCAAGATGAAATCGAGAATCAAGACTCAAGATGAAACCGAGTAATCGAAAGACTCAAAGATGAAGACTCAAGATATCGGTCCAAGATATCGTGAAGACTCGTAAGACTCGTAAGACTCAAGACGTTGAAGACTCGAAGACCTCAAGACTCGTAAGACTCAAGACGCAAGATCAAGATCAAAGATCAAGATCAAGAATATCAAGGCACGAAAGAATTATCGAAGATGCAAAGAATGCATCAATGCTCAAGATAAACTCAATGTTCCGAGGCACTGAATATATCTATCTGAAGGATGCAATTCTGAGAAGATCGCGATTCCTTAGAAAATAGATATTTGCCAAGACATTCAAATGCAAACAAAAGAAACTAAGTCAGAAGTGTTGTTAAGATTATATCAACTCAGAGTTTGTAACCAAAAGAGCCGTTGAAGATGTCTACCTTTAATTGGAGACAAAAGTCAAAAAGAGGAAGACAACACACTGCACTATATCGATAATCGACAATGACAGTCATTTGAAAAAAAAGATGTCAGAGGTACAATAGTTCCAGACTGCAAAAAGTGAAGACCGGCTACATGAAAAGCTATTGCCTAAAACGTGTTAGGGAGTTTCAAACCCTAAATATAGTCGTTCCTCACACACCATAAGAGGAAACTCACGAAGCTATCTCTCCAACGGATAGTTTTCAAGAGTAACCTTGGTGTATGCCTATAAATACTGGTGACCCTCTACATTGTAAGGTTACGGGAAATTTATAAGCAACTCAAGAAGCTCAAACTTATTATCGCAAAGTTAAAGCACTCAAAAAACTTAGAATTTCCCAAGTGCTTTTATATTGAAGAGAGCTCACTAAACTAAGCCTAGCTTGATAAGACATATCCAAAGCTTAGTCGAGATATCCTAGCCTTTGCATTGTACTTCATTGTAAAGGATATCTCATCCTAGTTGGAAACCAACCGAGAAACCCCAAACCCTTGAGAAGGTAGTTGGAGTGTGTTTGTTGGTGAGAAGAGTTGTAAAGAGTTAGTAAACTACGCAGAGTAGTCAGAAAGCTCTAGAGGTGAAGTTAGTAAGCTACGGAGGTAGTCTGAAAGCTTGTTTTTGTTTGAGTAAATAAACTACGGAGGTAGTCAGAAAGCTCAAGGTCGGGTTGAGTAAGTAAACTACGTGGAGTAGTCAGAAAGCTCAGGGCCAAGTTGAGTAAGTAAACTACGCGAGGTAGTCGAAAAACTCGAAGTGATTAGTGAATTTTCTCGAGGATCGAGAGAGATGGACGAGGGAGCTTGAGTCTACGAACCACTATAATTCTTTGTGTTGTTTATTGCTTTTTTACCTATGCTTAATTGTTGCATCACCGAAGTTTGAAAGCATATTTTCACTGATATTTCAGTTGGAATCAATCCACTGGAAGTTGCATGTAATTGAATCACAGCCTAATCACTATTCCATTAAAGGAAGGTTTTCAGCAAAGCTTTAAAACGAGTATAAACTAAAAGGGCCAACCATTCCGCACTACTGAGTAGCTAGAACAGATAGTTACCAAACTGAACTTACTCTTCTGAGGGTTCAGTAAGTTAGTTATCTGATCCAAGCAACTCAGGATCTCTGACACTCAGGACTCAGTTGGGATTATCTGAGGTTTCTGAAAGCAGCTCAGGATCACTGTCTCAGTAGACTTTGACTCAGAGCGATTTGTGCTTCTCAGGACCTAATCTTTAGGATTATCTGACCCAAGCTGACCTCAGTAAGAAAAAGTTTTAAAAACACTGAACACGTGTATTCCCCCCCATACACGTGTAAGACTCATTTTCACCGGGACCAACAAGTGGTATCAGAGCAGTGGTTCAACTTGACCACCTGCTTTGTTGACCAAAGTTTTATTCGCTAAAAATACTTGTGGTCTATCTGAATTGATCTTATTTGCTGAAATTCTTAAAAGACTCAGTCAAAAATGTCTTCTAAGAAACTTCCCATGTTCTCAGTGTAGAACTATGATTTGTGGAGACTAAGAATGCAGGCTCACCTGTACTCTAAACATGAGCGTATGTGGAGAGTGGTCTCTCAAGGACCATTCCAATTTACTGTGGTGAATCCCAGAGGAACAGAAGATGAGAGAATTGATCCTAGAGCAGAATTTCCTAAGTCTGATGACCAACTGACTCCTGAGGAGAGAAAGTTAGTCAATCTAGACTACATTGCTAAAGACACACTATACAAAGACAATTGATGATGGTGTGATGGGAATGATCTCTCATCGCAATATCGCAAAAAGAAATTTGGGGGATACACTATTGTGAATGTGCCAAGGCACAGATCATATAAAGGAAAACAAACTTTCAGTTGCAATAGGAAAGTTTGATAGTTTTGAAATGGAAGAAGGTGAATCTATTGACAAATTGGAATTCAGATTCACTAGTATTATGAATGATCTAAATGCACTTGGAAAGAAATATCCACAAAGAGAAATTGCATTGAAAATTCTTAGAGGTCTTTCTAAGAAATGGGATATGCATGCAGTGGTGATTGAAAACACCAAAAACATTAATTCAATGTCATATCAACAAGTCTTCTCTGAGCTGAAGGCCTATGAGTTTATAATTGGTAAGAAATCTAAAAAGGCTGACAGCAAAGATGATTCATCATCTAGTAAAAATGTGGCTTTTAAGGCCAAAGATAAAACCTGTAAAACTAGAGAGTCTGAGAACTCCCTTGCTAAGAATCGGGGATGAGCTTGAGGATAAGCTAAAGATCGATGGCAAGGAGGTTTGAAAGACTTAATAGCCGATATGGAAAATACAAAAGCTATTACAGAATCACAGTACCAGAAGAAACCCGAGGGAGATCAACCGAGAAGAAGAAGGACGAAAAGTCGAGGGATCTTCATCAAAAGGAAGGACTCCAAGTCCAAAGAAGAAAGTGATCGGGATGATGATACCAACAGATGCTATAATTGCCAAAAGAAAGGTCACTTTCAAAAGATGATTGTCCAGATCCGAAAAGTGCTAAGGAGAGAAGAGAAAGACAAGCTAAAAAAGAGACAAGAAGTTCTCAAGCAAAAAGGCCATGGTTGCGAGAAGAAGAACATTCTCGAGGAGGGATCTAGCTCTTCGGATGAGATATTCTCGCATACAATGAAAGTGATGACATTTGTCCGATGGCCATTGAGGAGGTAAACTTTTTCTTTCTCTGTTGTTGCTCCTACACTAAGACAAGAGTTGTCAAGTTCAATCGTAAACAAATAATTTGACTCGATGGATTCTTTTGAGAACTGATGAAGGACTATCTTTGTTTTTACAAGAATCGCTAAATGAAACTCAAGAGGAGAATAAAGAATCGAAAAGTTGAAAATCTAAAATGGAAAGACTCTAGCAAAAATGAAATCACTTTCAATTAATGGGAACTATGATGAACTGGATGTTTCGAAAGTACAACTCTCGAGAAAAGAGAAGTTGATAGTGACCCTAAATCGAAAATGCTAGAGAAATCCACTTAAGAGATTCAACTAATCAGACTAAATTCAATGACCTCTCCGAGAAGCATGAAACTCTACAGAATCTGTGAGGATAGTGCATGAAGAAGTTAACTCTATTGAATAATGCATCTAAAGTAATAGATGAAATTCAGAGTTACCAGAGAGATCCGCCACTATAAAATCTGGATTGGGATACATTCGTGGGGAACCTCACAAGGTCATTTGAATGCCGCGATCAAGTAGCAAGAAGACAATCTTTGTAAAACCAAAGGGCACCTACACTTCAAATCAAGAAATGCCCAAGGTTGTAGACAAGGGAAAAAAGACCTATGGTCTCAAAAAAAAAACTGAATGATCGGTAGGAAAGCCCAAACCTCGGTGAAGGCTAGAAAACCCGAGCACTCGATTGGAAAGTTTCAGCAAGTACTTCAAAGCCTCAAAGCTAAGAATGCAAAACCCGAAAGGCTCCACATCGAACCATCGAGGAATCCTCGATGAGAAACACTCAAACAGAGACATTCTCAATCAAGAGACCAAGTCCTCAAGATCTTTAAAGACCAGATTTCAAGATGCATAACCCGAACCCCACTTGCTTAAGGGTAAAGGTTATCCAACCCGAAGTCAACAAAGATTTAGACCCTACCGCACGTAAACCAAAGCAAATGAATAGAAGGCCCGAACCAAAGAAAAATTCAAAAGCCCATGTTCATGCTAAAGCTAGCACACATACACAGAAAACTGCTAAGGCACCAAGAGTAGTAAATGTGTATGTTGATGTTTATGGAAGACAAATTAGCCACTCTAAAGTGATTAGAGATGTCAGGAAAATTTGGATTCCGAAAGGTACATCTAACCTTGTAGGACCCTACACAAATTGGGTCCCTAAAAATTGATCTGTTTTTCAGGAGGAAAATGACTAAGACCGAAATGATTAAAGATCACATAGCACTGATGAGCAGAGATGAAAAGGCCCCTGATTTATGGTATCTTGACGGTGGATGTTCAAGACATATGACAGATTCAAGAAGATACTTCGGTGACTATGTTGAACAAAGAGGCCCACAGATCACTTTTTGGAGATAACTCAAGGGATGAGATCAAGGATATGGAACTTTGGAAATCGACTCGTTCATATCCATGGTGTTTCATATGTATTCGGATTGAAGCATAATTTGCTTTCAATAAGCCAAATCTGTGATAAGAGTTTTAATGTTGAGTTCTCTAAGAACTTATGTTATGTGAAAGATGATACAAACACGTAAAAATATTACCGATCGGGTACTAAAAAATGAAATGTGTATCTTCTTCGATTGGAGTTCAACTCCTAAAGATACATGTTTGGTTGCTAAAAGTTCCACAGATACCAGCTTAGTTATGGCATAAAAAGAATGAATCATTGAATTTCAAAACCCCTGAATAAACTTGCAATATTAGCTCTTGTAAGAGGGTTGCCTAATGAAGTGTTCAGTAAGGAACATATTTGTGATGCGTACAAAAAGGAAAACAAACTAGAGCATCATTTAAAAGCAAAGTAGATGTTTCTCTTGATGAATACTTCGCCATTCTTGATATGGATCTTTTTGGTCCTATAACACCAAAGGAGCACTAATGGCGTGAAATACACATTGGTAGTAGTTGATGACTACTCAAGATATATTTTGGGTCATATTCTTACTCAATAAGAAAGAGACTCGATATAAAGTCGCCTTAATTACGAAAAGGCTCAAGATTGAGAAAAATCGAGTGTGGTCAAAATCGATCCGACAAAGGAACCGAATTTATAAATCATATCATATTCGATTATTTTGCAAAGAAATGGAATTTCACATGAAACATCAGCTGCAAGGACCCCTCAACAAAATGGTGTTGCTGAAAGAAGGAACAGGACTCTGAAAGAAGCTGCAAGGACAATGATAGCTGAGTGATATTCCTAAAAGGTTTTGGGCTAAAGCTGTCAACATTGCATGCTACTCTCAGAACAGATCCATGCTGACCAAGAGTCAAGGAAAAACACCTTATGAGCTTTGGAATGAAAGGAAGCCTCTTGTTTCTTTCTTTCGTGTGTTTGGTTGCAAGTGTTTCATACACAATAATGGTAAAGATCAGTTGAAAACATTTGATAGTAAAGCTGATGAAGGAATATTCTTAGGATATTATGAAGTCAGTAAAGCTTTCAGAGTTTACAACTGTAGGACTCTTATTGTGGAGGAAACACCTCATGTTGTTTTTGATGAATCTACTTGTGTTCAGAAGAAATAGGAACATGATGCAGATGAACTGACTAAGAGGATCACCAGATTAAGCCTGAAACAGAAAGATAAATCATCCACTGAACCTGAAAAGAAGAAGTCAGTCACATCCTATGATTGGAGTGACTCAGACTCGGATAAAGAAGTTCAGGATGGAACTCAGGATGGTGAGACTCAGGAAAACCAACACTCCAAAGGTGACCAATCTGAACAGACACCAGTTCAGACTCAGGTATGTGATGCCAATGAAGATGTGGTCACAGCTGAGGCAAATTCTGAATCTATCAACCAAAGGGGAACAAATGTGTCTCGACAATGTTTCAATGGAATTTCCCCGAGGAAGATGATTCCCTTTCTCTTTTCTCATTGTTCCTCGAAGTTTATTGAATTAATCGAACCTAACATTTCAAATGTTGAGGATACTGTTGAAGGGGGAACATCAAGAAGGAAATGGTTAGATAGTCATCCTACAAGTCAGATTGTGGGTGATCTAACTGAAGGTGTTAAAACAAGAAGGTTCCATGGTGAGAGTGCACTATTCTGCTGCTTCCTATCAGAGAAAGAACTTACTGAGATTGGTGAAGCTCTACAAGATTCTCATTGGATTACTGCTATGCAAGATGAAATTTGAATCAATTCTCAAGGAATGAAGTATGGGAGCAAGTAGATAGACCTGAAAGGCACAATGTCATTGGAACCAAGTGGGTTTTTAAGAATAAAATAGATGAAAACAACAACATTGTAAGAAACAAGGCAAGGCTAGTTGCACAAGGTTATTCTCAAGAAGAAGGCTTGGATTATGATGAAACCTTTTTTGTTGCAAGACTAGAAGCCATCGATTGTTTCTTGCATATCGCCCACATGAAGTTCACAGTCTATCAAATGGATGTGAAAAGTGCATTTTCGAGCGGTGTGCTTAAAGAAGAGGTTTATGTGGAACAACCTCCCGGTTTCAAACAGAATGACCAAGTTCTGTGCTCGAGAAAAAGCTTTGTATGGTCTCAAGCAAGCACCCGAGCATGGTATGATACTCTTTCGGTTTCTTCATCGACCATGGTTATGTCAAAGGGATTTGTTGATAGAACTCGCTCGATAGAAGATGGGGAAGAGATAGATATATGTTGATGACATCATTTTTGGATCTCCAAACCATCAAGCGTGTGAAAAGTTTTCAACACCGATGAAAGGCAAGTTTGAGATGTCAATGATGGGAGAGATGAATTTCTTTTCTAGGTCTTCAAGTGAAACAATCAAAGGAAAGAATATTCATCAATCGCAAAGTACACCGTAGATCCGATTGCCAAATATGGTGTCTGAGATTGCAATGCGTTAGGATTCCCATGAATACTAACTACAAGATGGATCCCGATTCTCAAGGCAAATCGGTGAGTCATATCGATTATAGAGGAATCATTGGATCATTGCTCTATCTCACGACAAGTAGGTGGGATATAACATTTTTGTTGGGATATGTGCAAGATACCAAGCTAATCCTAAGGCTAGTCACATGGAGGCTGCCAAAAACATACTCAAGTATCTTAAGGGCACAAGTGAATAGAGGATTATGGTATCCATCTGATGATAACCTTGAATTAACTGGTTACTCAGATGCCGATTATGGAGGTTGCAGAATTGACAGGAAGTCCACTACAGGAACTTGTCAATTTCTTGGAAGTAAGCTGATATCTTGGTTTTCGAAGAAAATGGACCTCAAAGAGCAACCAAGATTACGGGGGGTTTGAATACATGGTCGGAGGAAGTTGGTGTGCTTTCAGATTCTTTGGCTCAGACAACAATTAAGGGATTATAAAGTTGTAGCCAATGAAGTACCAATATTTTATGACAATAATAGTGCCATTGCTATTTCACAAAATCCGGTATTTCACACCAGATGCAAGCATGTGGATATCAGACATCACTTCATCAGAGATCATGTCGAGAAAAAGGACATAAGGATGGAGAAAATTCATATCGATAGAGAGTCGATATCTTGACTAAACCTTTGGGTCAATCAAGATTTCAGAACTTTCAGCTTGAATTAGGGATGTTAGATCCGTGTGTATAGAGTAAAATCTAAAAAAATTGAAGGTTTTCGATGCATGAAGTTTTTCGTAATTCTCATCGAGAAGCTTCGAGGATAAAATGGAAATATCGAATCGAATCTCGTGAAACTCAGATTTACTGAAGGTCAATATAAAGATTATATCGAACCCATTCAAGATTTTCAAGATTATCTCGACATTTTATCAAGGTCAGTACTCAGTAAGACTGATAGAGAGAAATTAGTCTGAAGAGGTAATGACTCATGCAACTCATTTATTGCTTAAGTAAAGCTCAGTAATCGTTTGCAATAAATACAAAACACCTAAGGAATGTTTTTGGGCGGATCGTTTTGAAATTCGAAGAAGGTCAACAAATCATTTAATGCTCTGTTACATTAATGACCAATGAGGATATTTTTTGGCTTACTTTTCGAAGATCGATTGTTCAAGATACTCGATTAATCGGAGATTAATCTCAACCGTTGCTTTTCACCTAACCCACGCGAATTCCTACGATCTAGAAACTATTTATACCCCAATAAGCCATTCAAGCCAAATTTTATCAAACCCTTCGTTCCCAAAATCCTCTGCAAAATTATCCCCTTTGCCCAGAAAATCCTAAACCCTAAATCTTCAATCTCTCAAATGGCTCCTACCATTTTCGATAAATTAGTCAAAACCAACAAACCCTGGTACGAGTTCGTTGTCTCACTCAATAGCACAACCAACTCCAAACCAGAAGAGGAGGCTCTCCATATGATCCGTTTGGCCAAGCTCACTCATCTCGTTGCAAGCCGACCGGAACAAGAGTATGCAAAAGAGGTAATCGAGTTCATCTGTAACTTGAGGATAGATGAAGAGGATGGTATGCATTCTGAGATTACTGTATCATATTTAGAGCATTCATCCAAATACATCGATTTTGAAAGGGAATTGTATATTATTCCGAAGAATTTAAATGATGTTTTTGAGTTTGTGATAGAGGAGAGGATCCTGCTATGTATATGTTGGGTAGAGAGCAGGAGTATTTAGATAGGATTGCTGAGAATCCTGTGAAATTTGAGGCCACACTGCATAAGAGGCATTTGAAGCCACAATATAGAGTTTTGATGGATATTGTGAGCAAAAGCATCATGAGCCTTGCGGGGAGTTTTGATCAGATCAGTACCCCGAAACTCCGATTGATGGCGGCGATCGAGGCCTCACCCACCACCGACTTCAACTGGCTGAAATTTTTGATTCAGATGGTGAGTGAGCAAGCCAAAGTCTTCAAGAAGGTTGACGGGGCTATCACGATTAAAGGCAAGATCCACCATGCAACCAAAATAGCTTTTATTTTGGAGATGTGCAGAGAGGAGGAGGATATCTTCGCCAATTCAACCCCATTCCCCAAGTCCAAGGTGCTCTTCAAGCCCATTGCTGTGAAGAAGCAGGCCATCAGGGGGAAGAAATAAAAGAAAGCAGAATCACCAAAAGCTGCTGCTGCTGAAGAGACCCAACAAACCAGGGGGAAGGTTTTGTTGGAGGCAAAGAAGGAGCAGGGTTTAAAAATGATGAAACAGAAGAACCTTGCTCTAAAGCGCAGAAGATTGGTGGTTCTCACCGATGAAGATGGCAGTGATTCTGAAGAGATTCAACTTGAGGGCCAAACCGCTCAAGATTCGCCATTACAAGTTTTGGCTCAGGTTATCTCTAAGGCACAAGAACAGACTGAGGAGTAGGTCTTCTCTAAGGTGCTTGAGACTTCTTTCGATTCGCATAAAAATTTCTCAGAAATTTTTAAAGGAACTCAGCCCCTGAGATTCCTACCAAAGATGTGCCGCTCAGAAACAGAGCCAACTCGAGTCAACCGAGGATGTGCACCAGACCTCGAACCTACTCGGGATGCAAACCGAGGGACTGACTACACAACCTTCGATGTCTTTGAGACTCAGAGACTTTATTTTTGATGAGCTCCTCGAGTGAGCTACTTTTGATCCTTCAAATTGATGCTTCAACCGAACTAGAAAGCCCGAGATTGAAGAAGGGCGGTCAAGAAGAAACCGAGTGGAGGAGCAAGGGGGGAATTCATTCTTGACCGCTACCCCGAGCTCAATTTCATTCCCCGATCCGCAAGATATCTTCTTGATTAAGGTCTACGGTTTATATCCTCAATCGACTCTTCCGGAGATGCCGAACATTGCCGCATTCAGAGGGGAAGACCGGTGGAATGAGGAGATGTTTTCCGACCGAAGTTCTCGTGTTTCGTGAAGACAAAGCTTAGGATGAAAAATTTCCGATTTTGATGAGCTAGTTCAGTGAGGAAGATAGCCGAGAGGAGAGCTACCGGGTTGGTGCCTTTAGCAAAGCAGAGACAAATCTCAAGATGGGGACCAACAGGAGACGCCGAGGATCGGCCTAAGATGGAGAAGGAAACTTCGTGCCGATCAACCCGAATCGGTCAACTCGGGATCGGTTAAGACTATCAGTACCTTTTGGCACTATTAAAAATTATGCCAAAGTTCTTGAAAGTTCTATCTTTAACTCAATTGTTCGATGTACAGATCGAGGCTCATTGGAGATCGGAGCTCAGGATGAAGTCAAGCTCAGATGATCAATCAAAGACAGAAGGGTGCGAAGGTTCCCGAGATTGACCTCACTCCCTTGATGGAAAAGCTTGAGAAGGTTGAGCCAATGATGAACAAGATTGCTCGGGATGGAAGAAACATTGGCCGCCCAAGCTCGGAAGATGGAGAATCTTAGTCACTCTTTCGAATCGGTGCAAATCCAAAACACTCTGACCTCACAGATGACCTCCATGGAAGATAAGCTGAATGAAAAGCTGGAGGGAGTCAAGGTTGAGCTGAGTGCTGAACTGAAACAAAAGCACCAGGAGAGAACTGCATTTCTAGAGGTGAAATTGGCAGAGAGGAATGAAGTGCTAATCAAATCTGCTGTTGAGGAAATGAGCTCAATGCTCATGACCAAGATGACAGAGATGTTTAAAGAAGCTCTCTCTGGCCAGTTTGCCCATCTCTCTGAAGAATTTTATGTGGCTAAGAACCACATCAGGAGGCTGGAAGACGAACAAGATCAGATAGCAGGAGAGGTGCGCTGTGTGAGCAAAGAGCAATATCACATTGACACAACACTCTCCAGACTTCTTCCAAATTACGGTGCCAAGAAGGGGGAAAAGGAAGGTGAAGACTTCAGGAAGTTATTGGCACGTACTTTGGAGAAAAAGGTACAGAAAGAAGCTTAAATGTATAACCTATCCAAAGCCTTGAAGGAAGTCAAAGCTACTGACAAACTGAAGTTCGTTCAGGTGGAGAAGCCTATCTACACTCGAGTTTCTGAGGAAACCATGCTTGATGTTGCAAGAGAGAAACTGAGTGCTAGAACTAAGGTTGGAACAAGTCAGGCTGCTGCTGAATTGCCTATGAAGAGGAAAGCCTTGGGTATTGTTCAACCTGAAAGCAAGCGTGCTAAGGCTTCTAAGCCAGTGCAAAGGAAGTTGATGGAGGAATTGGAAGAGTCTGCAGGTCAGCAGAAGAAGAAGGTCTTCAACACGAAGAATGCTCTGAAGACACTCCAGATAGAACAGGCTAAGAAAGCAAATGCTTGGGTCTCAAAGCGCACTGCGGATCGTGAAAAAGATCAAGAAGAGCCAAGCGAAGGAGTGGATTCAAAAAGTTTGCGAGCAAAAGGAGAGAGACATCAAAAGCACTGAAATGGCCACACGTTGATAAATGGATGCCTATCAAATTCAACGATGTGTGGGAAGAGGTCAAGAGAACCTTCTGGTTCTATTATGATGTGCTTAGGGAGTGGAGAGGGGAAAGCTCAGATCAGAATGAAGCATTCATTAAATATCTCCTAACCTTCTATCCAAAATATCTCCAAAGTTGGATGAACCTAGCAGATGAAGGAAAGGTACAGATAGTTGCCCCTGGTCCATACTCCTACCCTCCTCCAAGACTTGATAATGGCATGGTGAATGAGAAAGCCATTATTCAAGAAATTGCTCAGTATGCTGCTCAGTTGGGTTTAACATGAAACAGTCCTGATATCATTAAGGAAAGAGATGCTCTGAAAAAGAGGTATTTCGGAATGTTCAACCTGGAAGTGCCCGCTGATGAAGCTGAAGAAGATACAAGTGAAGAAGATGCAGATCAAGAGCGTAAGATCAAGAGCCAAATCAAGATCAAGACCAAGACACTTGTAATTTTTCTATCTTTTTGTCTTATTTTTGTTTTGATAAATTTCATTGTAACCTGTAACAGACTACTCATCATCAATGAAAATTTATCATTTGTGCTCAAAAAGATAATATCTCATTATCTTATTTACATGTTTTTTACTTTTGATATGTTGAATGAATGTCTCTGAATTAATTGTTTATGAGGGAAATTGTTTAAGTATTTGGTGATGAACTATTTAAAAAGATTCATTACTGAAGAAATTGTTGAATGATTAATTGTTGGGAGACTCTCTGAAATTGTTGGGAGATTCTCTGATTCAGGAAATTATTAGGAGACATAACCAATCTTGTAATAGGATAAAACTGAAACCTGAGTCTAGGTTATATGGTTGTAACAAGATAGGTTTTGGCATCATCAAAAAGGGGGAAATTGTTGAGAGATGAATTTAATAAAGATATATGATTTTGATTAGATCCCAAAAACCCCTGAGTATGACATGTTCAGAATGATCTTAATAGTTGAGTCAGGATTCAGTTTTAGAGTATTCAAGATGATATCTGCAAAATGTATAGTCAGCAGATATAGATCATATTAGATCTCAAGATCAAGACTCAAGATATGTTTCAAGAAACCGAAGTTTTCAAGACTCAAGATGAAATCGAGAATCAAGACTCAAGATGAAACCGAAAGTAAATCGAAAGACTCAAAGATGAAGACTCGAAAGATATCGGTCAAGATATATTTGAAAACTCGTAAGACTCAAGACTCGGAAGACTCAAGACTCGGAAGACTCAAAACTCGAAGACTCAAGACTCAAGACTCGGAAGACGCCAAGACTCGAAGACCTCAAGACTCGAGAAGACATCAAGACGTAAGATCAAGATCAAGATCGAAGATCAAGAATATCAAGGCACAAGAATTACTAAAGACTCAAGAATGCATCAATGCTCAAGATAAACCTGAATGTTCCGAGGCAATGAATATATCTATATGAAGGATGTAATTTCGAGAAGATCGCGATTCCTTAGAAAATAGATATTTGCCAAGACATTCAAATGCGCATAAAAAGAAACTAAGTCAAGTGTTGTTAAGGTTATATCAACTCGTAGTTTGTAACCAAAAGAGCCGCATTGAAGATGTCTACCTTTACCGGAGACAAAAGTCAAAAAACAGAAGACAACATCGCACTATATCGACATCGACAAAGGATGTGTCATTCGAAAAAAAAAAGATGTCAAGTACAAAAGTTCCAGATCGCAAAAAAGTGAAGACCGGCTACATGAAAAGTTATTGCCTAAAACGTGTTAGGGAGTTTCAAACCCTAAATATAGACGTTCTCACACACCATAAGAGGAAACTCACGGTTTATCTCTCCAACGGATAGTTTTCAAGAGTAACCTTGGTGTATGCCTATAAATCTTGGTGACCCTCTACATTGTAAGGTTACGGAAATTTATAAGCAACTCAAGAAGCTCAAACTTATTATCATAAAGTTAAAGCACTCGAAAAACTTAGAATTTCCCAGGTGCTTTTATATTGAAGAGAGCTCACTAAACTAAGCCTAGCTTGATAAGACATATCCAAAGCTTAGTCGAGATATCCTAGCCTTTGCATTGTACTTCATTGTAAAGGATATCTCATCCTAGTTGGAAACCAACCGAGAAACCCCAAACCCTTGAGAAGGTAGTTGGAGTGTGTTTGTTTGTGAGAAGAGTTGTAAAGAGTTAGTAAACTACGCGGAGTAGTCAGAAAGCTCTAGAGGTGAAGTTAGTAAGCTACAGAGGTAGTCTGAAAGCTTGTTTGTGTTTGAGTAAGTAAACTACGGAGGTAGTCAGAAAGCTCAAGGTCGAGTTGAGTAAGTAAACTACGTGGAGTAGTCAGAAAGCTCAGGGCCGAGTTGAGTAAGTAAACTACGCGAGGTAGTAAGAAAACTCATAAGTGATTAGTGAATTTCTCTGAGGATCAGAGAGAGTGGACGTAGGAGCTTGAGTCTCTGAACCACTATAATTGCTGTGTTGTTTATTGCTTTTTTCTTTTGCGGCTTAATGTTGCATCACCGAAGTTTGAAAGCATATTTTCACCGATATTTAGGTTGGAATCAATCAATCGGAAGTTGCATGTAATTGAATCACAAAGATAATCACTATTCCATTAAAGGAAGGTTTTCAAAGAAAGCTTTAAAAACGAAAGTATAAACTAAAAGGGCCAACCATTCCGCACTATTGAGTAGCTAGAACAGATAGTTACCAAACTGAACTTACTCTTCTGAGGGTTCAGTAAGTTAGTTATCTGATCCAAGCAACTCAGGATCTATGACAATCAGGACTCAGTTGGGATTATCTCGAGGTTTCGAAAAAGAAATTCGGGATCACTGTCTCGATGAGACTTTGACTCAGAGCGATTTGTGCTTCTCAGGACCTAATCTTCAGGATTATCTGACCCAAGCTGACCTCAGTAAGAAAAAGTTTTAAAAACACTGAACACGTGTATTCCCCCCCCATACACGTGTAAGACTCATTTTCACCGGGTCCAACAAATATGTTGAACCACCTTTGTGGATTTACTAATTTTTCCAGCACATGGAATTGTACTTGGGAATGAAAGAATCATCCCCTATTTATAGAGACAAGGTTGGTCGAAAATTTTGTGATAAAACAATGTGGGAAAATCTTTTCTTGATCTCCAAGAAATCTTGAATATATCTCCTATATTCTTTTTCCCATAATTGTAATATTCCACAAAAATCCCACCTACTCTATATGTATGGAATTTTCGAAAATAATGGCTTGCAAAAAACCAAGATTTGGATCTTCTTGAATTTATGAGATATTCTTGTATTTCAAGAAATACATATCTTCCATAATATCTTTTCAAGAAAATCAAGAAAAATCTTTCTTGCCCTTTATTTTCTAATTTTTCGAAAATCTCCTTATAGATGCCCAAGTGGGAGATTTCTTGAATTTAATGAGATAATCTTGTATTCCAAGAATACATATCTTCATTCCATAACAAAATTCAAAGAAAATATTTCTCCCAATTTTATCTATAAATTTCGAAGTATTTCATGGAAAAATAAGCAACAATATTTATTTTATTTTAATCACCTTTTCAGTTAATGGACTATATGTTGGGCTACTCAGGGGGCCTTTAAGAGAATTAAGATTGGACTTTCTAATGGACTTTGGATATCTAATATTGAGCCAAAATATAATTCAAGCCCATAAATATTAATTAATCCCACTACATAATTAATATTTCACTATCCATCTTAACCCATATTACAGTCAATATGGCTCCCGGTCATTATTTCCCGTGTTTAAGATTATCTAGCCCATTAATTAATTCAAGCCACTGAAATAGCTTTCCGTTAATTAATATCTTTTGTCCTTGGTTAAGGAACGGTTCAACATTATTATCCATACCGGAATTAATTCCACTTGCGAGATTTGGTATGATAAAGCTTATGAACCTCCCAAGGGGGCAACCGTCGAACAAAGCATTTTTGCAATACGATTCTTCAGATTAAATCTTAGCAATCACATGTGACTAATAATATTGCCCAAGATAAAAAGTATTGAATCTCATTGATTCGCTACCCATGATAAGTCAAAGCAATAGTTACCAATCCCATGTGATCCTATTTAAGGGCTTAAGATTAAGAAATAACGAACCAATCGAGGTATAATTCTTCCTTGTTCGATTACTCAAGAATTTATCCTCATGAGGTCCTATTCAAAGGCATCGGTCATGCACTAGTGTAATCTCTTGGTCAAGACAAGCCAATCCCGAGCCTTACACTTCAACCTTTCACGATGGGTTGTTCATTTCCATCTAGGTCGTGAATAACGTACTTTTTTAGTTACACAAGGACCGTTAATTTAATCTTACGTGATCCGGTATCACTAAATTAACTACAATGTAACACGCACGACTTTATTGAACAGTTATGCAGTAAATATATGTTACATTCAATAATATTTAAAGCATCAGTGATAAACAATTTATTTCAGTAAATAAGTCTGAAAACTCAGTTTCGATTATACAAAGTAAAAAGCATACTTTCCAGTATAATCCCAACAGTCTCCCACTTATACTCAAAGTCTGCTTTTAAGTATACTACAACATGTCTCGCGAGTCCGTGACATCTAATGTCACCTACACTAACCTAATAATTTCTCCCACTTATACTCAGCAGAGATTGGCAGCCGGTCTTGACACCCATTCCTTCCACATGTCTCTCGAATGTATTCAGAGGCAGACTCTTTGTTAATGGAGTTGCTAGGTTGTCCTCAGACGCTATCTTTGCCACATCTATATCTCATCTCTTAACGATATCTCGTATAAGATGGTATTTCCTTTCTATGTGTTTGCTGGATTTGTGGGCTCTTGGTTCCCTTGAATTTGCAATCGCTCGGCATTGTCACAATAAATTTGATTCTATTTGGGCAAATTCGGAACCACATCTAAGTCCACTAGGAAGTGCTTGAGCCAAACCGCTTTTTTCATTTGCTTTGCTAGCAGACTACATATTCGCTTCCATGGTAGAATCTGCGACGATTGCGCTTGACGCTTCTCCATGTCACGACTCCTCCCCATGCAAAACACACTACCGGAGGTAGATTTTTTCGAGTCTACGTCGATTGGAAATCTGAGTCCGTGGTAACCGAATGGGGATTGACTACTCGATCGATAAACCAACATTCTATCCCCGAGTTCTTTTCGGATACTTCGTAATGTTTTTAAGCGTAAATCCAATGCTCTTTCCAGGGGTTACTTTGATATCTTGCCACCATGCCTACGGCAAAGCAAATATCCGGTCTCGTACACAGCATTGCATACATAAGGCTTCCGACAGCCGAAGTATAAGGAATGTCTTTCATGTCATCTATCTCCTTTTGCGTCTTAGGGGACATTTTCTTGGATAGATGGATTCCATGCCTGAAAGGTACGAATCCTTTCTTGGAATCTTGCATGCTGAAGCGTTTCAAGACAGTGTCTATGTATGAAGCTTGCGATAAGCCTATCATCCATTTCTTGCGATCTCGAGTGATCTTGATCCCAAGGATGTGTCCGGATTCCCCTAAGTCCTTCATATCAAACTATTTTGAAAGCCATACCCTTACGTCTGATAACACCTTCACATCGTTCCCGATGATTAGAATGTCATCTACGTATAGTACTAAGAATACCAATGCAGTTCCGACATGCTTTTTATGCACACAACTTTCAAACTCGTTTTTGATCAAACCCATAAGACTTTATAACATGATAAAAACATTGGTTCCAAGCTCTAGATGCCTGTTTGAGTCCGTAAATGGACCTCTTGAGCTTACAAACTACGTGTTCTTGGCCTGTTTCAATGAAACCTTGGGGTTGTTGCATATAGATCTCTTCATCAAGACTTCCGTTGAGGAAAGCTGTCTTGACATCCATTTGCCAGATTTCAAAGTCAAAATGCTCAGCAATCGATAAGAGAATACGGATGGACTTAAGCATGGCTACGGGCGAAAAAGTTTCCTCATAATCGATCCCTTCTTTCTGAGTATAACCTTTAACCACTAGTCTTGCTTTAAAGGTTTCAACCTTACCGTCCAGTCCTCTTTTCCTCTTATATACCCACTTGCATCCAATGGGTTTGACCCCATTAAGTGGTTCGACTAGCTCCCACACTCTATTATGAAACATAGAACCCATTTCGGCTTTCATTCTTTGTTTGACAAGAATCTGATCCTTATCTTGGAGTGCCTCATCATATGTCCATGGGGTCGATTCGTCTTGTCCAGGAATCAAGTCCGAGGACTCTCCTATTCCCATGAATCTCTCTGGGGTTGTCTAACAACCCTCCCACTTCTGACGAGGCTCCGGCCAGAAAGTGTATCGTTTGGTATATCATCTAAATGCTTGGTAATCGAGGTTTGCCCTCTAAGCTCATTTAAGGTAATCTCATACGGGTTTTCTTTGGTTCATATAGTCTTCTTCCAAAAATCTAAAGTGGGTGCCGATGACCACCTTTTGATCTTGGGACCATAGAACATACACCCTTTTTATTCCTCACAGATCCTACAAAAATGTTTTTTTTAATTTCGATCGAGGATCCAATTTATCGGCTTCCTTGTCCAACACGTGGGCGGACACCCCCAAATTCTCATGTGTCTCATACTAGGCTTCATACCGGTCCACAATTCTTTGGGAGTTTTGGGAACCGATTTGGATGGCACCAAGTTGAGAATGTAAGCCATTGTTTCCAAGGCATGACCCCGTAAGCGACTTGGGAAGATCCATAACTCATCATAGATCTAACCATTTCCAAAAGAGTTCGGTTTTTTGCTCTGCAACCCCGCTTTTGTTGAGGGGTTCCGTGTGATGAGCCGATACAATCCCTTCATCGGATAAGTAGTTCAAAAACTCATTGTTGAGGTATTCGCCCACGATCGATCGTAGAGACTTGATACGTTTTTTCCTATGATTCTCTCTGCTTGAGCCTTAAATTCTTTGAATTTCTCAAAGGTCTCGATTTATGCTTCATAAGGAAAATGTAAACGCATTCTGAGTAATCATCAATAAAAGTGACAAAATACTCATAACCTCCTCTTGCTTTGGTTGACATTGGACCACATACATCCTGTGTGAACGATCTCTAACACTTCTTTGGTCCTATTCCCCTTGGCTCCAAATGCCCTCTTGGTCATTTTACCCTCCAAACATGATTCGTAGGTTGGAAACGATTCTACTTGGAGAAGCTCCAGTGAACCGTCTTTCAATAACCTTTGGATCCTCTTTGGATTTATATGACCTAATCTTAGATGCCAAAAAGTGTCTCGTTCACGTCGATGATGTTTTCTTTTTCTCGGAAACAGATTGATGTGTTATAGGATGCATTTCGTGAGTGGTGTGCACAGTAAATTGTATAGTGATTATTCGCCAACGTTCCATGACAGATAAATTTATCAAAAAGAGAAATGGTAACAACTTTATTAAAAGTAACCGAATATCCATCATGAAAAAGTTTAGAAACTGAAATCAAATTCTTTCTAAAAACTCGGAACGTCTGTAACATCTCTTAAAATTAAAACTCGTCTTCAAAAGACAGATGCACTTTCTCCCATCGCTCCACCGCCACTCTCAGAAGATCGCCCAGTGTGATGAGGATCTCACTTCCACTTAGTTGTCGGGTCCATTTGAACTCCTGTAATGTGAAACAAACATGATCAATGGATCCCGTATCCACCACCCATAAATGGGAGGCATACGCCGCTAAACAAGTTTCAACAACTAGTGAGTGAGGATTACCTTTCCTTTCCTTTCCTTTTGGGATTGGAACAGTGACCTCAAAGTGTCCTTTCTCCCCGCAATTAAAACATATTCCTTTTGGTTCTTTCTTGACACCCAACCAGCTAACCGTTTTTTTCTCACTTTTCTTAGTGATGAGTTTGCTTTGGTTCTGACTACTTTCATTTCCTTGAGACTCGCCTTCCATTGGCCTAGATCTCGAGAAAAGACTTTTGGTCACCAATGCTTCGTCTTTCTTTCCTAAATGCTTCTCTACTTTCTCCAAGGCTTCTTGTAGATTATCCATAGTAAACATGTGATCACTCATCACAAAACCACAGTAAAATCCATCGAAGCTCCTTGGCAGAGTAAGCAACAGAAATTCGATTTGGGCCTCATCACAATACTTAGTTCCGAGATAAGCCAGTTTTAGAAAATGGTGTTTGACTCTGAGAACATGCTCCCTTACAGGTGTTCCCTCAGCCATTTTCAGCTTAGCCACGTCGTCATTTTCAAACTGATCGATCATGCGGTCTTTTGTTAAAAACATTTCTTCAAGACTTCGCATAATTTCCGCAGCGGACTCAACACCTTCATGAATGTGTCTCAAATCATCAGACAGTGAAGTCAAGATTACACGTTTCATGGGTTCATTGGCCTGCTCCCAAAAATTATACTCATGTCTTTCCGCATCAGATGATTCATCAGTAGGCATACGTGGCTTGGGTACATCAAGAATCCAATAATGTTTTTGTGCAGGTAGGACAAAGCTCATATTTCGTTTCCAAATATTATAGTTATCTCCAGTTAATTGGTGTTCTTTGAGTGTATATAACAGTGGGTTAAAAGGTTGCGACATGATGAACTGAAATAAATAATAATATGCATAAGCACAAATATATCACAAGGTTCGATCACATGCATCATATTAAAATCTCAAAAAAATATGAACATGCATCAGCCAACATCTCAAAACAATTTAAATAAGTCACGTGGGGTGGGTCATTATTTAAACACATTCAAGCGGAGTTACAAACAAGAACGATTTACAAACCTTTAATATCCAGATTAATAGTTGGCTCCCACTTGACCAATATAAAATTGACAGGGACTTCGGGGAAGTATATGCATATCAATTTTATACCTAAGTAATAACCATGATTAAATACAGGATTATTATTTTGCTTTGATCGAGCCTCGTGGGGAGGGTCATCGTCGCCACTAGTAATAACCCACAATCATCCGTTTGGAATTCATTCATGTGAAAGCTATCTTTTGCCCGTCCCGTGGGGGGAATTTCTCCAAAAGAATTCACAAATAAATAAATCATGGAGGTCAAAATTAATTCAATTTTATTATCCGGAATAAAATTGACAATTAATTATTTAAACATACTTAGTAATTTTGAAGGTGAGATTTTTCATTTGGGCAATTCTCATGCAAACACATTTAAACAAATTAAATAAAGCATAAGAAAGCACAAATAAATCAAGCAAAAACAGAAAAATTAACATATTGGGCACAAATTATCCAATTGTCGTGGTTTGATTTTTCTTGGCTTGATTTTGAAGAAACCCCGTCTCGTATTTCTCCCACTCGATCGTCTCAAAAAATATTTCGTCTCGAAACGCCACGCCAAGCGGCATTTCGCACACCAAGGATGCACACCCGCATCCGCCACCGGGTTGCCCTGACCAACCGGCAACCTTGGCGCCGCCCGGCAGACGCCGCGCCGGTGCCTCAAGACGCCCGACACTTCTCAAGAACAAAGCGATCCTCGGCAGCGGCGTCGCGTATCCCGCATCATCCGCTCGCGTGCTTCGCCCGCCATTACCTCGCCCGCGACCTCAGCACACCGCGTCCCATAAGACGCTTTTCAGCGCTGCGATCTCCGTCCGTCATTTCGGCCCGAACAAGACGGTACCAGCGTCATGCGCCCCGCCATTTATTTTTGTTCGTGCTCGCGCTCGGGCGCCTCGATTTTCGCCAAGCGCCCATGCGTGCCAAATACTACCCTGGTTACGGATTTTGTCCTTTAATTCTTCATCTCCGTCCTCGTTTTTCGATCCGGTTACAATTTATTTACAAAAAATAAATAAACCTAGATCTAGACTAGTCTATTACATTGATCAAATCAAACAAATTCTAATCTACTCATGGATTTTCTCATGACGCAAAAAAGAATCCGAATGAATCGAATTAAAAAACACAGTTTATATTGTTGGGAGATGAATTTAATAAAAGATTATATGATTTTGATTAAGATCCCAAAACCCCGAGTATGACATGTTCGTAATGATCTTGATAATTGAGTCAGGATTCAGTTTTAGAGTATACAGGATGTTATCTGCAAAATGTATAGTCAGCAGATATAGCTCAGGATAGGTTCTGAAGACTCAAGACTCAAAGATGAAAACCGAGATATCAAGACTCAAGATGAAATCGAGAAATCAAGACTCAAGATGAAGACTCAAGATATCGGCCAAGATAAATCAAGACTCGTAAGACTCAAGACGCAAGATTGAAGATCGAGAAATCAAGATCAAGAAATCGAAGCACACGAATTATCAAGACTCAAGAATGCATGAATGCTCAAGATGAACTCAATGTTCCGAGGCAATCGAATATATCTATCTCCAAGGATGCAACATCGAGAGAAACGCGATGCCTTAGAAAGTTAGATATTGCCAAGACATTCAAATGCGCATAAAAGGAACTAAGTCAAGTGTTGTTAAGGTTATATCAAACTCGTAGTTTGTAACCAAAAGAGCCGTTGAAGGTGTCTACCTTTTAATCAAGACAAAAGTCAAAAAGAGGAAGACGACATCGCACCATACCGACATCGATAAAGGTGGCAGTCAAAAAAAGATGTCGGATGTACGAAAGTTCCAGATCGCAAAAAGTGAAGACCGGCTACATGAAAGGCTATTGCCTAAAACATGTTAGGGAGTTTCAAACCCTAAATATAGCCGTTTTTTCACACACCATAAGAGGGAACTCATAAGCTATCTCTCCAACGGATAGTTTTCAAAGAGTGACCTTGGTGTATGCCTATAAATCTTGGTGACCCCTCTACTTTGTAAGGTTACGGGAAATTTATCTTTAACTCAAGAGCTCAAACTTATTCTTGCAAAAAGTTAAAGCAAAATACCTTGAATTTTCCAAGTGCTTCTATATTGAAGAGAGCTCACTTTACTAAGCCTAGCTTGATAAGATTTATCCAAAGCTTAGTCGAGATATCCTAACCCTTTGCATTGTACTTCATTGTAAAGGATATCTCATCCTAGCCGAAACCAACCGAGAAACCCCAAACCTTGAGAAGGTAGTTGGAGTGTGTTTGTTGGTGAGTAGAGTTGTAAAGAGTTAGTAAACTACGCGGAGTAGTCGAAAAAACTCTAGAGGAGAAGTTAGTAAAAAGCTTGTGTGTGTTTGAGTAAGTAAACTACGGAGGTAGTCGTAAAAACTCAAGGTCGGGTTGAGTAAGGAAACTACGGGAGTAAGTCTAAAAACTCAGGCCGAAGTTGAGTAAGTAAACCACGAGGTAGTCGTAAAGCTCGAAGTTGATAGTGAATTTCTCTCAAGAGTCGAGAGAGTGGATGTAGGAGCTTGAGTCTCCGAACCACTATAATCGATGTGTTTTTATTGCTTTTCCTTATCGTATGCTTAATTTGTTGCATTGACTTGATTTTGAAAGCATAAAGTTGGAATCAATCCAATGAAGTTGCATAAGTGAATCACAACCTAATCACTATTTCATAAAGGGAAGGTCTTTCAGCAAAGCTTAAAACGAGTATAATCTAAGGGCCAACCATTCCATTTAATCGAGTAAGCTAGTTATCCGATCCAAGCAACTCGGGATCTACGACACTCGAGATTCATTGGGATTATCGAGGTATCTCGAAAAATTTCGAGAATCATCGTCTCAAGAGACTTTGACTCAGAGCTTATCTCGTGCTTCTCGTAACCTAATCTTCGTGATTATCGACCCAAGTGACCTCGAAGAAAAAGTTTTAAAATCACTGAACACGTGTATTCCACCCCCATACACGTGTAAGACTCGTTTACACCGGGACCAACATATATGCATGCATAAACACATTAAATTCCATTATAATTGGATACCTGCAAAAAATATCTAGCAATTCTACTATCCAATTTCAAATTTAATGCCAACGAATTAAATTACAATTTAAAATTGAGTCTTAAACCGCGGGCTCGATACCGATTGCCGGGTAATAGGTTGCATGATCTACCGGGGTGAATATTTAAATACAAATTTAATTCTTTAATTATTACTAGAATGAATTAATCCTATATTAATTCAAATAATAATCCAACAACATATCGTGCATATAATAATTCACGTAAAACCTACGCATGCGGAATTCTACGAGTTTACGTGAACGTACCACTTGGGATGGCAACGGTGTGGCTGAATAGACTAACCGTAAGGACTTCCCAAGTATTCCCTTAGCCCTCGTTCGACTATCCGGTGGAAGGATTCTTGTGAACGATTTAACAAAAGGAAAATAAAATATGTTGCACCACCTTTGTGGATTTACTAATTTTTTTCAAAGACATGGAATTGTACTTAGGAATGAAAGAATCATCCCTATTTATAGAGACAAGGTTAATTAAAATTTTGTGATAAAACAATGTGGGGAAAATCTTTTCTTGATCTCCAAGAAATCTTGAAATATATCTCCTATATTTTTTTTTTCCCATAATTATAATATTCCACAAAAATCCCACCTACTCTATATGTATGGAATTTTTGAAAATAATGGCTTGCAAGAAACCAAGATTTGGATCTTCTTGAATTTATGAGATATTCTTGTATTTCAAGAAATACATATCTTCCATAATATCTTTTCAAGAAAATCAAGAAAATCTTTCTTGCCCTTTATTTTCTAATTTTTCGAAAATCTCCTTATAGACACCTAAGTGGGAGATTTCTTGAATTTAATGAGATAATCTTGTATTCCAAGAATACATATCTTCATTCCATAACAAAATTCAAAGAAAATCTTTCTCCCAATTTTATCTATAAATTTCGAAATATTTCATGGAAAAATAAGCAACAATATTTATTTTATTTTAATCACATTTTCAGTTAATGGACTATATGTTGGGCTACTCAGGGGGCCTTTAGGAGAATTAAGATTGGACCTTCTAATGGACCTTGAATATTTAATATTGAGCCACAATATAATTCAAGCCCATAAATATTAATTAATCCCACTACATAATTAATATTGCACTATCCATCTTAACCCATATTACAGTCAATATGGCTCCCGGTCATTATTTCCCATGTTTAAGATTATCTAGCCCATTAATTAATTCAAGCCACTGAAATAGCTTTCCGTTAATTAATATATTTTGTCCTTGGTCAAGGAACGGTTCAACATTATTATCCATACCAGAAACTAATTCCACTTGCAAGATTTGGTATGATAAAGCATATGAACCTCCCCAAGGGCAAATCGAACAAGCAGATTTGCACACGATTCTTCGTATTAAATCTTAGCAATCACATGTGACTAATAATATTGCCCAAGATAAAAAGTATTGAATCTAATTGATTCGCTACCCATGATAAGTCAAAGCAATAGTTACCAATCCCACTTGATCCTATTTAAGGGACGAAGATTAAGAAATAACGAACAACTGAGGTCAAATTCTTCCTTGTTGATTCTCAAGAATTTATCCTCCTCAGAGGTCCTATTCGAAGGCATCATCATGCACTAGTGTAATCTCTTGGTCAAGACAAGCCAATCTGAGCCTTACACTTCAACCTTTCACGATGGGTTGTTCATTTTCATCTAGGTCGTGAATAACGTACTTTCAGTTACAAGGGACCGTTAATTTAATCTTTTGTGATCTGGTATCACTAAATTAACTACAATGTAACACGTACGACTTTATTGAACAGTTATGCAGTAAATATATGTAACATTCAATAATATTTAAAGCATCAGTGATAAACAATTTATTTCAGTAAATAAGTCTGAAAATTCAGTTTCGATTATACAAAGTAAAAAGCATACTTTCCAGTATAATCCCAAAAATAAGATTACTAATTTGAAGAGACATGATGGAAATAAATTGTTAGACGCTACCCATGATAAGTCAAAGTAATAGTTACCAATCCCACGTGATCCTATTTAAGGGACGAAGATTAAGAAATAACGAACCACTGAGGTCTAATTCTTCCTTGTTCAGTTCTGAAGAATTTATCCTCATGTAGGTCCTATTCAGTGCATCAGTCATGCACTAGTGTAATCTCTTGGTCAAGACAAACCAATCTGAGCCTTACACTTCAACCTTTCACGATGGGTTGTTCATTTCCATCTAGGTCGTGATTAACGTACTTTCAGTTACAAGAGACTGTTAATTTAATCTTCTGTGATCTGGTATCACTAAATTAACTACAATGTAACACGTACGACTTTATTGAACAGTTATGCAGTAAATATATGTAACATTCAATAATATTTAAAGCATCAGTGATAAACAATTTATTTCAGTAAATAAGTCTGAAAATTCAGTTTCGATTATACAAAGTAAAAAGCATACTTTCCAGTATAATCCCACCAATCTCCCACTTATACTCAAAATCTGCTTTTAGGTATACTACAACATGTCTCGCGTAGTCCGTGACATCTAATTTCACATACACGAACCTAATAATTTCTCCCACTTATACTCAAAGCAGATTGGCAACGGTCTTGACACCCATTCCTTCCACATGTCTCTCGAATGTATTCAGAGGAAGACTCTTTGTGAATGGATCTGCTAGGTTGTCCTTAGACACTATCTTTGCCACATTTATATCTCCTCTCTTAACGATTTCTCGTATAAGATGTCTTTCCTTTAGTGTGCTTGTTTGACTCGTGAACTCTTGGTTCCCTTGAATTTACAACTGCCCCTAGCAAATATTGCTAGACAAATTTGGAACTCCATCCAAGTCCACTAAGAAGGTCTAGAGCCAAATCGGTTCTTTCACTACTTCACAAGCAGCTACTTACCCGATTTCCATGGTTGAGTCAGTGATGCATTTCTGCTTCACACTCGTCCATTTGATGGCTACACTTCCCAAATGAAACACACTAACTGAGGCAGATAGTTTCTGAAATCTAAGTCTGATTAGAAATCCGAGTCCGTGTAGCCGATAGGGATTGGAGTATCTGACTGATAAATCAACATTCTATCCAGAGTTCTTTTCAGACACTTCAGAATGTTTTTAACTGTCATCCAATACTCTTTCCCTAGGTTACTTTGATATCTCGCTATCATGCCTGCGGCAAAGCAGATATCCGGTCTCGTACACAGCAATGCATACATATGGTTTCTGACAGTCGAAGCACAAGGAATACCTTTCATGTCATCTATCTCCTCTTGCGTCTTAGGGGACATTTTCTTGGATAGATGGATTCCAAGTCTGAAAGGTACGAACCCTTTCTTGGAATCTTGCATGCTGAAGCGTTTCAAGACAGTGTCTATGTATGAAACTTGCGATAACCCGATCATCCTTTTCTTGCGATCTCGAGTGATCTTGATCCCAAGGATGTGTCCGGCTTCCCCTAAGTCTTTCATATCAAACTGTTTTGAAGACCATGCCCTTACATCTGATAACACCTTCACATCGTTCCCGATGATCAGAAAGTCATCTATGTATAGTACTAAGAATACCAATGTAGTTCCGACACGCTTTTTATACACACAACTTTCAAACTCGTTTTGATCGAACCCATAAGACTTTATAACATGATCAAAACATTGGTTCCAAGCTCTGGATGCCTGTTTGAGTCCATAAATGGACCTCTTGAGCTTACAAACTAGGTGTTATTGGCCTGTTTCAATGAAACCTTGGGGTTGTTGCATATAGATCTCTTCATCAAGACTTTCGTTAAGGAAAGCTGTCTTGACATCCATTTGCCAGATTTCAAAGTCGAAATGCGCTACAATCGATAAGAGAATACGGATGGACTTATGCATGGCTACAGGCGAAAAAATTTCCTCATAATCGATCCCTTCTTTCTGAGTGTAACCTTTCGCCCCTAGTCTTGCTTAAAAGGTTTCAACCTTCCCGTCCGGTCCTCTTTTCCTCTTATATACCCACTTGCATCCAATGGGTTTGACCCCATTAAGTGGTTCGACTAGCTCCCACACTCTATTATGAAACATAGAACCCATTTTGGCTTTCATTACTGTTTGCCAAGAATCTGCATCCTCATCTTGGAGTGCCTCGTCATATGTCCATTGGTCTGATTCGTCTTGTCTGGGAATCAAGTCCGAGGACTCTCCTATTCCCATGAATCTCTCGGGCTGTCTAACAACCCTCCCACTACAACGAGGCTCCGGTTGTGAAAGCGTATCGCTTGGTATATCATCTAGTACAGTTGGCATTGAGGTTTTCCCTCTAAGCTCATTTAAGGTAATCTCACTTCTGGGTATTCTTTGGTTCATATAGTCTTCTTCCAAAAATCTAAAGTGGGTGCTCATGACCACCTTTTGATCTTCGGGACCATAGAACATACACCCTTTTGTTCCCTCGGGGTATCCTACAAACAGCCTTAATTCTGATCGAGGATCCAATTTACCGGCTTCCTTGTCCAACACGTAGGCCGGACACCCCCAAATTCTCATGTGTCTCATACTAGGCTTGCGCCCGGTCCACAATTCTTTGGGAGTTTTGGGAACCGATTTGGATAGCACCAAGTTCAGAATGTAAGCCGCAGTTTCCAAGGCATGACCCCAGAACGACTCGGGAAGATCCGCATAACTCATCATTGATCTAACCATTTCCAAAAGAGTTCTGTTTCTTCGCTCTGCAACCCCGTTTTGTTGAGGGGTTCCAGGTGCAGCGAGCTGGGATACAATCCCTACACCAGATAAGTCGTTCAAAAACTCATCGCTGAGGAATTCACCTCCATGATCAGATCGTAGAGACTTGATTCGTTTTTCCCTATGATTCTCTGTTTGAGCCTTAAATTCTTTGAAATTTCTCAAATGTCTCAGATTTATGCTTCATAAGGAAAATGTAACCGTACCTTGAGTAATCATCAATAAAAATACTCATAACCTCCTCTTGCTTTGGTTGACATTGAACCACATACATCTACGTGAACGATCTCTAACACTTCTTTGGCCCTATTCCCCTTGGCTCCAAATGCCCTCTTGGTCATTTTACCCTCCAAACATGATTCGCAGGTTGGAATTGGTTCAACTTGGAGACACTCCAGTGAACCGTCTTTTACCAACCTTTGGATCCTCTTTGGATTTATATGACCCAATCTTAGATGCCAAAGAAGTGTTTCGTTCACGTTTTCTTTTGTCGGAAATAGTTGATGTGTTATAGGATGCATTTTGTGAGTGGTGTGCACAGTTAATTGTATAGAGATTTTCCATCAATGTCCCGTAACAGATACACTCATCATTTCAAGAAATGATGTCATTCTTATTAGAAGAAACTTAGTGTCCTTTAATCGAATTTTAGAAACTGAAAGTGAATTCTTTCTAAAACTGGGAACATAAAGATAATCTCAAAAAAACTTTATCTTCAAAAGATAGGTGCACTTCTCCCACTGCTTTAGCTGCCACTCTCGTAGCATCGCCCAGTGTGATGAGGATCTCACTCCCACTAAGTTGTCGGGTCCGTTTGAACCCGTGAAGCCAACATGATTAGTGGATCTCGTATCAACCACCCACGAATGAGAAGTATACGCCGCTAAACAAGTTTCAACAACTAGTGCGTGAGAGTTACCTTTCTGTCCGTCCCTTTTGGGGTTGGAACAGGCAAAACCTCCATTGTCCTCTCTCACCGCAGCTTAAGCACTTCCTCTTTGGATTTTCCTTGACACAACAAGCATTCCACATCTTATCATTGCCCTTGGCAACAGTTAAGTTTTATTGCTTATGGCCTTTGGTCCTCTTCTTTTTCTTGCCTCCCTTGGCCTAGAAGATGAAGACGGACCACTTGCCGTCAAAACTTGAGTTTGATGTCTAATCAACATTTTTGCCGAGACCAAAAGCTTGCAACAAATTAGCTAGCGAGGCCTCAAAAACTTTTTGGGCAGAGAGTGAAGTACCAAATTTATCTGAGTCTCCAGATCATAATTTGCACTCAGAATCTCAAGTTTGTTCAAATGGGCCATCTATTTTGAGGACGTAATCCCTTACGGGTTTGCCCTCCACCATTCTTAGCGACGACATCTCTTGCAAGGTGATCTGACGAGTCCCGCATGTTTTGACTCGTCAGTTGGCTCATCTGATTTTGGTGTGTCAAAAATCCACTTGTGCTTTTGTGCTGTTAGGACAATTATAATTTTCGTTTCCAATCAATATAGTTTCCATACATATTGTATTGACTTTAAGTATAATAACAGTGGATTAAAAGGTAACGACATGCTGAACAGAAATAAATAACTATATGCATAAGCACAAGTATATCACAAGATTCGATCACATGCATCATATTTAAAATCTCAAAAAAAAATATGAACATGCATCAGCCAACATCTCAAAACAGTTTAAATAAGCCACGTGGGGTGGGTCATTATTTAAACACATTAAAGCAGGTTACAAACAAGAACAGTTACAAACTTTTAATATCCAGATTAATAGTTGGCTCTCACTTGACCAATATAAAATTGACAGGGACTTCGGGGAAGTATATGCATATCAATTTTATACCTAAGTAATAACCATGATTAAATACAGGATATTATTTCGCTTTGAACGAGCCTCGTGGGGAGGGTCATCGTCGCCACTAGTAATAACCCACAATCATCCGTTTGGAATTCATTCATGTGAAATCTAACTTTTGACCGTCCTGTGGGGGGAATTTCTCAAAAAGAATTCACAAATAAATAAATCATGGAGGTCAAAATTAATTCAATTTTATTATCCAGAATAAAATTGTCAATTAATTATTTAAACATACTTAGTAATTTTTGAAGGTGAGATTTTTCATTTGGGCAATTCTCATGCAAACACATTTAAACAAATTAAATAAAGCATAAGATAGCACAAATAAATCAAGCAAAACAGAAAAATAAACATATTGGGCACAAATTATCCAATTGTCATGGTTTGATTTATCTTGGCTTGATCTTGAAGAAACACCGTCTCGAATTTCTCCCACTCGATCATCTCGGAAAAATTACTTCGTCTCGAAAGCAAACATGATAGCTTGGCGGCGGGATGCGCCCGCGTCGGCCGACCACTCTTTAGCCTCGACAACCTTGGCGCGCGATGGGCGCGCCCGCCCGATGCCTCGCTTGCGTCTCGTAAGCAACCGGCGATCGCCGGCGGCGTGTGTATCACTTTATCGCGTCATGTCGCCCGCCTCCTCCTCCCGTGACCTCGCGGTGCAGCGTCAGTAGCAGTTACGCCTTTTTCCCGCCACGTCTTTGTTTTAATTCTTTGCGCCCATCTGCGTGCAGCCTTGGCGCCAGCGCCCGCCGTTTTACGTATTTTTGTCCTTTAATTCTTTGTCTCTCGTCCTGGATCCGGTTACAATTTATTTATAAAAAATAAATAAACCTAGAATCTAGAATGATATTACATTGATCAAATCAAATAAATTCTAATCTACTCGTGGATTTTCTCATGAGGCAAAAAACGAATCCGAAGCTAATCGAATTAAAAAAACACGGTTTATATGCATGCATAAACACATTAAATTCCATGACAATTGGATACCTGCAAAAAAGATCTAGCAATTCTACTATCCAATTTCAAATTTAATGCCAACAAATTAAATTACAATTTAAAAAATTCAGAGCCCGAAACCGTGGCTTTGATACCAGTTGTTTGGGAATAAGTTACACAGATCTATTTGGGGTGAATATTTAAATATAAATTTAATTCTTTAATTATTACTAGCATGAATTAATCTTATATTAATTCAAATAATAATCCAACAACATATCATGCATATAAAAATTCCCCTAAAACCTACGCATGCGGAATTCTATGAGTTTACATGAACGTACCTCTTGGGATGGCAACGGTGTGGCTGAATAGACTAACCGTAAGGACTTCCCAAGTATTCCCTTAGCCCTCGTTCGACTATCCGGTGGAAGGATTCTTGTGAACGATTTAACAAAAAGAAAATAAAATATGTTGCACCACCTTTGTGGATTTACTAATTTTTTCAGCACATGGAATTGTACACTACTCACAATTGTCATTTTTCGAAAAATACAATCTGTCAACGTTACAAAATATTTGATATTTTATCGACGCTGATATTTTTCCGAAAAACCAATTTTCGTGTGTTAATGGGAATGAAACATTCATCCCCTATTTATAGAGGCCAAGGTGGACGAAAATTTGTGATAGAATAATGTGGAAAAATCTTTTCTTGATCTCCAAGAAATCTTGAATATATCTCTTATATTCTTTTTCCCATAATTATAATATTCCACAAAAATCCCACCTTATCTATATTATGGAAGTTTTCGAAAATATGGGGTTTCAAGAATCCAAGATTTGGATCTTCTTGAATTTATGAGATATTTTTGTATTTCAAGAAATACATATCTTCCATAATATCTTTTCAAGAAAATCAAGAAAATCTCTCTTGCCCTCTATTTTCAAAATTTCGAAAATATCATTATAGATAATCAAGTGGGAGATTTCTTGAATTTAATGAGATAATCTTGTATTCCAAGAATACATATCTTCATTCCATAACAAAATTCAACTAAAATCTTTCTCCCAATATATCTATAATTTTCAAAAATTTAGTTGGAAAATTAAGCAACAATATTTATTTTATTTTAATCACCTTTTCAGTTAATGGACTATATGTTGGGCTACTTAGGGGGCCTTTAGGAGAATTGAGATTTGACCTTCTAATGGACCTTGAATATCTAATATTGAGCCACAATATAATTCAAGCCCATAAATATTAATTAATCCCACTACATAATTAATATTGCACTATCCATCTTAACCCATATTACAGTCAATATGGCTCCGGTCATTATTTCTCGTGTTTAAGATTATCTAGCCTATTAATTAATTCAAGTCACTGAAATAGCTTTCGTTAATTAAATCTTCCACCGGATAGTCGAATGAGGGCTAAGGGAATACTTGGGAAGTCCTTACGGTTAGTCTATTCAGCCACACCGTTGTCATCCCAAGAGGTATGTTCACGTAAACTCGTAGAATTCTGCATGCGTAGGTTTTACGTGAATTATTATATGCATGATATGTTGTTGGATTATTATTTTGAATTAATATAGGATTAATTCATGTTAGTAATAATTAAAGAATTAAATTTGTATTTAAATATGATGCATGTGATCGAATCTTGTGATATACTTGTGCTTATGCATATAGTTATTTATTTCAGTTCAGCATGTCGTTACCTTTTAATCCACTATTATTATACTTAAAGTCAATACAATATGTATGGAAACTATATTGATTGGAAACGAAAATTATAATTGTCCTAACTGCACAAAAGCACAAGTGGATTTTTGACACACCAAAATCAGATGAGCCAACTGACGAGTCAAAACATGTGGGACTCGTCAGATCACCTTGCGAGAGATGTCGTCGCTAAGAATGGTGGAGGGCAAACCTCGTAAGGGATTACGTCCTCAAAATAGATGGCCCATCTGAACAAACTTGAGATTTTGAGTGCAGATTATGATCTGGAGACTCAGATAAATTTGGTACTTCACTCTCTGCCCAAAAAGTTTTTGAGCATTTTGGCCTCGCTAGCTAATTTGTTGCAAGCTTTTGGTCTCGGCAGAATTGTTGATAAGGCATCAAACTCATGTTTTGACTGCAAGTGGTCCGTCTTCATCTTCTAGGCCAAGGGCAAGAAAAAGAAGAGGACCAAAGGTCATAAGCAATAAAACTCAACTGTTGCCAAGGGTAATGGTAAGATGAGGAATGCTTGTTGTGTCAAGGAAAATCCAAAGAGGAAGTGCTTAAGCTGCGGTGAGAGAGGACAATGGAGGTTTTGCCTATTCCAACCCCAAAAGGGACGGACAGAAAGGTAACTCTTATACAGGTCTATGGTCCCGAAGATCAAAAGGTGGTCATGAGCACCCACTTTAGATTTTTGGAAGAAGACTATATGAACCAAAGAAAACCCATAAGTGAGATTACCTTAAATGAGCTTAGAGGGCAAACCTCAATGCCAACTGTACTAGATGATATACCAAGTGATACGCTTTCACAACCGGAGCCTCATTGTAGTGGGAGGGTTGTTAGACAGCTCGAGAGATTCATGGGAATAGGAGAGTCCTCGGACTTGATTCCCGGACAAGACGAATCAGACCCATGGACATATGACGAGGCACTCCAAGATAAGGATGCAGATTCTTGGCAAACAGCAATGAAAGCCGAAATGGGTTCTATGTTTCATAATAGAGTGTGGGAGCTAGTCAAACCACTTAATGGGGTCAAACCCATTGGATGCAAGTGGGTATATAAGAGGAAAAGAGGACCGGACGGGAAGGTTGAAACCTTTTAAGCAAGACTAGTGGCAAAAGGTTACACTCAGAAAGAAGGGATCGATTATGAGGAAATTTTTTCGCCCGTAGCCTTGCTTAAGTCCATCAGTATTCTCTCATCGATTCTTCTGCAAGATTTTGACTTTGAAATCTGGCAAATGGATGTCAAGACAGCTTTCCTTAACGGAAGTCTTGATGAAGAGATCTATATGCAACAACCTCAAGGTTTCATTGAAGCAGGCCAAGAACACCTAGTTTGTAAGCTCAAGAGGTCCATTTACGGACTCAAACAGGCATCCAGAGCTTGGAACCAATGTTTTGATCATGTTATAAAGTCATATGGGTTGATTTATCAGTCAGATACTCCAATCCCCATCGGCTACACGGACTCGGATTTCCAATTAGACTTAGATTCCAGAAACTATCTGCCTCAGTTAGTGTGTTTCATTTGGGAAGTGTAGCCATCAAATGGACAAGTGTGAAGCAGAAATGCATCACTGACTCAACCATGGAAATCGGGTAAGTAGCTGCTTGTGAAGCAGTGAAAGAATCGATTTGGCTCTAGACCTTCTTAGTGGACTTGGATGGAGTTCCGAATTTGTCTAGCAATATTTGCTAGGGGCCGTTGCAAATTCAAGGGAAACAAGAGTTCACGAGTCAAACAAGCACACTAAAGGAAAGACATCTTATACGAGAAATCGTTAAGAGAGGAGATATAGATGTGGCAAAGATAGTGCCTAAGGACAACCTAGCAGATCCATTCACAAAGGGTCTGCCTCTGAATACATTCGAGAGACATGTGGAAGGAATGGGTGTCAAGACCGTTGCCAATCTGCTTTGAGTATAAGTGGGAGAAATTATTAGGTTCGTGTATGTGACATTAGATGTCACGGACTACACAAGACATGTTGTAGTATACTTAAAAGCAGACTTTGAGTATAAGTGGGAGATTGTTGGGATTATACTGGAAAGTATGCTTTTACTTTGTATAATCGAAACTGAATTTTCAGACTGATTTACTGAAATAAATTGTTTATCACTGATGCTTTAAATATAATCGAATGTTACATATATTTACTGCATAACTGTTCAATAAGTCGTACGTGTTACATTGTAGTTAATTTAGTGATACCAGATCACAGAAGATTAAATTAACAGTCCCTTGTAACTAAAAGTACACCATTCAAGACCTAGATGGAAATGAACATCCCATCGTGAAAGGTTGAAGTGTAAGGCTCAGATTGGCTTGTCTTGACCAAGAGATTACACTAGTGCATGACTGATGCACTGAATAGGACCTACAGGAGGATAAATTCTTCAGAACTGAACAAGGAAGAATTAGACCTCAGTGGTTCGTTATTTCTTAATCTTCGTTCCTTAAATAGGATCACGTGGGATTGGTAACTATTGCTTTGACTTATCATGGGTAGCGAATCAGAGAGATTCAATACTTTTTATCTTGGGCAATATTATTAGTCACATGTGATTGCTAAGATTTAATACGAAGAATCGTGTGCAAGTACGCTTGTTCGATTTGCCCCCTTGGGAGGTTCATATGCTTTATCATACCAAATCTTGCAAGTGGAATTAGTTTCCGGTATGGATAATAATGTTGAACCGTTCCTTGACCAAGGACAAAAGATATTAATTAACGGAAAGCTATTTTAGTGGCTTGAATTAATTAATGGGCTAGATAATCTTAAACACGGAAAATAATGACCGGGAGTCATATTGACTGTAATATGGGTTAAGATGGATAGTGCAATATTAATTATGTAGTGGGATTAATTAATATTTATGGGCTTGAATTATATTGTGGCTCAATATTAGAAATTCAAGGTCCATTAGAAAGTCCAATCTTAATTCTCCTAAAGTCCCCCTAAGTAGCCCAACATATAGTCCAATAACTGAAAAGGTGATTAAAATAAAATAAATATTGTTGCTTATTTTTCCAATTAAATTTAGAAAATTATGGATAAGTTGGGAGAAAGATTTTCTTTGAATTTTGTTATGGAATGAAGATATGTATTCTTGGAATACAAGATTATCTCATTAAATTCAAGAAATCTCCCACTTGGTTAATTCATAAGAGATTTTCGAAAATTTGGAAATATAGTGGGCAAGAAAGATTTTCTTGATTTTCTTGAAAAGATATTATGGAAGATATGTATTTCTTGAAATACAAGAATATCTCATAAATTCAAGAAGATCCAAATCTTGGATTCTTGACTCATCATATTTTCGAAAATATCCATAGCATTAGAGTAAGTGGAATTTTTGTGGAATATTATAATTATGGGAAAAAGAATATAGGAGATATATTCAAGATTTCTTGGAGATCAAGAAAAGATTTTCCCACATTGTTTTATCACAAAATTTTCGTCCACTTCATGCTCTATAAATAGGGGATGAATGTTTCATTCCCAGAGACACACGGAAATTGGTTTTTCGGAAAAATATCAGCGTCGATAAAATATCAAATATTTTGTAACGTCGACAGATTGTATTTTTTTGAAAAATGACAATTGTGAGTTGTGTATAATTCCATGTGCTGGAAAAATTAGTAAATCCACAAAGGTAGTGCAACATATTTTATTTTTCTTTTGTTAAATCGTTCACAAGAATCCTTCCACCGGATAGTCGAACGAGGGCTAAGGGAATACTTGGAAAATCCTTACGGTTAGTCTATTCAGCCACACCATTGCCATCCCAAGAGGTATGTTCACGTAAACTTGTAGAATTCCGCATGCGTAAGTTTTACGTGAATTGTTATATGCATGATATGTTGTTATTATTTGAATTAATATAGGATTAATTCATGCTAGTAATAATTAAAGAATTAAATTTGTATTTAAATATTCACCCCGAATAGATCTGTGCAACTTATTCCCCACTTAGGATTAATTGGCATTGAGGTTTGCCCTCTTAGCTCATTCAAGGTAATCTCACTTCTGGGTCTTCTTTTGTTCATATAGTCTTCTTCCAAAAAACTAAAGTGGGTGCTTATGACCATCTTTTGATCTTCGGGACCATAGAACATACACCCTTTTGTTCCCTCGGGGTATCCTACAAAGCGATTTTTTAATTACGATCGAGGATCCAATTTACCGGCTTCCTTGTCCAACACGTAGGCCGGACACCCCCAAATTCTCATGTGTCTCATACTAGACTTGCGTCCGGTCCACAATTCTTTGGGAGTTTTTGGAACCGATTTGGATGGCACCAAGTTTAGAATGTAAGCCGCTGTTTCCAAGGCTTGACCCCAGAACGACTCGGGAAGATCCACATAACTCATCATTGATCTAACCATTTCCAAAAGAGTTATGTTTCTTTGCTCTGCAACCCCGTTTTGTTGAGGGTTCCGGGTGCGGAGTGGGGGATACATCCCTTCATCAGATAAGTGGTTCAAAAACTCATCGCTGAGGTATTCGCCTCCACTATCAGATCGTAGAGACTTGATACGTTTTTTCTTATGATTCTCTGTTTGAGCCTTAAATTCTTTGAATTTCTCAAAGGTCTCAGATTTATGCTTCACAAGGAAAATGTAACCGTACCATGAGTAATCATCAATAAAAATACTCATAACCTCCTCTTGCTTTGGTTGACATTGGACCACATACATCTGTGTGAACGATCTCTAACACTTCTTTGGCCCTATTCCCCTTGGCTCCAAATGCCCTCTTGGTCATATTACCCTCCAAACATGATTCGCAGGTTGGAATCGGTTCAACTTGGAGTAGCTCCTAGTGAACCGTCTCTCACCAACTTTGGATCCCTTTTGGATTTATATGACCCAATCTTAGATGCCAAAGAAGTGTCTCGTTCACGTCTGATGAACGTTTTCTTTTCTCGGAAATAGTTGATGTGTTATAGGATGCATTTCGTGAGTGGTGTGTGCAAGATTAATTGTATAGAGATTTTCCATCAATGTCCGTATAGAGATACACTCATCATTTCAAGAAATGATGTCATTCTTATTAGAAGAAACTTAGTGTCCTTTAATCGAATTTTTGAAACTGAAAGTGAATTCTTTCTAAAACTAGGAACATAAAGATAATCTCAAAAAAACTTTATCTTCAAAAGATAGGTGCACTTCTCCCACTGATTTAACTACTACTCATGTAGCATTGCAATGTCTGCTACTTGCGTAGTATTGCAATAGTCGTTACTATTCGTAGCATTGCAATATCTGCCACTTACGTAGCATTGCTACTTTCGTAACGTCGCCCAATGTGATGAGGATATCACTCCCACTAAATTGCCGGATCAGTTTGAACCCGTTAAGCAAACATGATTAGTGGATCTCGTATCAATCACCCACGAATGAGAAGTATACGCCGCTAAACAAGTTTCAACAACTAGTGCGTGAGAATTACCTTTCTTTCCGTCCCTTTTGGGGTTGGAACATGCAAAACCTCCATTTTCCTATCTCACCGCAGCTTAAGCACTTCCTCTTTGGATTTTCCTTGACATCACAAGCATTCCTCATCTTACCATTGCCCATGGCAACAGTTGAGTTTTATTGCTTATGGCTTTTGGTCCTCTTCTTTATCTTGCCTTCCCTTGGCCTAGAAGATGAAGACGGACCACTTGCCGTCAAATCTTGAGTTTGGTGCCTTATCAACATTTCTGTCGAGACCAAAAGCTTGCAACAAATTAGCTAGCGAGGCCAAAAGGCTCAAAAACTTTTGGGCAGAGAGTGAAAAATACCAAATTCATCGAGTCTCGGATCATAATGACTTTCAGAATCTCAAGTTTGTTCATATGGACCATCTATTTTGAGGGCGTAATCCCTTACGGGTTTGCCCTCCACCATTTTTGACGACATCTCTCAGAAGGTGATCCGACGAGTCCCGCATGTTTTGATTTCGTCGGTTGGCTCATCGATTTTGGTGTGTCAAAAATCCACTTGTCTTTATTGTGCGATTAGGACAATTATAATTTTCCAATCAATATAGTTTCCATATTGTATTAACTTTAAGTATAATAACAGTGGATTAAAAGGTAACGACATGCTGAACTGAAATAAATAACTATATGCATAAGCACAAGTATATCACAAGATTCGATCACATGCATCATAATAAAAATCTCAAAAAAAAATATGAACATGCATCAGCCAACATCTCAAAACAGTTTAAATAAGCCACGTGGGGTGGGTCATTATTTAAACACATTCAAGCAGGTTACAAACAAGAACAGTTACAAACCTTTAATATCCAGATTAATAGTTGGCTCTCACTTGACCAATATAAAATTGATAGGGACTTCGGGGAAGTATATGCATATCAATTTTATACCTAAGTAATAACCATGATTAAATACATGATTATTATTTCGCTTTGAACGAGCCTCGTGGGGAGGGTCATCATCGCCACTAGTAATAACCCACAATCATCCACTTTGGAATTCATTCATGTGAAAGCTATCTTTTGACCGTCCCGTGGGGGGAATTTCTCCAAAAGAATTCACAAATAAATAAATCATGGAGGTCAAAATTAATTCAATTTTATTATCCGGAATAAAATTGTCAATTAATTATTTAAACATACTTAGTAATTTTTGAAGTTGAGATTTTTCATTTGGCAACTCTCATGCAAACACATTTAAACAAATTAAATAAAGCATAAGATAGCTCAAAATAAATTAAGCAAAACAGAAAAATTAAACATATTGGGCACAAATTATCCAATTGTCATGGTTTGTTTTTCTTGGCTTGATTTTGAAGAAACACCGTCTCGAATTTCTCCCACTCGATCGTCTCGAAAAATACTCCGTCTCGAAACGCAACGCCAAACAACTTCGCAATGATGTAGGGATCCGATCCTACGCCGCCATTATTCAGAAGTCATGTCGGCGAGGCTGCGCCCCAAGATGCCTCAGCGGGACTTCGGAGCTCTCGGCGGCAGCCGACGCGCACAAAGCAAGACATCGGCGCGTCTTCGCCTCGCTTCGCCTGCCCATTTCCAAGATTCGGCACAAGACGCCCGTCACAGAGGCTCTTACACACTTTCCGCGCCCGCTGGTCCGCTCCACGACGGTCGCGTCGCTTAGCGCTACCTCTTGTCTTGTGATATTTATCAAAGACGCTCGGCCACTTGGCCTCGCCCGGGCGTCGTCGCGTGCTACGACGACGCCGCTTTATGCCTGGTTCTGGATTTCATCCTTTAATTCTTCATCTCCGTCCTCGTTTTCGATCCGGTTACAATTTATTTACAAAAAATAAATAAACCTAGATCTAGACTAGTCTATTCCATTGATCAAATCAAACAAATTCTAATCTACTCGTGGATTTTCTCATGAGGCAAAACGAATCCTAACGAATCGAATTAAAAAACACAGTTTATATGCATGCATAAACAAACACATTAAATTCCATGACAATTGGATACCTACAAAATAGATCTAGCAATTTTACTATCCAATTTCAAATTTAATGTCCGCGAATTAAATTACAATTTAAAATTCAGAGCCCGAAACCGTGACTCTGATACCAGTTGTTGGGGAATAAGTTGCACAGATCTATTCGGGGTGAATATTTAAATACAAATTTAATTCTTTAATTATTACTAGCATGAATTAATCCTATATTAATTCAAATAATAATCCAACAACATATCATGCATATAACAATTCACGTAAAACCTACGCATGCGGAATTCTACGAGTTTACGTGAACATACCTCTTGGGATGGCAACGGTGTGGTTGAATAGACTAACCGTAAGGACTTCCCAAGTATTCCCTTAGCCCTCGTTCGACTATCCGGTGGAAGGATTCTTGTGAAAGATTTAACAAAAGAAAAATAAAATATGTTGCACCACTCTTGTGGATTTACTAATTTTTCCAGCACATGGAATTGTACACAACTCACAATTGTCGTTTTTCAAAAAAATACAATTTGTTCGACGTTACAAAAATATTTGATAGCGAGGCACTTTAGATTTGTATAAGAGTTACCTTTTTGTCCGTCCCTTTTGGGGTTGGAACAGGCAAAACCTCCATTGTCCTCTCTCACCGCAGCTTAAGCACTTCCTCTTTGGATTTTCCTTGACAAAACAAGCATTCCTCATCTTACCATTGCCCTTGCTTTGATTGAGTTTTATTGCTTATGGTCTTTGGTCCTCTTCTTTTTCTTGCCTCCTTGGCCTAGAAGATGAAGACGGACCACTTGCCGTCAAAACTTGAGTTTGATGCCTTATCAACATTTCTGCCGAGACCAAAAGCTTGCAACAAATTAGCTAGCGAGGCCAAAATGCTCAAAAACTTTTTGGGCAGAGAGTGAAGTACCAAATTTATCTGAGTCTCCAGATCATAATCTGCACTCAGAATCTCAAGTTTGTTCAGATGGGCCATCTATTTTGAGGACGTAATCCCTTACGGGTTTGCCCTCCACCATTCTTAGCGACGACATCTCTCGCAAGGTGATCTGACGAGTCCAGTATGTTTTGACTCGTCAGTTGGCTCATCTGATTTTGGTGTGTCAAAAATCCACTTGTGCTTTTGTGCAGTTAGGACAATTATAATTTTCGTTTCCAATCAATATAGTTTCCATACATATTGTATTGACTTTAAGTATAATAACAGTGGATTAAAAGGTAACGACATGCTGAACTGAAATAAATAACTATATGCATAAGCACAAGTATATCACAAGATTCGATCACATGCATCATATTTAAAATCTCAAAAAAAAATATGAACATGCATCAGCCAACATCTCAAAACAGTTTAAATAAGTCACGTGGGGTGGGTCATTATTTAAACACATTCAAGCAGGTTACAAACAAGAACAGTTACAAACCTTTAATATCCAGATTAATAGTTGGCTCTCACTTGACCAATATAAAATTGACAGGGACTTCGGGGAAGTATATGCATATCAATTTTATACCTAAGTAATAACCATGATTAAATACAAGATTATTATTTCGCTTTGAACGAGCCTCGTGGAGAGGGTCATCGTCGCCACTAGTAATAACCCACAATCATCCACTTGGAATTCATTCATGTGAAAGCTATCTTTTGACCGTCCCGTGAGGGGGAATTTCTCCAAAAGAATTCACAAATAAATAAATCATGGAGGTCAAAATTAATTCAATTTTATTATCCGAAATAAAATTGTCAATTAATTATTTAAATATACTTAGTAATTTTTGAAGGTGAGATTTTTCATTTGGGCAATTCTCATGCAACACATTTAAACAAATTAAATAAATCATAAGATAGCACAAATAAATCAAGCAAAACAGAAAAATAAACATATTGGGCACAAATTATCCAATTGTCATGGTTTGATTTTTCTTGGCTTGATCTTGAAGAAACACCGTCTCGAATTTCTTCCACTCGATCGTCTCGGAAAAATTACTTCGTCTCGAAACGCCACGCCAAGTAGCTCGCAGCCGGGATGCAAGCCCGCATCCGGCTGGCCACTTGGCCTAGACCAGCCTCGGCAGAAGATGGTCTCGCCCGCCGGTCTCTCGCACGCGTCTCGGCAGCAACAGCAGTCCTCGGCAGGCAACGTGTATCCACGCGCATCACATCCGCGCCGCTTTCCGCTTCGCCCTGCGACCTCGGCAGTGCCCAGCGTCCCTCAAGCGCCCCGAAGTGCAGCGGCGTCCGTCCTTCGGCGGGATGGCGCTGCAGACAAAGCGTCTTGCGCGCCCGCCCGTGTGTGCCTTTTCCTAGCCTCGGCTTCGGCCGCCTCTGCCTCGCCCTGCGCCCATGCGTGCCAGCGCGCGCCCGCGCCGCCTACGCCTGGTTCTGGATTTTGTCCTTTAATTCTTCGTCTATGTCCTTGTTTTCGATCCGGTTACAATTTATTTACAAATAATAAATAAACATAGATCTAGACTAGTCTATTACATTGATCAAATCAAACAAATTCTAATCTACTCGTGGATTTTCTCATGAGGCAAAACGAATCCGAACGAATCGAATTAAAAAACACAGTTTATATGCATGCATAAAGACATTAAATTCCATGACAATTGGATACCTGTAAAAAAAGATCTAGCAATTCTACTATCCAATTTCAAATTTAATGCCAACGAATTAAATTACAATTTAAAAAATTCAGAGCCCGAAAAGGGTTTTCTTTAAAAAGATCAGTTCAGGTGGTCACTCTGAAATTAGTGAACCTTTTGAACTCCTGCTCTGATACCAATTGATAGGTATCAGATCAGATGTTCAAATTTGAAAAATAGTGACCTGTTGAACTGCCCGCTCTGATACCAATTGATAGGCCCGGTGGAAAAACCCTATTTTGCGAGTGCGGAAGCAAACATGACGTGCGATGCATATAAAAACAGGGGTGAAGGAATGGTGATTCCAGATTTTTGTCTTTTAAGCTCATGTGTTGTGTTTTGCTTATGATCGAATGCGTATGACAAGATAATAACGTAAAGCAGTAAACAACACAACAATGTATAGTGGTTCGGAGACTCAAGCTCCTACATCCACTCTCCCTATTCCTAGGGAAATTCCTTCAAACACTTCCTAAGGTTTTCTGACTACCTCTGTAGTTTACTAACCTTTCTACTTTGAGCTTTCTGACTACCTCTGTAGTTTACTAACTCAAACTGGACTTATCACCCTCTCGGGCTCGCCTCTAGATGTTTAACGAGTTCACACTCCAACGGGACTTATCACCCTCTCTTGGGATTGCCTAACAACTACCTCACTTCACCACTAGTTATCTCTTACGAGAATGGGGTTTGGGTTTGGTGTTGTCTCCAACTATGGTGAGATTTTCCCTTACATTTATTTAGCCTCAATGCTAAGGTTGGGAAAATCTCTCTAAGCTTTGGATACATCGTGGGTTGCTTAGATTGGGTTCTAGAACACTCTTTGAATATATTTGTATATCTACAGACTTGTGTTCTAGGGTGGGAATGCTTTGAGTATATGTCCTCTTAGCCAGAGAAGCATCGTGTGTTATATTCTCCACGCATCCACACTTAATTTGATAGAAGATCTTGTATTTATAGTGTGGATTTGAATGTTACCGTTGGAGAGAATCACATTCAAATCCATATTATTCTTTGTAAGTTCTGCAGTTTTTTCAGGCTGGTTGTCTTCCTCTCATTGGTCCACGTCAGTTGGATTCCAACGGCTATATTCCTCAGCTTCAGTGCCACGGAACATTCAGGATATCTTTGGACATTCAATTACATTCTTCGAGTCTTGATAATTCTTGTGCCTTGATATCTTTGTCTTGATCTTGATATCTTACATGTACGTGTCTTGAGAGATATATCGAGTCTATATCGAGTCTTGATTCTCGATTTCATCTTTGAGTCTTGATTCTCGATTTCATCTTTGAGTCTTGATTCTCGATTTCATATTGAGTCTTGAAACTTCGGTTTCACATTGAAACCGGTTTCTTGAAACTTCTTGAGTCTTTAGAATCTTCAGAATTTATCCTGATCTATATCTGCTAACTATACATTGTGCAGATAACATCCTGAACACTCTAAAACTGAATCCTGACTCATCTATCAAGATTATCCTGAACATGTCATACTCAGGGGTTTTGGGATCTAATCAAAATCCTCTTTATTAAATTCATTTCCCAACAGATATTCTTGTATTTCAAGAAATACATATCTTCCATAATATCTTTTCAAGAAAATCAAGAAAATATTTCTTGCCCACTATATTTCAAAATTTTTGAAAATATCATTATGAATAACCAAGTGGTAGATTTCTTGAATTTAATGAGATAATCTTGTATTCCAAGAATACATACCTTCATTCCATAACAAAATTCAAAGAAAATCTTTCTCCCAACTTTATCCATAATTTTCGAAATATTATTGGAAAAATAAGCAACATTTATTTATTTTATTTTAATCACCTTTTCAGTTAATGGACTATATGTTGGGCTACTCAGGGGGTCTTTAGGAGAATTAAGATTGGACCTTCTAATGGACCATGAATATCTAATATTGAGCCACAATATAATTCAAGCCCATAAATATTAATTAATCCCACTACATAATTAATATTGCACTATCCATCTTAACCCATATTACAGTCAATATGGCTCCCGGTCATTATTTCCCGTGTTTAAGATTATCTAGCCCATTAATTAATTCAAGCCACTAAAATAGCTTTCCATTAATTAATATCTTTTATCCTTGGTCAAGGAACGGCTCAACATTATTATCCATACCGGAAACTAATTCCACTTGCAAGATTTGGTATGATAAAGCTTATGAACCTCCCAAGGGGGCAAATCGAACAAGCGTACTTGCACACGATTCTTCCTATTAAATCTTAGCAATCACATGTGACTAATAATATTGCCCAAGATAAAAAATATTGAATCTCATTGATTCGCTACCCATGATAAGTCAAAACAATAGTTACCAATCCCACGTGATCCTATTTAAAGGACGAAGATTAAGAAATAACGAACCATCGAGGTCTAATTCTTCCTTGTTGGGCCTCAAGAATTTATCCTCCTCAGAGGGTCCTATTCAAAGGCATCAATCATGCACTAGTGTAATCTCTTGGTCAAGACAAACCAATCAGAGCCTTACACTTCAACCTTTCACGATGGGTTGTTCATTTCCATCTAGGTCGTGAATAACGTACTTTCAGTTACAAGGGACTGTTAATTTAATCTTCTTTGATCTGGTATCACTAAATTAACTACAATGTAACACGTACGACTTTATTGAGAGTTATTATGCAAAGAAATATATGTAACATTCAATAATATTTAAAGCATCAGTGATAAACAATTTATTTCAGTAAATAAGTCTGAAAATTCAGTTTCGATTATACAAAGTAAAAAACATATTTTCCAGTATAATCCCAACAATATATATATCATAAATAAAAGAAACAGAAAAATACAATAAATACACGCAATTGTATCTTCTTTTTTTAATCGGATACATATTTATTAAATGTTTCATTCTATTTGTTAAATTACGTCATAAAACACTAAAAAATATATGAAACATACATATTAAACTCAATGAAATTTCTCCAAACTAAAATTTAAAATAATTTAAAATGATATAATACTACCAAAAGTATAGAGAATGATTAGTAGGAATTAATCAAGAAAAAAAAGCTTTCTTCTCCCATTTTATAATTTCCTTAAAATTGGATGCATCAACTTCCATAGATCCATTCACACATAGGATTGAACAGAGCAAAGAGGAGAAATATTTTATTCATAACCACTTAAGCAAAGAGGATTGAACAGATGCTGAAACTGACTCTGCTCGAATTGTTGGGTTTGAATCATGAGTATAAGGAGTGGGATGAGAAGAATCCTAATGTGCCAACATGCAAAGCAAACATAAAAAATATGGTTCAGGGAAGTACTGTGCCACAAGAAGTGGATAAAGACAAAGAAATAATATTTACTTATGATGTTACTTTCAAGGTACACTTTCCGTATTCCATGGGTTTATTTCTCTTAAATGGGATCTCACATTGGTTCTAAAACAGTAACAATAAAATCTTCATTGTAGGAAAGCGAGATCAAGTGGGCGTCGAGGTGGGATACCTACCTCCTAATGAATGATGATCAAATTCACTGGTTTTCCATCATCAACTCCTCGATGATCGTCCTCTTCGTTTCTGGTATGGTTGCCATGATAATGATGAGAACACTATAAAAAGATATTGCAAACTATAATCAACTGGAGACCCAAGATGAAGCACAAGATGATAAAAATCTTAACTAAGGAAAAATAATCTTCTCCCATTCACACATAGGATTTGAACAACAAAAATAATCATTGAAATAACCCCTTGAATTATAATGTACATTACATAATAATTTGAATTAGAAATTAATGTACAAAAACTGCATTGAGACTCAACATAAAATATTGATGGAGCATATATAACTCTCATACAACTTGAAGCAAAAATTTATATCGAAAACAAAATCACTAAGAATTAGAATTGTTTGTTGGTTGAGGATGAAAATTTTGGATGATAGAACTTCATTATAAATAGGAGAGGCTTAAATTAAGCATGTTATTAAAGGATATTTAATTTTATTAAATAAAGATTAAAAATAAAATAAGTAATTGATAGAAAATTTGGACGATCAAGATTAATTAAGCAAAAACGATCAACGGTCGAGGACGAATGACGCCAAAACTATAAAAGGAAAAGATGTTCCTATTATATATTTATGATTCCATTGATTCGATGCCAATACCGGAAAAAGAACGATTAAAACACGAACAATGGGATAAAATCCAATATATTTTCTATTTCATTCAAAGCTATATATTACAATGCCTGAAATGAATTATTTATACTAATTACGTACTTAATTAACACGATATACGAGAAGACTAAATTAAATAACTAATAAATAAAATGATCTAAAATCTAGGAATAAAGTCAAAGATAAATAATGGGTAGATTACTTTCAAATTTTTTCATGAACGTTAAAGCATTCTCATCTTCAACGGACAAATCAATCGTTGCTGCAACATCATCTATGCAGAGAGACAGTGCGGTGCGGCCGATACATGCGTGTATGGGCGGTGTTGCACGGTGTCGCTCGGTGGAAATATTTATCGCCGGAGACGCGACAAGTTGTGACTGGTGGCGGATTACCTGCAAGTGCAGGCGCGTGGTCCGAACTCCGGCAGTAGAGAGAGGATGGCGGAGTTCCGGTGACCTGGATCGGATGAGGTTTGGTGCGCGCTAGTGTGGCGTTGAATGTGGTTGTAGTGATGGTTGGGGGGCGGCGCTTGGTGTATATATGTGTGGATGCACGAGGGAGACACCGATTGTCCGACGGTTGTACATCGTGTGTCTTTGCGCAGTTATCCCAGTGGAGAGAGGATTTCCGTTGGACCAAATTGTGGCGAACGGAGCAGAGGTTTGGCGATCTGGACGTGGCGGATTGAAGGTGGTGTCGGATGGTGGTTGGCTATTTGTCTCTGGGGGAAGTCGGTCATGGTACAAGATGGGAAACATAACGAGGGGCTGACTCAGCGGTGGAACAAGGGTGGGTGAAGGGTGATATGACGGTACATGGAGGCGTTTCCGGATCTAGATTCGGTGGCGACGCTGTTATGACGGCAGTACTATCTGCCAAAACTTGAGAACTTGGCGACAAGGTTGTCGACAAATCCAATTTGAGTTCGTCCCATTGGATGTAGCTGTCGAAAATTCCATCAACGACGGTAGCCAATTGAGACCAGAGGAAATCAAATTCCTCATAATCATGTGTCATTATTGATGAACTCCACATAATTGTTATGACTCTGAATACCAACTGATGCAGCACGAAAGAAGTGATACCGTGGGCAAAGTTAAACCTTACGAGAGAATACGCGTATTATCCAATGATTCTTAGAATACCCAGATAGATGTACGCAAACGTGATTAACGTTTAATTTCGGTGATTCGATACGAATACCGGAAGAATAACGTTTAAAACACAAACAATGAGATAAAACCCAATATATTTTCTATTCCATTCAAAGATATCTATTACAATGCTTGAAATTGATTATTTATATTAGTCTCGTACTTAATTAACACGATATATTAAAAGACTAAATTAAATAACTAATAAATAAAAGAATCTAAAAATAGAAATAAAATAAAAAATGAAATAATGAATAGATGACTTTCAAACTTCTTCACCAATGCTTTAGCATTCTCATCTTCCTCATTTCATCTACAATTGAATTTTTTTACGTGTTCATAATGTTTTATTGAATTTTGATGTATTTTTATAAATTTGAAATTCTGCAGTGAATTATTTTAATGTTCAATAAGATAATCATATAAATTAGTAAATATGCTTGAGACTCACTTATGAGATTTCATAATTAACTAAAAAAGAGTGTAAAATTATGTTAGAAAAAACTGCAAAATGGACAAAAGAAATAAAAATAATAATAATACAGGACACAAAAGTGCTTATTCAGTTAGTAAAAAAAGTGATTACTTCCAATCAAATTCGGATTATACACTGTACTTAGATATGATTTCAAGTAAAATCTAAATTAGATTTTACATAAATTATATTATAAAATATCTCAATATTTTCTCTCACCCTCATCATTTTTTTTAACAGACTCTCACCCTCATCAAGAGTCGTCATTAATGTATAGTGTTTTCAATTTCACAAGCTATATAAGGTAGATGACTGAAATGACATAGGACGTCTTTTTCAAAAAAAAAAAAAAAAAAAAAAAAAAGATTTATAAAAAATTAGAAATAGCTTTGAAAAAAATAATTCATAAGAGTTTTAAAATATGGCCTTCACAATTCACATAACACATGAAAATTATGAAAATTTTCATGGGTGACACTCATGTGCATCCAGGTGCACCGTGCATTCATAATGTATTTTATAATCGTAAAACTTATTATACTAAAAGATATAACTTATTTATACTGAAGTATGCAATTATTTTTTTCATATTAATAATTGTATTGTTTAGTATAAATAAATTACATCTTTTAATATAACAAGTTGCATAATTTTAAAATGCACTATAAATATATAGTGCATCTGGATGTAAACAAGACGTGGTCAATTTCCGGTCTTAATTTTCTTTTTAGTAAGGGGTGAGAAATTGAAATTACTCCAACCACGCACGAACTGGGCGCGTGAGAAACGATAAATCTCCAATTGGCAAAGGAAAGTGAGATGGAAAAATAAAAAAAAACGAAAGAAGTAGCCGTTAGAGTATTTGAATATCACATGGGCCCCCCAATCAGCGGACAGAGTATGTAATAAACTATAAATTCATTGCTCAATTAAAAAACTCATTGGATCTCCTCATGTTTACACTTTTCATATTCCACCTTCTATTTTATCATCATAATTATTTCACCGATTTGTGTTGGTTATAAACATTAAAAAAGAAAAAAATTCGAGCTCGTATTTCCTCAAGTCAATTTATTTTTACAAAAGAATTCATAAGCAGAGAAAAAAAATGAATACGAAAGTAATAATTTAAAAACAAAACAATTATTGCATTTTAAAAAAAATTATTAACTCATTTTATTCATCCACACAAACTATTTAAATTCTGACACCCTCATTTCATATAGGCCACAATTAATATTATCGAAAAGATGATTACTATTTCCTAGAAGTATTGAGAGAAGAAAAGATGTAAATTTGTTATAGTATTATCAAAATAGTTAATAAATAGAAACAACATTAGGATATATATGAGACAATTAATAAAAGAGTAACACAAATTTTCACTGTTTAAAAATAAAACACATTTTTTAATAGTGATAATTTTTGTGTATAATAGTGAAAGTTTTTATGTATAACATTGATAATTTTTATACATAACAATAATACTAAAAAAATCGAGTTCACTGTGAATTTAGATTCACACAAATTTTTGTCTTAATAAAAAGTAAAACAATTATTTATTTATTATTAAAGTAACCACAATAAATTACCTACTCCAAGTGCCTACTAAGCAAAAACCTTTCTGCCAATTAATTAATAAATAAGAGAGGAAAGTAGTTCTTGAAAATTGAAAGAATTTGGTTCAATAGCAGTGACAGGGAAGAAAGAAGCTTCATGAATATCTCATTTTTGCTGGTATTTTCCGATATCTACTACTCATTTTCAACCGGTTATCCCTGCAGTTGATTTTTTCCTTATATTTGCATATTTATATGTATCGATGTAGGATAATTTTTATTTTTTAAAAGATTTTGGGGGTGAATCTCAGGTTTTGATGTAACTCTGTATCTATCTATTTCTACTCGATCTTGATTTTTTCTTGCAGTTTTGAGTATTTAATTTGACTTTTATTTTCGGTTTGAGACTTGGAAGTCATTCAGAAGAATTATGTTGTTGGTATGTAATGCAGATTGCAGAGTATATCTTTATAGTTTCGAGTCAACTCTTTGTTGTTTTTAAGGTTTGATTTGTTGACTATGTGATAGAGGGTTTTGGACCAACTATGACTGAATTTAAATCAGATCTTTGTTTTGTATTTCATGAACTTGATTTTCCTTATTTTGTAGTGATTTTTTTACCTTGATTCAGTTTTTCCTTGAACAATTATTCTTGCAAAACTCAGCAATTGTAAGCATTATTATGCATTTTACATTAGACAGTTTTGTGTAATCCAGTTTTTCCGTGCAACTGATTTGCGTTTTCTATATATTTATAAATAGTATTAGTTGTTTCATTAAAAGGTATTAGTTCGGTAGTACTAGTTTTTTTCATTAAGATGTATTAGTTGTTATCCAATAACGGGACAGTCACGAACCAGTTGCACGATAAACTGTTTTACCTAACTAGATTTCAAGAATGTGTCGTGATATAATATTCTCGTCGTGTTTATCTTCAACAGTTTCTTGGTTGTTAGAGGAAGTTGAGTTGGTCCGGTTCTCAAGATGGCGACATTTGGGGATATAGGAGTTGCAGCAGGAATAAACATCCTGTTTGCTGTAGCTTTCCTAGTTGTATTTGCTATCCTACTTCTTCAGCCAATTAACGACAGAGTATATTTCCCAAAATGGTACCTTAAGGGTTTGAGAAGCAGTCCCGTGCATTCAGGCTCGTTCGTGAACAAGTTTGTGAATTTGGACTGGAGATCGTACGTTAGATTTCTGAATTGGGTTCCAGATGCATTAAGAATGCCAGAACCTGAGCTTATTGATCATGCAGGCCTCGATTCAGCTGTTTACTTGCGAATTTACTTGCTGGGGTATGCTTCGTAATTCTTCAATTTGCTACGGTACATTTTATCAGTTTCATAGAATCAACAAGTAGGATAAAACCGGTAGAACAAAATTAAACTTTGGTGACTGTAAATCCTTAAGGACAGTGTATTTTTGCACGCCTCAAGTGGTTTTCTTTGTTATTTATTAATTATATTTTCCTGTCCTTCTTTTGATTTTTAGAGTTTGTTCTAAAATTTCCAACAACAATTACAGGACGATAGATTTATAACTATGAAAATGATGTCAGCAAGTGTTACAAAGGATACATAGATAACCTCCTTTACTCAGGATTTTTTTTTTTAGGCCCATTATTTAAAAAAAAAAACCAATTGTAGGACATTATGTTCGCGTTTTGGCACATTTAGTCCGCTATAATTTAATTTTCACACATTTAGACCAACTTGACTGAAAAATCCCCAATTCAGGCTAATTTGTCACGTGTTGCTCACTGTGTTCCGGGCCTATATGTATGAAAATTAAAATTTATGGTCCTAAATGTGCCAAATTTAAATTTAACGGCCTAAATTTGCCAGCCCGTAAACATAGTTACTATGCATGTTATTACTTTCATACAATTACAGGACGAAAGATTCATGACTATGTACATTATTTGTCAGCGAGTGTTACAAGAGATACATAGATAACCTACTCTGGGGATTTTTTAGGAGAAAATAAATAAAGTCTCATGCACTTCAACGGTTAAATTTCTATAACCAAGATTCTATCTCCAAATATCATAATGAGATGACATTTTCTTTTAACGGACATGTTAAATTTCATTACTGCAGACTTAAGATTTTTGTTCCTGTGGCGTTACTTTCGTGGGCTATCCTGGTTCCAGTCAACTGGACAAACAACACCTTAGCAAAATCTGAAGCAGCTGATAAGCTACAGTACAGTGACATCGACAAGCTTTCTATATCAAACGTTCCATTTGGATCTCCAAGGTTAGACATTTTATTTTATTTTTAAATTTTCACAGGTTAAAAGCCTTCTTCCAGGGCTGAAGCTATATGACTACTTTGCTGTAGTTGTTTTTAATTTTATGTAAACCAATCCTCAGTTATTGTTATACAAGCAGTGTGAGCTTTATATAAAGATTCTTTAAGCTTTTTATACGTCTAGCTTTTTGGTGAAAATGAAAGTCGTGTCAAGATAGAAGTTAGAACTAATTATTATTACTCAAGTTCACTCCTGGTTGCACGGAATTTATCATGAACCGAAGCTTTAGACTATCTGGCATATAATAGAAAGTGAGCTAATCATAATCATATTCGAAATGATAACATTTGCTATGATAAGTTTTTAATATGGATTATACATGAAGGTTGTGTTGGTCTGCTTTATTATAACCTTTCAGTTCCGTCTTTAGCTTAACTATTATCATTTTTTCAGGAGTTGGTCTTATGCACCTGTTTTGCAAAAAATACTTTACAGTAATACCTTTTAATGAAAAAAAAACTAATACTTTTAAAAAACACACACAAAATGCAAACCAGTAGCACGATAAAACTGGTTTACGTAAGACTTTGCCTTTTCTATCAGATAGGAGTATGATGCAAGTTCGCATAATCTTTTACGTCCAATAACAAATAGACACTTTCAAATAGTTGTTTCTTTGTTCTAGTACAGGTTTTGGACTCACATAGTGATGGCATATGCCTTCACTTGCTGGACTTGCTACACTCTGCAGAAAGAGTATGCAACAGTTGCAGCAATGCGGTTACATTTTCTTGCCTCTGAAAGACGTCGTCCTGATCAGTTCACAGTATGATGCAATTTCTTTCCGAAACTTTATCTCAAAAGTAGAAGTTATATCATAATTATTGTGACACCAGTACAAATTGAATTAATATTTTCTGAAAACTATCATAATTATCAATGAAAATAATTTACTCTGTTGAGAATATATGATATGCGTGTTCTTTAGGAAAAATATGGTGTTATGACTCCTTTCTCGTTTCTTTACAATTTACATGAGGTTGATAATTTGTTCTTATAGGTTCTGGTCAGAAATGTGCCACCGGATCCAGATGAATCAGTGAATGAATCTGTGGAGCATTTTTTCTTGGTCAACCATTCAGATCATTATCTCACTCACCAGGTTTTTTTATGCTCTTTCTCACTTTCTGTTTTTGGTTTTTTTTTGGTAAATTTGGTTTCTAGTGTTACGTTATCTTAAAGACACTAAGAACTTGTTGTTATCCTCCCCTTTTAGTATAGTTAATATATTTTATTGCAAGCTACAGGTTCATGTATTCTATGTCTCTTGGGAAATACTCCCTTCGTCCCAGAAAACTGATCCTGTTTTCAAAACAATTTTTGTTCAAAATAAGTCATGTTTAAAAAAGTTGAACCAAAAAATCAATGGAAGGATGCCAGTCAGAATTGATGACCTAAGAAATTTCTAGGTTCAAGTAGTTGACTAAAAGTAAAAAGTTGTACTCTTGAGAATGAAGATTCTCTCTTTCTGGATGGAATGAGTATATTTAAAAAGAAAAAAACTCTACGTGCCACCATCAATTATTTAACAATGTTCTTTTCATTTGGAGTAATTTATTTCTTCTCTTATGAAAATATTATGTGCCTAATGAGAGTAAATGGTTTTCCTTTGAAATTTCTTTAATTGAACTTAAGGAGAAGAGAATCATAATGTGTTTTGCTAATAAGTTAATTAATATATTTTAACTCATTATAGAGCATAATGTAATTGAAAAAGCCAGTTAAAATCTGTGAACCATATGCGATTCTTCCCTTTGCCAGGATCAATTTATTATTTTCTTATCATTTCACTACTATTTCTGAAAATCATTATGCCTGTTAGCTTGCCACTGGATTTGCTTTCTGTGCCTTTCAATAGTTTATTGTTAGTATTTTGACTTCCGGGAGATATTTTCAATTAAGGTGGTTTATTACTTGAGTTCCACTTTCCTTGAGAAAACGTTTGTTTGTTTATGTGTCAAGCCCGTTTTTGTATCGCATCTATTTTGACTGTCCATAATCAAGCTTTTATACAAAAAAAAAATTATGCATCTATGCTCTTATATCGAAATATTTTTGCAGGTTGTAATCAATGCCAACAAACTTGCAGAACTGGTTAAGGAGAATTAGAGTAAGAAAAATTGGCTTGACTATTACCAAATAAAATATTCGAGAAATCAAACGAAAAGACCAATGAGAAAGGTACTGTTATGTGTGCATTTTAAGTGTCCTCCCTTGTCAAACTGGTCAAAATATTTTTCATATGCTGGTTAACAGTGCAACATTTAAGATGAATCATGATACCATTAATTTCTTTCCAAACATTCAGACGGGTTTTCTTGGCCTTTGGGGAGAAAAAGTGGATGCAATTGACTATCAGACTGCTGAAATTGAGAGGCTGTCAAAAGAAGTAAGTGAAATTCCAATATCACTAACAAATACTTCTATGCGCTAGTTGCACTTGCACCGTGCAACTCAAGTGCATTTTTAAATGGTATTAGCTGTTGTACTAAAAGGTATTAGTTGGTCAGTATTACTGAAAGTCTTTTTATAATCTAAGCTTGACATCCACATGCAGATAGCTGAAGAAAGGGAGAGAGTAAAAACCGATCCTAAATGCATCATGCCAGCTGCATTCGTTTCCTTTAGAAGTAGATGGGGTGCTGCTGTTTGTGCTCAAACACAACAAACGAGGAATCCACCAACTTTGTGGTTAACGGAGTGGGCTTCAGAGCCACGTGATGTCTACTGGGATAATCTTGCAATGCCTTATGTTTCACTCACTATTAGAAGGCTTATTACTTCCGTTTCTTTCTTCTTCCTAACGTTCTTCTTCATGATCCCTCTCACTTTTGTGCAGTCTCTTGCAAATATCGAAGGTATTGAAAAACGAGCGCCATTTCTGAAGGGGCTAATTGAAATGTGAGTATTTACAATTTCGAAGTAGTATTATTTTGTTTCATCTCATGAGAATGACATTAAACAAGTTTTACCATACAACTGGTTTGCACATTTTTTGTGTATTTTTAAATAGTACTCCCTCCGTCCTATTTTTTGATTATCCGGTTACTATAGACACGGAGATTAAGAAAAATAGGAGATAATAGTATTAAATGGTGTAAAGTGGGTTTGTTGGAGGGAAATAATAGTATTAAATGGTGTAAAGTGGGTTTGGTGGAGAGAAATAATAGTATTAAATAGTATTGAAAGTTCCTTTATTTAGGACGGCTATTTACGGAAAATGGACAATCAAAATTAGGACAGAGGGAGTTTTAGTTGTTTCATTAAAAAGTATTAGTTTTTTTATATATACACAAAATGCTAATTAAAACAAAACATAAGACCAACTCTTACATATACAAAATTTGATATGTTTAAAAGATGAATTAAAAGTTTTTGTCACTCATTTCTGAACTGGACGATTACCCTCCTTTTATGAAATGAAGTGCTACTTGTATTTGTTTTAATAAAAACAAACAAATAGTTATTTATGATACGAATCAAGCCTGTTTATAATTCTGCATAATAGTGAATACGTTTTATGCTTTTCTGCCATTATTTTCCCCTGTTTGGAATTTCTAACAACTAACAAGCTATTTATGTTGCAGGTCGTTTATCAAGTCTGTAATCCAAGGTTTTCTTCCTGGGATTGCTTTGAAGATTTTCCTGATAGTGCTACCAACAATCCTAATGATAATGTCCAAATTCGAGGGCTTTCTGTCAATATCAGCTCTGGAAAGGAGATGTGCCTTGAGACATTACATCTTCAACTTCGTCAACGTTTTCCTTATCAGTGTAATAGCAGGAACTGCATTTCAACAGCTCGACAGTTTTCTTCACCAGTCTGCTAATGAGTACGTATCTCTATGCAAAAAACGATCTTCTTTAAATGCTTTAGTTTCTGAAACTATATAGGGCTAGTTTTACAAAAGATCACGACGTTTTCACGTTTTTTAAATTACAGCATATGTTTTTCAAATTTTCAATTTGTTGCACAAAAGTTTTAAATTTTGCAATTATATCATGACTATATTCCGGCAACTTAGGTTGATGTGGCAACCTGAAAGAAATTGAAAAATTTATAAATAAATTCACAAGCTTTTGTTACGTCAGCAAGACTTGCCCGAAAATAGTCATGTGATAGAACTACAGCAATTTAAAAGGTCGTGTATCAAATTGCAAATTTGAAAAACATACTCCCTCCGTCCCACAAAGATAGAGTTGCAGGTTTATTCACACAGTTGAAGAAAATAGAAATTATAGTTAAAACATTGAACTTTTGCTTTATTTTCCCATTTGTCCTTATGTCCTTTTTAGTTGCCCATTATTTGTTCAATAAGTAAATTATCGAAAATGGAGCCTATTAACTAGTAGGGGCAAAGATGGAACTGGCCTATCTTCGTGGGCTGGATGAAAATAGAAAGCAAGTCTATCTTCATGGGACATACGGAGTATGTTGTAATAGAGAAAACATGAAAATATCGTGATTTATTTATATATATGTAACTGTCTACTTTTACCAACAAATTTTTACTCTATGCAGAATTCCTAGAACAATAGGTGTTGCATTCCCTATGAAAGCAACGGTCTTCATAACGTACGTGATGGTGGATGGATGGGCTGGAATTGCTGGGGAAATCCTGCGATTAAAACCGTTGATAATGTTCCATCTCAAAAATTTCTTCCTGGTTAAGACTAAAAAGGATAGAGAGGAGGCAATGAATCCTGGAAGCATTGGTTTTAATACCGGTGAACCTCAGATACAATTGTATTTTCTACTCGGCCTCGTCTACGCTGTGGTCACCCCGGTTTTCCTCCCGTTTATATTGATTTTCTTTGCCCTCGCTTATGTGGTTTTTCGTCTTCAGGTATACTTTCAAATTGTTGCATAAAAAATCACGTTTTTTTCACATTTTTTCAATTATATCATATGATTATTTTCTGGCATCTTATGCTGACGTGACAGCTGGAAAATCTTTGCAAAAATTGCAAATAAATACACGATCTTTTGTTAGGCAAGTACTTTTATGCATCAGTTGCACCGTGCAACTCAAGCGCATTTTAATGGTATTAATTGTTTTACGAAAAGGTATTAGTTGGTCAGTATTAGCTGTTATTACTGAACGATATAAACTATTTTTATTGAACAATATCAGTTGTGCCGTGCAACTGATGCACACAAGAGTGTGCATTTTATTATTGTTTCAATTTAATCACGACCTTTTTGCAATTTCATACACTGTCACGTCAGCAGGACTTGTCAGAAACTATTTGATTGAAGAAAACGTGAAAAAGCCGTGATGCATTTTGCAATTAACCACTTTTAACTACTTGCCTGCTCATTTGATAAAAAAATTTTGTAAAAACATATGTTGTAATTGAAAAACCGTGAAAATGCCTGTGATTTTATTTTACAATTAACCTCTTTGAACTGCTTGCCTGCTCATGTATATTCAAGATTACGGACTTCTAAAATGGTTGGTTGTGTTTGGATTAAAGGATTCAGAATCACATATGTATAGGACTGATTACGTGATTCACTTGTTTTGTGCAGATCATAAATGTGTACAATCAAGAATACGAAAGTGCAGCGGCATTTTAGCCCGATGTCCATGGACGAATAATATCTGCATTGGCGTTCTCACAGGTTGTTTTAATGGGACTAATGAATACAAAGGGGAATGCTCAGTCAACGCCGTTGCTAATTGTGCTTCTAGTGTTGACCATTTGGTTCCATTTCTTTTGTAAAGGCCGTTACGAACCTGCATTCGTTAGAAATCCTTTACAGGTAAGTTCCTGGGAAACCCCGAATCATCTTAAAAAAAAATCTGCTAACTTTTGCTAATTCTATTAAATTTTTTAGGGAGAATAATCTTTTTAGTCCTGCAAGTTGTCCCTATTTTGGTCTCAATTCTGTTGACTTTCACGAATTGAAAATATCCCGTAATTTCTAATTTTTTACATTTTGGTCCGGTAATCAGCTGTAGACTTGTGGGAGGTGAAACACTTGGTTGACTCTGGCGTGGCAGAGTCTGATATGTCCACATGGTAAATTGTGATTGTTCAACCGGATGTTTCATCTCTTACAGCGCGGTCACCGGATCAAAATATCAAAAAATTGAAAGTTGTGTTCATTCTTGAAAGTAATAAAAACTAAATTCTAAAGACAGTTTTGTGTGCACCAGGTGCACCGCGTAACTCAAGTGCATAGTTAAATTGTATTAATTGTTTTCATGAACAATATTAGTTGGTCAGTATTAGTTTTTTCATGAACAGTATTAGTTGTTTTCATGAACAGTATTAGTTGGCCAGTGTTAGTTTTTTTTCACTGAATAGTATTAGTTGTGTACAGTTGCACCATACAGTCGGTGTACAGTTAAAAAGACTATTTTCCCATTTTTGTATTAGCCATTGTTTTCATATTTTTTTTGTGGGGTTTCGGGAAGCGAAGATGAAAGACACTCTGGAACGTACAAGAGAACCGAACCTGAATCTTAAAGGCTATCTTCAAAATGCTTACATCCATCCGGTATTTAAAAATGAAGACGACGATGTATATGACGTGGATGATATTAGCTGTAAATCAGAGAGTGTTATAGTCCCTACAACACGACAGTCTCGAAGAAATACGCCTGCTCCCAGCAAACATAGTAGTGGTGGTTCCTCACCGTCACATTGGGTAAGATTGTAAACTAGACGAACGGTAGGGAATAGCTAAGTTTTCGAGGGGGGTTAGAGTGATTAGGCTAGGATTAGGAGGAGGGTATAGCTTCTTTGTCTAGTGGTGTGAACATTGAAACTGCTTTGTTAGAATATGACAGACGCCTGATGCTGGATGAATAAAGTATTTTGATGTTTTAATAATCACTTTTGGAATTTGCAGAAGATCTGTGTCCACTAAATCTGCATGTTAACACTAGTAATGCTATAGACTTAGCAGCTTTTCCTGAAATATGGAAAATCAACTACAATTTATGATTGTGTGAATTATTGTGAAAAATAAAAATGTGTAATATCGACAAAGTAAAAGTTAAGTTCATATGTATATTGTTTTGAAAGTTTGAAGTAGGATTTTGCTGGAACGTTACACCGAGGAAAGGATTTGGATTGGAAATCTTTTGAACTGACCAAATACTATCAAATTGGGCCTTTGTTTGTTAAAAATGTTCCTATCTTATTAATAGGGTAATTGGGGTTTCTTTTTTATTTTGCATTTTCTTCTTTAATTTTCTTTCTTTTTGAAAACAAAAGAACTTACAATTAAAATATACAAGAACATTACATGTCAAGAAAATCATCCAGAATCGTTGGAGGCTTACCCTGATAATGGAAACTTAGAAATGACTCAAACGCCCTAACAAAACAATGAACAAAATCATTAATTATTCTACTAACAAGACACATTACATAATCACTATATTGTCTTAATTTAGCTTTACAAGTCAACTTCATCGAATTTTCACTGGCACCACAATCCACCATTCTTACTACGCGATCTACATTCATTTTCTTTGTTTAAATTTCGAGGCTATGTTGCTAAATTGTCTCATTTTAAAATATTTAAATTGTTTAACTAAAACATGCAATTTGTTTTTACTAACACAAATTGTGTATTCAATCTAAAAAATTACATGTTTTAAAAATACACTTAAATTGCACGATACAATTCTCATACTTTATTGTAACCATCATAAGCACATGCTTGGACAAAGGAATCTACCATTATAAAGCCACATTGTTGGTAAGCACTAAATTAGTTGTCACCTAGGGATGTTTGCAATCACTACTCAATAGTGAAAAACACTTTTAGAATTCAAAAGTTGTGAGAGAACAACTTTAAAAAAAATGCTTCTAACATTTTCACTAGAGTTTGTAAACACCCCATAGAACGTATAATAAGTAATAACACAAAAGGAATTGTTGATGTTGTACGAATGTTGTTTCAGATGTTGGACAACATTCTGCACAACATCATAAATTTGTCATTTCTCCTAACATTGACTCCGTTTTAATAGATGTATTTTTCTATGTTTCCTACATTGCAAGTTGAAGACAAATTCAAATATTGTCAAGCGGTTGCACTGTGGTGGAGTGAGAATAGAAAGATCATGGGTGGTTACACCAAGAACATGGAGATAGTGAAGGAGTTGTTCAAGGCTATCCAAGCTAAGTGGATAGGACAATGCAGTTGATCTGAATGTCTATAAATACCCTGCATTGGTCGAGATACAAGTTTGAGGAAAAGTGAAATACCATTTCCTCTACTCCAAACTTTAGAGAATAACATCCGAGACGCAACCGAGAGAACAACCGAGTGTTTGTTTCTTGTAGGAGTGTGAGGGTCGTTGTTATTCTATTTGTACTGGTCGAGAGAATACAATCTCTCCCATCAGTATTGTGTTTATCTTATTAGATCAAGTTTTAGGTTGAATAAGATCACTAGTTACTTGATTGAATAGATTGATTTTGGTGTGTGATTTTTCACTACACCTTTTAGGATCTTGTAAGAGGTTATTGTGTATCTCACTACTTGTTATAGCGATGTTTTTAACCATGAGGTTCGTATAGTCTGGATTACAGACTATACAAAATTTTGAAATCCTTTGCACTGCATTTTTATACTTCCGCTGTCATATGTTGTTTTACATGTTGCATAACATTTTCAACAACAGTCTGAAAATACACGCACACACACTGTCAGGAATTATTTGGATTTGAATAAACAGAACATTCTTTCGAAAAACCTTCAAAAGGATAGTGTGAATGTTTACCAATATTTTTCATGTTCTGAAACTAAATTAATACTAATAATTGCTCAAAAGAAAATCGATTGTCTCTCTCTTGTTTCTCTCTTCTTTCTCTCTCTAAAGCTTTTCATTAGCAGTAAAAAACCTCCACTGCCTTTGTTTTTAAACATATCCACTTGCTGATAACTACATACAATTTGAAAACTTGTGTCCCACTACAATCTTATGCAAGCAAAGTACCCAAAACACCCCCACACAATAGTGACGGTAGTTGTAGGATGAATATGGTTAATAAAAAAATATAATAATAAAGGAAACATCAAATCAAAGTCTGGTAAAAAAGACCCCATTTCTATTTCTCACTCTCTCTAGAAAAACACATTTCCCCTTTTCTTTATATGGTCCCCTTTCCTCTCTATTTCACCACAAATAGTGTGGTAATTCTAAAATCTACAATAACCATGTGGTGTTTCTAAAATCGACTACCACCAGTGGTATTTAGGGCCGACGGAGGCCATGGTGGACGAGGTAGTTATGGATGTTGTTGGCGGTGGTTGGCTTTCGGGCGATGGTGGAGGTTTCGAGTGAGTGGTGGTGGTGTTCGGCAGTGGCGACGGTGTGGGATTTCATCACGTCTACCTCGCCCACCTACGCTTCAATCACCAACTCTGACGATATTAGAAATGAAAAAGTTGGGCAAGGAAGACCATGTTAATTAATTAATTAATTAATTAATTATTATTTTTTTCAAATGTGACAATTAAATCTACAAATTGAGATGGATTAGTCAATTAAATCCAAGAATCAACAAGAAATCATTCAGTTACGAGGAAGAAGAAAGTCATTTGGCAGCACAAAAATTTTATGGAAACAAAATGAGCCTGTGTATTGGCTTTACTACAAGGGATTCTGGGTTTGAAGTTTGTTTGTAGAATGGTGGAGTATGATTTAGTACATATAAATTTTGAAATTAGATTTTTGTATATGTAAATTTTTTAATGTGTATATGAAACGTGTTATGTTTGTATGCAAATTTTAGAGTATATATGCAATGTACATTTTAACTATGCATTTTCAAGGCACATATGTATTTTTATTTTGTGCAATGCAATTTTGAACCATTGGTGCATTTTCTTTTTTTTTGCAAAAAGCCTTTTTTTTTTTGGTATATATTTTTTTATAGTGCATAATTTATCATTAACTAATTATGATGAAGAAAAAAAATAGAACTAAATTCAGAAAAATCAAACTAATTTTTGGGAGATAATAATTTCATGTTATTATATTGAGAATTTCATGTATTTTTTTAACAATGCAATGTTCTTGTGACATATGCATTCATGTTTTGAACAATGCATTTTGGAGGATACAATGCATTTTTTGTTGGTCGGGTGCATTTTTCTAAGATCGAAAAAGCAAGTTGAAATGGACAAGACAAAAAATTATTACAAATTAATTCGTGACCTCCACAATTCAAAAAAGAGAATTTTTTGGCCCACCACAAAAAAAGTGTGATGGACAAGACAAAAAAAAGCAAATGAAGTCCAACTCTGCAAATATTTCGGGCAGTCAAATAAATCATTACTCTTCCCCTCTCTCTAAACACAATCGGAATAAAATATAAACACATCAATATTAATGCAATTTGATTCAATTCGATGCAATATTTTATGATAAAATACAAATAGAGCAACTTCAATGCACAAACTTGTGTTATTTTTTTATCAGATGGGTTCGACGACGAAAAAAATTGGAGGAGATGGTTTCAACAAGGATTTATCGGCTTTTTATCTGATGGTTTAAAAAAAATTCTATCAACACATTTGCAACAAAAAAAAAATTCATTAATCAACATGATTTTTCCGACAGTAGGCTTCGATTTTTGCAATTAATCTTAGGACCTTTGAAATAGTCCATTGATTGTGATGATATTTTGTGGGACACCTAAGTGAGATTTGACGGCATATGCAACATCTCATGTATTGAAAACGTATGAATATATTATTGTGAATATATGAAATTATGGTTGAGAAAAGGTATGAACAACAAGACACATGAGAAGAGTGAAGCTTCCTTTTCAATACATAACATCGATATGCATGTAATTTCTCACTTGTCAAATCAATCAACTTTTTTGTTTTCCCATCAAAGAAGTCACGTGAGATGCTGGGGGGTAGCTTTGGTTTTTTTCATCAAAATTTTTGTAGTTGATAGTAATTTTTTTTATGTTTGTATCTGGTAGTTATTTGGGGAGTTAAAATGTATGTATTAGTCAGTTACCCTTGTTTTTACTCAATTGCAGCGGCCGGTTTGGTTGCTACCACCTCCCACTCGGCACCAGAACTATCGTTGCTTGGTTCTTTCTTTTTTGTCGATGTCGATGTCCCTTCATCGCCTTTTATCTCATGTTGATCTCGTCAGCGCCGATGCCTGCTTGAGGTAAATTTTCAGCTCTGGGTATGGATCCACGTGTCGATCTTCCCCAATGGCGCCACGGTGGCCGGTTGGTAGATCGATTCGGTGGATCCTTTTTTTTTTTTTTTTTTGTAGTTCAGTTTTTTGTAGTTTTAGTTTTTTTGTTTCCCCCTCTCCACTAGTAGTCTACACGTGAGTTGTCCGCGCCTTGAACGTTTTCTTCCTAATTTTGGTTTGTGTCTGTATCCCACTGTTGGTTATGTTGTTTTCTTTGCTTATGTTTTGTTGGTGTTGTTGGTTACGTCTATTACTTTTTAGAGATTAGTTTATTCATAGTGGTCTGTGCAAGCAGTCACGGGACAACATGATTTTAGTCTCAGTGCTTTATTTGACAGCTAGACATAGTTACCTTGTGTTGTTGTGTTTATCACAGGACTTTCTATTTTTATTTTTCTCCAAGCACCCTTTTTTTTTGGGTCGTTGTGTAGATCTTTATTTGTTTTAAGAGTGTTTTACTGCTTGTTTTTTAAAATGAATAAAAGCTCTAGTTAAAAAAAAAAAAAGTAAAAAAGTAATAACGCAAAATGCACAATTATTCAGTTGACCAAATTCAAATAAATATCTATAAATATATAAAAGTAGAAATATCTGTATAAAGTGTAGAAATAGTGTGGCGAGTGAACAGTAACTCGCCACATGGTGATACTGTGCAATTCACACGCCGTCTTTCGCGTTAAGATGCTGGAACCAATTTGTTAATCCTATTAAATAATATTTTCATAATAAAATAATTGATAGAGTAAGCTTGTATTGTCGTGAATGTTTCTTTTGATGTCAGAAATTGTCTGTAAATCATTATTCAAATTCATTGTTTCAAGATATATTTATTAAGTTTGAAATTTGAACAAATTATATTCAGAATTTCAGTTCGCGTGCTTAAAAAAATCATGATTGTTGTTGCTCAAAACTCAAGAAGCTTCTCAATTTGAATTTGAAGTACCGCTGACTGAAAATATATATGGTCTTCCATCAAAATCTATTTATGGCTTTCACGTTGATTCTTGCACTTGAATGTAAGGTTCTTCAATATCTTTTCCATTGAATTTCTTTAAACTACTCCTTTGATACATACATTTATTGGATTTATGTTTTCTTTTAACAGGATTTCAATCTTCAAGTTCACCTGCAAACAAAGTAGTCAGTTTGTATTATGTTCTACAACAAGAAAATAAGCAGTATCCAGTATGAGTGTACTATTTGTTCTAAACAAACTGCTTTCCTGACCAATATTAAAAATCTCACTAATTTATCTCTGTTTTACATGTTATTAGGTGAGATACACTTGGGACAGGATGTAATGATGAAGAGTATATAAGATATGGTAAGTTTATTCAAAACTTTGGTGTTCGATTATCATTATCTCTATATTTTACCTGTCCATTTTTTAGTTTATAACATTTTCACAATTTTGAATGGAACATATTAGTAATGGATTCTGGATTTAGTAACCTTACCAATTGGTTTTTATTGTCAGACGTGGAGATGACATCTGCTAATTGTCAAAGAACTGCACTACCTGACCTGGTTTTTTGTTCTCATCTTCAAAAAAAAAACATTTATGCAATCAAGTACACGGTCATGAGCCATTCCGACACATAAATCACTAAAAACACTGGGACTCAGAAAATTCCTATTTAATTAATAAATCAAAAACTCTTGGATACAAAATTAGAGTATCTTTTCACCTGTGTTTAAGTTACACAAATTTCACGAAAAAAAGGTAACTATAGGGAAGAACAACACTGGAAGTTTGGAACAACAATTTTTATCATTGTATCAAGCTGAAGGCCTATTCCAAATATTAAATTTAAAATGTTCCAAACACTAAAATAAAAAAATTGACACAATAAACAACAATAATTTTCCTCTAACAAAAAATAATTTCAAACATTTATTAAAATGTGAACTCATAGATCTGAAGGCTTCTCTAGAGAAGAAATGTAAATTGAAAAAGAAAACATAACACCATAGATTTGTGTTCTTTGGCAAAAATTAAGGCCAGAAGAATGAATATATTTAAAAAAAAAACAATAAATCTTTAAGATATAAAGAAACTAAACCGTTATCTTAAGCATTTCATATATACTTTAAGATTTTTGGTGATTATGAAAATTTTGCCTAAATTAGACTAAATAATCAAGCAAGTTTCGGATAATGTTGTCGAAGGAGAGAAAATTTGTCTCTTCAACCTGCTGTTACCGTGTTTTGTCATTTCGTTTATGTAAGGGGATAGGGGAAGGCCGCAGGGGAAATGAGGATTGTGAAGGGTAAATGAGAGTGAATGGTTTAGATCTCTTTCATAATAGACTTGATAATGGTTTGATTATTGTGTGTGTTGAGTCAGTTTCGGTTGACGCGTGGTGTGTGTGACTGGTGTCATGGAGTATTGTTTTTCAGATTTTTTTTAGTATAATAATTATTGCATTGTAATTGTTATTTTATGAATTAAATTTGTCATGAATTATATTCCAAATTTATGTTAGTCTGCCTTGAATTTTAGAGAAACTCAACATCACTTCTAAATATATAAAACAACAAATACAACTAAAAAATAAATCAATTCGTATTATAACTATTTATTTATGTCAATGACTATTTTTAATATTCTTTATTAACTCTCTAGACCGTCTATTTATATGTGATTTAATAAATATATATTCTTTAACAATAATGGTAAGTGAAACGATTAAGGCAATGAACCTAATTTAATGGAATTTGTCATTTATTATCAATAAAATTAAATAAAAAGTAACACTTCTGTGCATCAAGTTTATACATAAATTTTATACAGTTATGTATAAAAATTATTAATATTTAAAATATTTTATTTTTTAAATAATTATAATTTTTGTGAATAACAATAATATTAAAAAAATAGAGTTCACTTCACCAAATTCTTTGTCTAAATAAAATATGGGACTATTAACCTTAATGAAATATAACTAAATTCGTTAAAATATACACACTTCAGAACATTTTACATCATTTTTAAAATAATTGATTTATTTAATTACTCCTTTTTTATTATAACTTTTTCTAATGAAATGATTTCTTTAACTTTTTTCTATTTAACTACCGGTAATCAACTAGACTTAATATATAATTTTTTTTGCCGAAAAAAATTATATATATATGGCGTTAAATCCAATTAAATTATATGGTGTTGTTTTGTGTATATACTCTATAATTAGTACATTTTTATGCAGATTATGTAAAGCAAATATTTTTTGACTAAGCTTAATTTGTGTTTTAGGGTTTAGGGAAATTTCAATTTTACTCAACATTAATTATATATTAAGTTATTATATTATTTATAAATGTTATACATGTATTTTTCACAATTGTTTACATCGACACCACAAATCTTATACTACCTCCGTCCCGAAATAATGTGCACCCCACCTTTATTATCGAGTTTTAGCGAGCGGGTTGTTTATTAGTATTTCAAATGATAAAATAATTTTTCAGGAGGGGTATTATATATCTACCTCTCATCTATTATATGCATTTTTAAAAATTATTTTATCATTTCAAATATTAATTAATAAAAAACTCAACATGTGAAAACAGTAAACGTACACGTTATCTCGGGGCAGGGGTACTAATTTATGCATTATAAGATAAAAGTTAATAGCATAATATTTAATATATATTAATAAAATTTATAAATTGTGCATCGCAAGGAGATAATACTAGTTACGCAGTAAACACAATTGTTCAGTTGATAAAGAATAAATTACGAAGTAAGAGATACACATAGGAGATACCCCCTTTTTTCTTATATAATAATCAATCAAAATGTCTTTTTCCTAACAAAAGATTTCATAGTTTGCAAAACTCGTAGCCAAACAGAATTATTTTTCCAAAAAAGAAGCCCAGAAGAACTTGACAAATATTAAATAATAAAAAAAAACAATAACTAAATAAAAAAGGATACAGTATTAAAAGGTAATGAAAAAATAAAAAAAATGCAAACATTATGAAGGCAGAAACCAGTCTCATACCATCATTTCATTAAATAGAAAAAAGGCATTACTCAAATATCCGTTTGTGCATAACCAAAAGTATTCTCCAGCTCAACAGAGTCAAATACATTGTGTGAGTTTATTGAAACTGTATTTTACTTGTAATATTGTTTGTGATGATTGAAGCTGTACCAGTTCAGTAATACACACAAATTCCCAGCTAATTTTCTGTAACAAATACACAAGAGTTAAAATGGGGAACGTGGTGCAACTTATACCAACATTGGCCTTTATTTCACATGATTTCAAGTGATTACAAACATCCCATAACAACAAGGCTGCCATATTTGAAAATAGATAATCCAAAATGCTACCTCCAAACGATGATGAGTATAGTTCCAACGCATCTTACATCAGTTTTTCTGGGGATACTCCCTTGCTCCAAATATGGTAGATCCAATTCTAAGATTTGTACTGCCCATCTCAATCTGCAACAATGATCAAGGAATTCATCACTTATCCTCAGATGTCTCGTACCACACCAAATTATATGATGATCCATCTCATATGATATGAAAACTGAAAGGATCCCATGAGGTTTTAACCAGAAACAAAAGAAAATGGAAATATCCCATGATTTAAAGGTAGCCTCGATTGAGCATAGAAATTTATTTCTTTAGGGGAAAAAAAACCTTTATTTAGTCCAATAAGTTTGCCCAATTATTGGTTCACGAATTTCCACCTTTTTTGAATTGAATTTTATCTTATTAACTTTTTGAATTCGAATTTAGTCCTTTTTACTGGTATAACCGGATACAATAAGTGAGCAACCAGTTTTGAGTTATCGTGGAATTTATTTTTAATTTTTTCAGTATTTTTTAAATTTGGGAATTTCGTCATGTTAACTTTTACAATCGGTTACTAACCCATTGTAGCCAATCAAATGACTAAAAAAGTAGAATTTTTAAAGTTAATAGGTTGAAATTCAATACGGGAAATTGGAGTGTCTTGAAACAAAAACTGGCAAATTAATGGGTGTAAATGAGTCGAGTCAGAATTCGAACATCGACTCGAACTAGATTGAGCTCAATTCTTTTGAACTCGAGCTCTACTCAATGGGAAACTCAAAATACTTGAGCTAAACTCGATAACTTGCATAACATTACTTAAATATTTTAATTTTATTTATACTTAGAATATAATTGTAAATAATTAGTATATTATGGGAAAAACAGTAAAATTATGTAAGCTCAATTAGGTTCACGAGCCTGGCGAGCCTAGTGTTACTGAGTTCGATTAAATTCAAGTCTATTTTGCGCTTTTATCGAATCAAGCACGAGTATCTCGTGAGCCAGCTCGAGTTTAGGACTAAAAAATCATTTTCCAATTTATTATGCTGAAATGTGTAAGTTATGCTACAAAAGTCCGAGCTCGTATCATTGAAACTTATTCAAAAGAAGCATTTATACTCACAGCTAGCTCAAAGTCACCCGACATGCCCATGGATAACTCACATTGCTCCTCTGCCATCCCCAAGCGCCTTACAAACCTCCGTTCGGCAGTTTGCTAATGTCTGATACCCACGGACTAATGGAATCAGGATAATTTCAATAATAGATAATTGGAGAAGCACAAAATGTAACCACTAATACATTACTTATAATACCTTGAAATTCTCTGGGGTAGATGTGTAATCTGGCATTCCTATGGTCATCAGGCCACAAAACTCAAGGTTAGGACAGTTAGTACTAACATGTTTGGCGAGCTCCACACAGCCAGAAGGTTCAACACCATATTTTGCTGCACAAGAACAAGATGAAACCACTTCACTTACCTTGCTCTTTGTTAGAGTGTCAGTTTATAACAAAAATAGTTTTATTGTCAGATATTTAAAAAAGAAATAAATATCCCATAAATTAGGACATACTCAGGGGTACCCACATTCTTCACCACTGGTATTCACTTGAACCATTACTTTCAATGGCTGTCTTCCGATGTTTCCAGCAACACGGTTAAGATAATTTGCAATCTACAGAAAAGAAAATATTGAGAAACTAGTAAGAATTTAAATTTAAGTTTTGACTTGAGGAGATCATGAATTAGAAAACAAGACAACTTAAAATATAAAGAAGACTTAGGGGATCAGTTAAAATAATCCAATGGAATCCAAGTCCAATATATATGGTAGTAACTTGTACAGTTTTATCTTAGGATACAACATGCTTATCTTCTAGGTAATTATTTCTTCACAACTTTCAGATCCATTAAATCTCTCTGGGAATTCCATAAACTGATGACCTTGCCTTGATATGAATACTCAACCATCGAAGCAAGAGTTGCATATATAACTACAATTCCTAATCAAACAGTAGTTTAATCTTTATAGCTTCTAGTCTTCTACCATCTAACTAGGGAACATGGGAGTGGTTATAATCACTTAGAATTGTGTTTAAAAGTAAATTGAGTGGTTTTATTTTAATGTTTCTACTTAAATTAATCATCTAGAATTCATAATCTAAAAGAGGGGGATGTTGTTTCTACCTGATTCTAGCTTATAACTAATATTTTACCTCTTCCAAATCTTTTATCAAACATTCAACATCTACTTCTTATAAATTTTGCAAACACTCATCACTTTCATTATCAAGCATTTTTTCTCACAATTAGTCAATTACTAAAATAAATCACTTCCTCAAAAGCATAATTTTTCGCAAACCCCCTATAGTTGAGAACTGAGTTTTCTTTAAAGAAGAACTTCAAATATAAAGGTTGAAGAATATCAAAAGACAGCAGTGAGTGGAGAATAACTAGCATCCAGGAGAAGAAAATACATCATATGGATAAAAATGTGCTCTCAGTGGTGAGTCTACCAATTTAACAGCTTCCCTAATAAAAATTCAGTTAAGAACTAAGAAACCCGAGAAAGCATGGACGTACATTTGATTTACCTTTTCATCATCCACGGTCTCCACCATGGCTAGATTTGGTACACCAGCTGCAGAAAAGGAAGGAAAAATATAGATAATGGCCATTAGACTATTTGTTTCTTTCTAACTTTCAAAGTACATATCAGAAGGCTTAATCTACATCACATTCCACAAGCTAGTCAGTATATCCATAGCTACAAGTTTTTACATCCAACGAAATCCTTTTCAAGTAGGAATATAATTAGTATATAGTTCCTATAACAAAAATTCATAACAAAGATGCCAAATCTAGGTCCAAAAATAGCAGAAAGGGCACATTTGATCATCAAGAAAATTATCAGATAACATGATCTGATGAATAATCAACTTTATTTCTACGACGTTTGCAAGTTTTAAGCACGAAATTAAAATTTATCTGCATCCACGTTGTCCTAATATTTAAATGGGCATGCACATCTTTACAACTATCAAGCAATACTCTAACCAGGGGGCTTAGCCCACCTGGCCACTGGGCTCCTCATTTGAGTGGGAGACCTAGGTTCGATTCCCTTTGAGAACGAATTTGGAGTTATAGGAGTTATAAGGTGGATTGGTGATTTTGTGGAGTATATGGGCGCTTGGTATATACTAACTACTAACAACTAACTTTGCCCGATCAAAAAAAATAAAAAAACTATCAAGCAATACTCTGGATCAAGCATATAAGAATGTGCATGTTTATGTAGTGAATAGATGAACATCAATATGATTAAGAAGGAATAAAGGTTCTAAACATACTTAGAAGTGGCTTCACTTTATTGCTCTGCAAATTCCCAATGAAATGCCATTTTATGTCTTCTGGAAGCTGCAATTAAACAAAAGCTGGTGATTGTACACAAAATTTAAAAAGCATCAATTCGACCTCAATCAATTTCATTAGTCATAGACAACTGATAACAAGCTGGTGATTGTACGCAGATTTAAAAAGTATCAATTCGACCTCAATCAATTTTTTAAGTCATCCACAACTGACAACAACAATTATCTGAAATCATCCGTCTACAACCCTACGATTCATCGACAATAATAATAAATCAAAATTCATCGAGAGATGTGAAACCTGAGGAGCTTTCTCGATTAGCTCCTGGACGTAATTCTCACCGAAGGAGCGGTGGCCGGCGTCGTACACTTGGCGTAGGAGAGCGACGGGCTTCGTTTTGCTCACAGCTATAACTCGGATCCGTTCGGCGTCACGGCCCGACCGCTCCGTCGCCTGTTTAACCCGTTGTAGCACCGAGCGCAGAGCCGCCGCAGCGACGCCGTCTGTGGCGGAAGCCACCGACATCTGTAACCCTAGAGATGAGGATGGCAATGGCTCCGGTAGTTTAACTGAATCGTGATCCTTCCTCCGATCCGCACTCTCTGTTTCCTCGGCCAGGGTATTGTTCATTTTTCAGTTTCCTTCCCTCAATTAAGGACGGGTTATCTTCACCTTTTTTTTTTTTTTAACAAAAATATCCTTAAAAAATAAATGCTCTAATTAAAAAAATTGAGCCAAGTCGAGCAATAAATTGTTTGAACTTAGAACCAGTGTTTTCATAATCGAACTGGTGATCGAACCGGACAGATCACCGGCCAGGGTTCAATTGGTCGGACCGATTCAACCGGCGGGTCAACCGTTTAAATGATTTATGTATATTTTTTGTAATTTTTTTTATATTTTACTATTTTTTTAAATGATTAATTCATCAATGAACTTATAATATAAATATTTAAATTTAATTAATCAAACTTGAACCATAAAAATAATATAAACGTGAAAAAATTTGTCCCACATCGAATAAGTATTAGAAGAAATGTAAAATGAAGTTATATAAAATGAATAGGAGGTAGATTTTATGGATAAAAGGTGGATCTCCCATCCCACATTGAATAAATATTAAGAAAGATATGAAATGGAGTAATATAAAAGGGAGTAGAGGTGGATCTAAATTCTACCTAAACCTCCTATCCCACATTGAATAACTACTAAAAATATGTGAGAGATAAAATAATAGAGTTAGATATAAAAGAAAGATGGTGGGGATTAGATCCCCAAAACCCAAGAAAGATTAGTATTAAAAATTTTTTGGTATTAAAAATAATAATAATTTTTTACCTAAATAATTCCAGAAAACATGTTTAAATTAGTTTAAAAATTTTTTAAAAATTTTTTTTAAAAAAGTTTAAAATTTTAAAAAAAAAAAAAAAAATGGTCGACCCGGTTTTGGCCGGTTTAACCTATAAACCGGTTCTTAGGGGGTGTACGGACCGGTTCCGGGTCCGGTTCCCGATTCAACTGGTTGAATCGGCCGGTCCGGTCCAGTTTTGAAATCATTGCTTAGAACTTTTATTATTGACCCAAGCTATCGAATGTTCCCGAGTTTTTTCGAGCTTGGTCCAATGTTTTTAAAACCGGTCCGGTTCTTAGCATAAAACGGGTTTCATTTGACCCGCCACGAACCGGTAAAAAACCGGGTTAAACCCATGAACCAGTGAATCGAAAAAACCGGTTCATAAAATTTGAAAAAAAAAAAAATAGAGAGAGGAAGAAGCCTGGTCCGATGACAAGTGTGCCGGTGAAATGCCTGTGATTTTGCTGTGAAATTCCTGTGATTTTGCTGCAGATCTATCGTCTTGGTTTGTGAAATAGATATATTTGTGAATTTGTTATTTTGGCAAAATTTGCTCCCAGAAGCAGAAAGTCCGGTTGGCCAGAGAAGTTATCAAAGACGGCACTTTGTCATTTTGGTGAACTTGTGTGGGAAATGATTGTCATAAACTAGGGTTAGTTTTTTCTTTTTTTAAATAAAGGTAATGGGCTTATGTTGTGATTTAATTTTGGGCATGTTAATATAATATTTTTAAACGCCTCCATCAACTAATTTAGCTATAATGTGATTCATTTATTATATTTTATTTATAACTAATTTTTTAAATTATTTATTTATATAGTCCCAATCTTTAAGGTTTTCTTTCCATTTTTTTTGTCCCAATCTTTAAGATTTATTTTCTAAAATGAAAATACACTTTATCACTTTATCACATAAAATCACTAATAAAAACTTAATTTTATCCCATCCAACTACCCATCACTTTATCACATAAAATACTAATAAACAACTCTTTCTAATCACTATTCTCATAAATTCTTATGAACAGTCAAAAAATCTTAAAAATTGGGACGGGGTAGTATAATTTTATCATATATATATAATATTATACACTATTTATGTTAATATATTTAATTAATTACTTTTTATAATTTTGTACAAAATTTATGATATATATATATATATTTAAATAGATATTTGAGTCATTCGATTTTTTTGCAACGGTTGAACGAGTGACCCAATGACCCAATTCATTATTCAATTCGATGTCGTCCGGGTTTAAAAACATTGGCTTGGTGGAGTCTAAAAGAATTCAATAATATTAAATTTAAATTAAATTATTTATTGATTAATTATGAATGTAAAATTATATATATTTTTATTTAAATCAAAATCAAAATGACATAGTATTATATGTATCACAATTATTAAGTATATAAATTAAATTCAAACTACAGATTACCAGGAATGTAAAACTCGGTCTAGGCGGCCGTCTAGGCGCGAGGCCGCCGTCCGGCCCGATTTGAGGCAAATCGGTCCTTCTACGCGCTTCCGGTGCTCGGCGCCCTTTAGGCGGCCTCGGCGCCGCCTAGGCGGCAAGTCGGCTAGGCAGATCTGATTTTTTTTTTCATTTAAATGCTCAATTCTCAGTAATAAATGAAGCCCATTAGATTCCTAAACCTAAAAATGATGCAGCGCCGCACACACAAATTCAAATTGGAGATGGAGACTCAAAGTGAGACTCAACTCAAGGAGGTACCGCCGAAGCCTGCCGCTCGAAGCCCGCCGTCGCGCTGCCGTCGTGCAAGCGCCGCGCCCACCGCCACACCACCTCCCTCGCGCAGCCGCCAGCATTCGCTGCCTGCTCCCGCCGCCGCTCGCATCTCGCCGCTCTTGCTGTGGAGATTGGACAAAGCCAGAAATGAGACACTTGCTGTGGAGATTGGAGAAAAATTCAAAAAAGAGATTGGAGAAATGGAGAAAGAAGAATGGTGAGAGATTAAAAAATATGAAGAAGCCTGCTACTTTCCACTTTTATGTCGGTCAAAATTCATAAAAGATGAGGAAGGGAGAGAGAGAAACTATTTTTAATGCTTGGTGAATATTTAATCTTTTCAATCAAAAAGGTTGCATGTCCTACTTTCTATGTTCCTCTTCTCAAGAAAAATTAAAAACAAAAGGTATGTTGCAGTGCTGCACAGATAACACAATTGGTCATGTATAAAAAAAAAAAATCCAACCATCCGCCTAGGCGGCAGCTTAAAGGTATTAGTCGCCAAGATCCGTCCATTAGCGTTTTTAAACTTTCTTCGCACCTTGCCGATTACACTTTATACGAGTTAGCTAAGAATTTACTAACAAGCATGTTTGAGGGCTAACAAATGAGATATTATTAAAAGTTTGTTTGTTAATCTTGACGAGTTTTACTAAAAGAACTCAAACAAATATTTATGGTCGGGGTTGTGTCCCCAATAGTTTGCGAATGATTTGATTTGATTACATTCCTAAAAATAATTTTGCTCTTCGTATTTTTTATACGCTTGCACAAAAGATAAACTAAAACCTTCATGTTTGGTTAGGGATGGTAGTGGACGGGATGGGGATGGTGATGGAGATGAAAAAAAAATAGCAATTCGGTGAACAATATGTATGTGTTTGATTAGAGATGAGGAAATAGAGATGACTGGAGTTTTATGTTAATGAAAAATAATGTTGTATTATTTTTTTATTATTAGATTATTAGTTGGTGGGGTTTTAAAAAAGTAGGAGAGTGATGAGGGTGTGAAAGAAAATGAGGTGGTAATGTGATTGTATGGAGTTGTGAAAAAATAAGTATGTATAAATTATATGAGTGTATGAATATTTGAATTTTAAGTATGTATACATTATAGGAGTGAATGAATATTTTGAATTGAGAATAAAATGTGTCCATCCAAAATTAGATAGGATAGGGGATGATCCATCCCAAATTAGATGGGGTCATCCCGAACCAAACAAGACTAAAATTATTCAAAACACTGAAAAACGTCATGAATTAAAAATGTAAATTGATCTCAACTTAGATTCTCAATATTCTATCTCGACAATTCCTTTCGACTTGTGGCTTGCCGCTTGAGCTCTCTATGGGGTGTTTTTGAAAATTTATAGGTTATAATCACTTAAAGTTGTGTGTAGAAATAAATTTGAGTGTTTTCAAATTCAATGATTCTATTTAAATTAATCGTCTAAATCCATAATCTGAAAGTTGACAAATGTATATTCCCTTCGTTCCTTTTTATATGTCCAAAAGTTCCCATCCTACTCAATCATCATTTCAAAAGTAAAATTAGTTGTACATAAAGACACAAAAACATGGAAAGTGCTAGCATATTTCAACTTAACAGCCTCTCTAATGAGTGAACCATGACCGTTGATCTCTGTGGTAAAACCAACCTCCACTGTAACTGTAAAACAAAATTACAATTTACATGAATATAAATGTATAATAATTCTTCAATAATAATATATAAAAATGAGTCCTCCCAATACAATATATTATTAAATCCCTAAACAATTTATACAAGTCATTAATCATATAAAAGTTAAGACCTGACCAAGTCGTGAATTACATTCGTATTAAACAACCAACCAACAACTCAAAACAGAAAACTCAAGCACACAAAACTAGCAAAGTCGAGCCACTCGCGGTCAACAACTTTCCATGAAGGTGCTTCTGCAGGATGACGCAGATTGCCATCACAAACTCTCCTATCAACATGTCTAGTTAACTCCTTTGATATTTCTTTATTACGGAACATTCTTTAAAATCTCGGAATAGGTGGAAAATACCATAAGACTTTTGCTGAAATTTTAGTCTTTACTTCTCCATTCCTTTCCACCTTCCACCTTGAGTCCCCACAAGTAGGACATTCGACATGATCCTTAAACTAATTTCAATATAGGACAAAGTCGTTGGGGGCATGCATCAACTTTCACATAATTCATCCCCAATGCACCTAAGCTCTTCCTTGCAGCATTATAAGAGATAGACAAAGTATTATTTTCTGGAAGCATCTCTCTTAGCAATGCAAGTAAGTCTTTCATACTTATATCACTCCATGAATGTCTCTCTTTTAAGTTATACAATTTTACAATTGCTGATAACTTAGTGAACTTAGAAATTCCAGGATACAAATGCCTCTCAGCATCCTCAAGTAACACTATGAACTTATCCGGATCTCTAGTCTTCTCATACATAGCATGTACGATATAATCTAAGGGTTCTTCCGGAAAATCTTCAACTTCCCTTGTTTGATGACTCTCGTGCATTGAAAAACTAACGCCAGGGGTCTCTACATGGCATACCCATTTTAGATAGGTTTTGTCCATCCCATATCGAAACAAATATGCCCTAATTCGGTCTATCATGTCATATTTCAGATTTTCACATGATATATAAGGGCATGAAATAAAATTTATATCTTTAGCATTTTGCAAAACAAAATGTAAAAATCAATCTACTCCTAACGCATACTCACGTGACAACCAATCTATAAAAATCCATTGTTTGTCCATAATTTGGTTTAGAACTATGAGCACTGATCAGTGACAAGAAAATTAAACAATTAGAAGTAGCCTTGACTAAAAGAACAACATTTCTTGTCTACAAGTAATGGTGGCTTATTATTGGGAAAATCAGAATTTATTTGTACAAACAAATTCATTTGGAAAAAGAAAAACTCCAAGTCTAAATCATATTTTAACAGAATAGTTTTGAGCAGAATTGATCCCAACTAATAAATAGGATAAAAGTCTTGTTTGAAAATGAACAATAGTGGTTCATTCAAATGGTAAATACTTCAATTCGATATTAGCTTAATTCAAACTATGAAATTATTCAAATTTCATATATAGAGAAAAGACGTTAATCTGCAATTGTAACAACAATATACTCATGCATGTACCAATATTCACAACAAGTTAGAATAGAGAAAGACATACTAATCTCCACAACAAATTAAAAATTATCCAGAATCTCAATCAAGGGGAAAGGAAAAAGAAAAGGTCTTACATCAGCAAGTTACAAAAGCGAAAATATTATTAAAGTATTAATAAAGTTACATAAGGAATAAGGTAAAATGAGTATTATAAAGATAGTTACGCTCTTTTGTTCTTTTAGTGTCTCTTTACTCCGAGGCAACATAACTGACACTTGAACTCAATGCGCTTGTTGAACTTGACAACTCAAAACTGGCACACCTACATATAGTTTTGTAAAACCTAAACATCAGCCAACATGCACAATAAGGAAAGCATTATAGAATTATGTTGCCAGCGTCAGTGCAAACTATCCCTAAGCTCTCTAGTTAATTTACTAAAAGCCACATAGATGCAAGAAACTATATAATTTCCTCAAGTTCATAAAACTATCCAAGAAATATTATAATAGAGCTATGACCCAATTAGCAAACATCAGACTAATACTTAAATACCAATGCTGATCAAATAAAAAAAGCAGAAAATATAAAAATTAAAAGGAAATAGAGGACCATATAAATCTGTATAGTGTAGATATGAAGAAGAGATTTAAGAATCTAACATTGACAATTATTAAATCTGCTTCTACTTATCAAAGAAGCATCCCAAGAATCTCATGACAAATAGGTCTACACTTTCTTGGGGAATCATCTCATGGCAATTCTTTCATTACTGGTCAACAAAATAAATAAGCAAAGAACTAAACAAAATTACAATTTCAAGAAAATTAGGAACTATATCATTAATGCACAACACAAAAAATAATATTTAAAACAAATCATCTACGTTGTCTATGAAACGGTACCTAAAGTCTCTTCACTCCGAGGAGCGTCGGCGGTGGTGGACGTGAATGTTGGAGTCGGGAAAGGCAATTTGATTTTTGGACGGCGACGACACTTCGAGGAGTCGGTGGTGGCAGAAGTAAATGTTGAATTCAGGAACGGCGAAGACACTCTGAGGAGCGTCGGGAAATGGCAATTTTGTTTTTTGACGATGATGGCACAGTGGTGGAAGAAATCACAACAATGAAGTGAAGCGTGGCGTTGAGAGCAGGAATGACTAGGGAAAAAATTCTGAGTGTGGGTTGGGCGGGAGAGAAAATTGGGTGTTGAGAGCAGGAATGACTAGGGCAAAAAATTCTAAGTGTAGGCTGGGCGAGAGAGAAAATTGGAGTTGTGAAAAAAAATTTAATCTAAGTGGCCCGAAGAATAAGACAACCACACTTGGATGGCTTTTTTTTTTTTTGGTACTTTTGGAACACCAATTGACATAAATTGAAAGAAAAAAGAACTAAATTCTATATTTGATATCCTCTGTTTTACCCAGGAAGGAGAAATGGGATGATCCATAAATTGGAGCATGCAATTAGATACCTTGTTTGGAGGAATTCATAGTACTATTATCAATTAGAATAATTTATGGTTGACTTTAATTGGACTTAAAAAATGAAGTGTCGAATGGATCAGAGAGGGTCGGGTTCCCCTACAAACCATCGGCCTAATACATCTGAGAATTCTTAATTTGCTAGTTGTAAATAGCCCCGGGGTTGTGGATTATTCGGGGCCTACACCGTCGCTTCCATGATAAATTCTCCCGTCTGCGCATCATAAAAAGAACTTGCTGGTTGATGGATCATTACCCTGATAATAGAAGGTTTCTTTCGTCTCTAGTCTCTTTCTCTCCACTATGGCTCCTATTAATATTCCTACCATTATAAGAAATATCCTCAAAACGATGTCGATGTTTGTTCTTTGTACTATGTATTGGGAAATACGGGGTGCCCGGATCTATTCGAGGTGTATTTAAAAATATATTTAAATTATTCAATTAATTACTAACATGAATCAATCCTAAATTAATTCAACATAATAATTAATTCACGCAAATCCTAAGCATGCGGAATCTAGGAGTTACGAAATTACATACCTCTTGTAGAGACAACCGTTGAAATGATGGATCAACCCAAAGTGCCTTCTCAAATATGTCTCAAGTCCACAAACGTAATCCGGTGGGAGGATTCTCACGAACGATTTTAATAAAGGAGAAAACTAAAAATATTTGCCACCACCTTTGTGGATTTCTAATTTTTCCAATACTTGAAATTGCATTGGGGATGAAAAATTCATCCCCTATTTATAACATAAGGGGTGGTCGAAAATTTGGTGTAGAATAGGATGGAAAAATCTTTTTCTTGATCTCCAAGAAATCTTGAATATATCTCATATATTCTTTTTCCCATAATTAAATATTCCACAAAATCCCACCTCCTTATTTTATAAGTAATTTTCGAAAATATCAAATAAAATAGGGAAGAAATAAGATATTTTTCTTTTCTTGAATTTATGGGATAAACTTGTATCTCAAGAATACTTATTCCATAAAATATTTCCAAGAAAATCAAGAAAATCTTCTCTCTCTCTACTCATAATTTTCGAAAATATTAAGGAAAAATAGGCAATAATATTTTCTTCTCATTTTCATTAATTGAACTTTAATTGAGCTATTTGAGGGGCCTTTAGGAGAATTAAGATTGGACCTTCAATGGGCTATGAAACTTTAATATTAAGCCAAAATATTATTTAAGCCCATTAATATTAATTTATTCCACTATAAAATTAATATTGAACTATCCATCTTAATCCATATTACGATGCTATAATAATATGGCTCCCGGTTATTATTTCCCGTGTTTAAAATTATCTAGTCCACTAATTAACTAAGCCACTGAAAAAGCTTTATGTTGGGAGATGAATTTAATAAAGATATATGATTTTGATTAGATTCCAAAACCCTGAGTATGACATGTTCAGGATAATCTTGATAGTTGAATCAGGATTCAGTTTTATAGTATTCAGGATGATATCTGCAAAATGTATAGTCAGCAGATATAGATCAGGTTAGGATCTAAAGGTTCTGAAGGACTCAGTATGAAACTAAGATATCAAGACTTCGAGATGAAATCGAGGCGAAGACTCAACATGAAGACTTCGGTATATCGGTCCAAGATATCTGTGAAGACTCAAGACTAAGACGTCAAGACTCGAAGACTCAAGAAATCAAGACTCGAAGACGCTGGAGACTCAGAAGACCCTGAAGACTCAAGACTCAAGACACGTAAGATGTAAGATCAAGAATCGAAGATCAAGAATATCAAGGGCAATGAATTATCAAGACTCAAGAATGTCTTCAATGCTCAAGATAAACCGAATGTTCCGAGGCATTGAGAATATCTATCTGAATGATGCAATACTGAGAAAATCACGATTCCTTAGAAAAATAGATATTTGCCAAAACATTCAAATGCAGGCAAAAGGAACTAAGTCAGAGTGTTGTTAAGGTTATATCAACTCAGAGAATGTAACCAAAAGAGTCGTTGAAGGTGTCTACCTTTAACTGGAGACAAAAGTCAAAAAGAGGAAGACAACATCAGATACAATCGATTAATCGAAAGCGGTGTCATTTGAAAAAAGATGTCAGAAGTACAAAAGTTCCAGACTTCAAAAAGTGAAGACCGGCTACATGAAAGGCTATTGCCTAAAACATGTTAGGGAGTTTCAAACCCTAAATATAGTCGTTCCTCACACACCATAAGAGGAAACTCACGAAGTTATCTCCTCCAACGGATAGTTTTTCAAGAGTGACCTTGGTGTATGCCTATAAATACTTGTGACCCTCTACATTGTAAGGTTACGGGAAATTTGTAAGCAACTCAAGAGCTCAAACTTATTATTGCAAAGTTAAAGCACTCGAAAAACTTAGAATTTCCCAAGTGCTTTTAAATCGAAGAGAGCTCATTAAACTAAGCCTAGCTTGATAAGATATATCCGAAGCTTAGTCGAGATATCCTAGCCTTTGCATTGTACTTTATTGTAAAGGATATCTCATCCTAGTTGGAAACCAACCAAGAAACCCCAAACCCTTTAGAAGGTAGTTGGTGTGTGATTGTTGGTGAGAAGAGTTGTAAAGAGTTAGTAAACTACGCGGAGTAGTCAGAAAGCTCTAGAGGTGAAGTTAGTAAGCTCTAAGAGGTAGTCTGAAAGCTTGTTTGTGTTTGAGTAAGTAAACTACGGAGGTAGTCAGAAAGCTCAAGGTCGGGTTGAGTAAGTAAACTACGTGGAGTAGTCAGAAAGCTCAGGGCCGAGTTGAGTAAGTAAACTACGCGAGGTAGTCAGAAAGCTCAAGGAAGTGATTAGTGAATTTCTCTGAAGAGATCAGAGAGAGTGGACGTAGGAGCTTGAGTCTCTGAACCACTATAAATTGTTGTGTTGTTTATTGCTTTCTTTATCTGTGCTTAACTGTTGCATTGACTTAAATCTGAAAGCATATTTTCACTGACATTTCAGTTGGAATCAATCCACTGGAAGTTGCATGTAATTGAATCACAACCTAATCACTATTCCATTAAAGGAAGGTTTTCAGCAAAGCTTAAAACGAGTATAAACTAAAGGGCCAACCATTCAAGACATCCGAAAGTAGCTAGAAATGAGATAGTTACCAAACTGAACTTACTCTTTTGAGGGTTCAATAAGTTAGTTATCTGATCCAAGCAACTCGGGATCTCTGAAACTCAGGACTCAGTTGGGATTATCGAGGTTTAAAGCGACTTCAGATCACTATTTCGAAGAAACTTTGACTCAGAGTGATTTGTGCTTCTCAGGACCTAATCTTCAGGATTATCGGACCCAAGATGACCTCAGTAAAAGAAAAGTTTTAAAAACACTGAACACGTGTATTCCCCCCATACACGTGTAAGACTCATTTGCACCGGGACCAACACTTTATATTAATTAATATCTTTATCATTGGAGTAAAGACAACTCAACATTATTATCCATACCGGAAATAAATTTTTACTTGCAAGATTTGGTATGATAAAGCTTATGAGCCCACCAAGGGGACAAATCAAGCAAGACGTACTTGCACACGATTCTCCTTATTAAATCTTAGCAATCGTCGTGTAACTAATAATATTACCCAAGATATAAGGTATCAAATCACGTTGATTCTATTCCCATCATAAGTCAAAGCAATAGTTATTAATTTCACACGATCCTATTTAAGGAACGGAGATTAAGAAATAACGAACCACTGAGGTTTAATTCTTCTATATTCAGTACTAAAGAATTTATCATCATGTAGGTCCTATTCAGCGCATCATAATGCACTAGTGTAATCTCTTGGTTAAGACAAGTCAATCTGAGCTTTTACACTTCAACCTTTCACGATGGATTGTTCATTTCCATCTAGGTTGTGAATTTATACTTAGTTACGAGGAACTGTTAATTTGATTTTCCGTGATCTGGTATCACCAAATTAACTACAATGTAACACATACTATTTATTGAACAGGCATGCAGTAAATATATATAACATTCAATCATATTTAATGCAACAATGATAAATAATTTATTTTAGTGAATAAATAAGAAATTCAGTTTGGTTATACAAAGTAAAAAGTATACTTTTCAGTATAACCCCAACAATCTCCCACTTATACTCAAAGTCTGCTTTTAAGTATACTACAACATGTCTCGTGTTCTACGTGACATCTAATGTCACTCACATGAACCTATTTCTCCCACTTATACTCAAAGCAGATTGTCAATGCTCTTGACACCCATTCCTTCCACATGTCTCTCGAATGTATTCTGAGGCAGACCCTTTGTGAATGGATCTGCTAAGTTGTCTTCTGATGCAATCTTTGCCACCTCTATGTCTCCTCTCTTAACGATTCTCGTATAAGATGGTATTTTCTTTCTATGTGTTTGCTGGCTTTGTGGGCTCTCGGTTCCCTTGAATTTACAACTGCTCCGTCATTATCACAGTAAACCGTGATTGTGCTGGGCAAATTCGGAATAACGTCCAAGTCCAAATCCGGAACAACCGCTTCCTTCGCTGCTTCATAAGCAACCACGTATTCGGCTTCCATGGTAGAATCGACAATGCATTTCTGCTTAACGCTTCTCCATATCATGGCTCCTTCTCCCATGCAAAACACACTACCCGAGGTTGACTTCCTGGAGTCTATGTCTGATTGGAAATCTGAGTCCGTGTAACCGACGAGGATTAGACTGTCTGACTGATAAACTAACATTTTGTCCCGTGTCCTCTTCAGATACTTCAGAATATTTTTAACTGCAGTCCAATGCTATTTGCCGGGGTTACTTTGATATCTTGCTACCATGTCTTTGGCAAAGCAGATATCCGGTCTCGTGCACAGCATTGCATACATGAGGCTTCCCACAGCCGAAGCATAAGGAATGTTCTTCATGTCATCTATCTCTTTCTGCATCTTTGGACACATTGATGGGGTTATACGGATCCTGGCATATGTTATCCCAACACACATTTCTTTGGATAGATGGATTCCGTGTCTGAAAGGTACAAAACCTTTCTTGGAATCTTGCATGCTGAATCGCTTCAAGACAGTGTCTATGTTTTGGAATCCCAACACACATTTCTCGAGTGATCTTGATCCCTAGGAAATGACCAGCTTCTCCCATGTCCTTCATATCAAACTGTTTTGACAGCCATGCCCTTATGGCCGACAACATCTTTACATCGTTCCCGATGAGCAAAATGTCATCTGTGTATAGTACTAAAATACCAAGGCAGTTTCGTCACACTTTTTATAAACACAACTGTTGGGAAATCTATATTAAGTTTTGATGGAAGTGCCAAAACAGTTGTAATAGGACCAGTCAGACTTGTTAGCTGACTAATGACTTAGAATCAGGATAGGATGACCAGCTGAAATGTATAGACAACTGATGTATAAGATAGGTCACATATTGAGGGGGAACTCAATATTTATAGGTAAGGTCAGAAGACAAGTCAAGTCAGAATACCAGATAAGGTCAGAAGACCAGATAAGGTCAGAAGACAAGTCAAGTCAGAAGACCAGATAAGGTCAGAAGACATGTCAAGTCAGAAGACCGGATAAGAAGACAAGACGAGTCAGAAGACAAGACGAGGTCAGAAGATCAGAAGAGTCAGTTAGTCAGATGATCAGGTGAAGACATTAAGCTCATGTTCAGAAGACCTGAAGATCAGATGACTACCAGAAGATCAAGACCAGAAGACCTACATCAGTCGAGTCTGCTAGTTGAGCTAAGATAACTTGCACCGAAGACTCTATCGGTAGATCGATCGGTTTTATCTCGATCAAAGTCACCACACCAGTGTCAACTAATGTTACACCCAGATCATACGTACTATCAGACAAGAAGAATGTTAACTTTAGTTGGTAGAACAAACACTGAAAAGTGTACTTGTTAACCAATGAGAACGAGACACGTACGTGCGGAGCTGACAAAGTGGGATTCGGCGCTGCATAAGTCAAACGACTAGAAAGGAAAAAATATACACGCTTTCGGCCATGCCGTTCCTGAAGCACGTCAAATCAATCCTGCAACCTACCAAAAATAGCTTGAAATTTAAATTTCTCTCCAACGACTATTTAATTTCGAGATCTATAAATATGGGATTGCTCTTCTTAGTGAAGACACAAGAATTATCATCAAGCTCAAGCTATAGCAAATTTTCGCACGAAGAACACAAAATTCAAGTTTATTTTATAAGTGTTCATCCCATTAGTTCTTAGAATAGAATTATTATCCTCTAGCTTAAGGCTACCTCAAAACTAGGATAGAATTCCTGTTGGAACAAACAACAAATCTTTACCCAAACTCAAAGTTAGGTTAAGTTTGTTTACCAAGATTTCAGATTAGGGTTTCTAGTTCTAATTTCTGGGATCGGTTGAGTGAGAACTCTATAAATATATGTTGGTTGTACTGTGTTGGACTAACACAATAAACTAAGTCCAGTAGGTTAAGTTGGTGCCCCTTGTGATAGGGAAGAGTGGACGTATGACTGGTTGTCCGAACCACTATAAAAATCTTGTGTGTATTTACTTGCTCTTAACTGCTTTACACTATTGCACACAACTTGGCTTTAAACTGCATACATATTCTGAGTTAGGATCAGTTTGCATCAACGGACCGATCGATCGATTTTTGACATTTCGATCATCGATTGAAAACCGGACTACGAATCTCGATCTTATAAAACTGGTTTTTCACACGGGGTTTAAACTAGCTTCCACACATCAGTTAAACTGATAGATACCGAACTGATCTGCTAATAGGCGATCAGTAAGTTGGATATATCAGTCCAAACTTATTCACTCGCACTCTGATCAGGCAACCTGCCATCACACCTGATCTTGCACGAAGAGTTTTTCAGAAGTCTATTCACCCCTTCCCTCTAGACTTTTGCCCTCACGAAACCCGTTCGGGACCTACAAGTGGTATCAGAGCAGTGGTTCTACGGACCACTGGCTTTGAATATCATCGGTTCTTGAGGAAAAACCTTTGTGGTCACTTGAACAGATCTTGAAAAACCATTTTTAAAACTTCATCTGTTTTCAAAACTCACTAAGCATGGATAATACATCTGGTATGTATCATGATCTACCCAAGTTTTCTATGGATGAGTATGCAGATTGGGTCATACTCATGAGCAATCATCTGGGAGCTATAAGCAGCAGAATGATGGAAGTTCTTGAACAAGGACCTATCATTATTTACCACAACAACCCAGCTGAAGGTGGTGATCCAGATTTTCCAGTTGGCGCTAGGATCAGAAAGAGTCCATCTCTGATGGATGCTGAAGAAAGAAAGCTGTCAAATCTGGATACGGTTGCAAGACATATCATCATAAAGACGATGGATAAGATCACAAGAGAGAAGATAAAATATCTCAAGACTGCGAAGCATATGTGGGATACTCTAGCTGAGATATGCGAAGGAAACGATCAGATCAAGGACAACAGATTATAGGCCGAACTGGTTAAGTTTGAAAAACTCAAGATGCTGCCCAACAAGACAATCAATCAGCTAGATGGAAGGATTACCAGGTCAATCAACAAGCTCAGAGAATTAGGACGAGAAATTACTGACAAAGATATCAACTACAAGATTCTGAGATCTTTAATGAAGAAATGGGATATGAAGGTTACTGTGATCAAGGACTGCCAAGATATAGCAAAGATGAAGCCGAGCAGTTTGTTCTTAAATCTGAAAGCCCATGAATTCGACCTGATTGAGAGAGGGCAGGAGGAAGATGATGAGTCATCTCACAAAACCACACCGCAACAACAAAAGCAAAAGAGTATTCAAAGCAAAGCGACAACCTGCTCAAAATCTTTCGAGCCTATTGGAAACATTGTAAGTCAAATTTGAGCAGTTACTTACTCACCGTAAAAGCTTGAAAGATCAAACATTCAATTAGGAAAGTATAGAAGATTCTACAAAGACTACCAGAATAACAGAGGAATAGAAAAAAGATCGTCTGACAGATCACAGGAAAGAAACAGATCTGATGACAGAAGAGACGACCAAGGAGAAAAGAAAAGAGATGATCGTGTTGAAGATCACAAATCAGAAAGGAGAAATTCAGATCAAAGACAAATAGGGAAGTCACCTGACAGATCATAAAGAAGATATGGCTCACCAACCAGAAGAAGTTCAGTAGAGATAGGAATCTGCTTCAACTGCCAGAAACCAAGTCACTACAGTGCAGACTACCCTGACCTGAAGCCTAGAGAAAGAGAAGATAAGAGGAACATAAGAGAGCAACGATACAGAGACATAAAAGATATGATTGCTGACACTACATGAATAGATGACTCTTATCTGCCATCAGAAGATTCTGGTTACTCATCTATAGAGGATTTCTGCCTGATGAGCAATGCTAATGACTTCAACGACTTCGATGGTCTGATGTTCTCATCTGATGATGACATCTGTCTCATGGCCAAGGAAGAAGATCAATCTGAGGTATCTTCTAAACCATCTGTGTTTTTCTGTTTCACACCACCGGTAAGCCGAAGCACACCTTTGGAGAGATTGACCCGCTTGACTCTACAAAGGAGCAATTGCTTGATGATCTCTCCAATGCAGTAGACACTTATACTATAGTGGAAGCTGAGAACGACAACAAGGATAGAGGATATTGACTTGTTAAAATCTTTGTCGGAAAAGCTCTTGAACTAAAATCATTTAAAAAATCCCATTATTATTACTCTTTGAATCGGAGGTTTTGAAAGTCAGTTCTTCTGATCAGGATAAACTGATTAAAGAACAGCTAGTCATTAACAAACAACAAGCTAATGATCTCAAAATCCTCCAAGCTAAGTTTGATGAACTCTTCCGACTGCATGAGAGTCTAAAAACAACTGAGGATAGTTTGCGTAAGAAAATAGAGGTTTTCACGAAATCATCTAAGACTGTTCAAGATCTGAACAACTATTTTTGTACGTCAACTAATAAGAAGGGAATTGAGTATGAAAACCCTTCTGCATCCTCAAAAGCCCCATCTGGTTCACTTCAGAAAAGTGTAATCAAACGTGTTTCTGATCACGATACATGAAAAGCGAAATTTGTATCAGATAAGGGAAAAGGATCAGCTGACCAAGCAAGACAAGTGTCTGATCAAAAAGGGAACATAAATGGACCCCAACTGATCAAACATCAGCCGAGGAATCAATAGAAGAACCCTGTTCTTCTGAAGAAGCCTCAACCTGATCAGCAGATTAGGAATAAAAAAAGACAACCTCTCAAAGGGAAATCTGATCTGAAACCTAATCAGGTCAAGCTGCCTAACAAGCAAGCTAAGGGTAAACTGCTAAGACCATCTATGCCAAAAATATACGAATCTTTTAATGGTAGCAATCGTACCTACCCTTACAATCAGAAACCTAGGGCTGCTGCACCTAAGCCCCACTGGTTTGAAAGAAGACAAATATCAATGAAAAATTCAAGTCTTCTGATTCATCCAAGGTTCACACTCATGATCATACTGACCACATTGCATATGAAGAGACGTATGATTATGTAGATATTTATGGGAGATAAATCAAGCCCTCTGTTTTCAACAAAGGTGCCATATTTGTTTGGATCCTGAAAGGTATTTCTAACCCCCCAGGACCCGATTCTACTGGGGTACCTAAAGTCTGATCTGATTGCAGGTTCGTGTGGGTTTGGCCAATAAAGGAGGTGTGAAAGCAACTATCTGGTACATCGATAGTGGATGCTCAAGGCACAAGACTGGAAGCAAACATCTCCTTAGTTCATACACAGAACAAGAAGGCCCACGTGTACTCTTTGGTGATGATAACTTTGGTTTTACCAGAGGATTCAGAACCTTAGAGAATGATGATGTACAGGTTACAGGAGTCTCGTATGTCGAAGGTTTGAAGCATAACCTATTATCGGTTTCACAATTTTGCGACAATGGATTCAGTGTTGAGTTCTCGACTGATCAATGCACTATCAAGAATCGAGCTACTCAATAAATTTTGTTAACTGGTTCAAGAAAAGGAACAATCTACACTGCAGATTGGAACAGTTGTCCAAGAAATGCATGCCTGATTGTTAAGAGTTCCAAAAGCAGCAATTGGCTCTAGCACAAGAGAATGAGCCATTTGAACTTTAAAACTCTTAACAAGATAGCAAGGATGTCTTTGGTTGAGGGTCTCCCGAATGAGGTATTCTCTAAGGATCAAACATGTGTCGCATGTCAGAAGGGAAAACATGTAAAAGCCTCATTCAAGAGAATCCCAGGACCAGCATCCAACAGAGTACTGCAACTGCTCCATATGGATTTATTTGGACCAGTTACACACTTAGTCTCAGCGGATGCAAATACACTCTGGTGATCGTGGATGATTACTCCAAATTTACCTGGGTGATATTCTTATATAAGAAGAATGAGATAACAACAAAGATACCCTAGCTGCTCAAGAACTTACAGAATGAGAAGGGTGTCAGTACCGTGAAAATCAGATCCGATAAAGGTTCAAAATTTCTGAACTCTTTTATTACTGATTTTTGCACTAAGTTTAGAATACATCATGAAACATCAGCTGCAAGAACACCACAACAGAATGGAGTAGCAGGACAGAGAAATAGAACACTCAAAGAAGCTGCTCGTACTATGTTAGCTGAACATGCAACTCCAAACCGTTTCTGGGCAGAAGCCATCAACACTGGATGCCACACTCAGAACAGATGTTCTGTGACTAAGGCTCACTTCAAAATAACCTATGAACTGTGGAAGGGTAGAAAACCTCGTGTTTCTTACTTCCATGTTTTTGGGTGCAAGTGTTTCATACACAACAATGGGAAGAGCCAATTGAAAACTTTTGAGGCCAAGTCAGATGAGGGTATATTCTTAGGATATTCCTCAACCAGCAAGGCTTTCAGGGTGTTCAACAGGTGAACCCTAGTTGTGGAAGAAACACCTCATGTGGTCTTTGATGAGACATCTTCTGAACAAGAGAAATCTGCCTCAGAACAAGCAATACCAAATCAACCGGTACCTGATGCACAAAAAATGGATCAGCTAAGTATTAAGGAAAAAGGATCAGATCACGTAACAGTGTACGTTCCAAAACTTGATCTTACTGATTCACCAGGTCAATCAGACTCAAAGGTACATACAACTGTCAATGAAGAAGATGGTACAACTGAGACAGTAACAACTTAACCATCTGGTTCAGGGGGAACACCTGATGTTCCTATGGGCAGACATCAGCATATGATGATTCCAACATCAGCTGAGACTTGTCCATGTCAAGTGGATCCTATTATTGCACCACTCCCAACTACTATTGACTCAATATCAGATGAGGATGATGACATCCAAACTGATATACATCAGAAAATAAGGACTTGGTTATCTGACCATCCAACTGATCTGATAATTGACAATCTGAATGCCCGAGTCCAGACTAGACATCAGGCTGGTGAAAGTGCCATGTGTTGTTGTTATCTGTCTTTGAAGGAACCAACCACCATAGAGGAAGCTCTACAAGATGCTAGCTAGATTTTTCCCATGCAAGAAGAATTAGAGCAGTTTGAAAGGAATCAAGTGTGGAAACTGGTGGACAGACCAACTCATCAAGATGTGATAGGAACCAAGTAGGTATTCAAGAACAAGAGAGATGAGAATAATGTCATAACCAGAAATAAGGCAAGACTTGTTGCTAAGGGGTATTCACAATCAGAAGAAATTGATTATGATGAGACCTTTGCACTAGTCGCTCGCCTAGAAGCCATTCGGCTGTTTCTGGCTTTTGCTGCCCACATAGGGTTTATTGTGTATCAGATGGACGTAAAGAGTGCATTCTTAAACGGGGTATTAACTAAGGAAGTTTATGTTAAACAACCTCCTGGCTTTGAAAAAGGCAACCAGGTGTACCATTTAAGAAAAACTCTTTATGGCCTGAACAAGCTCCTAGAGCCTGGTGATAAACAGTGGATTCACTAAAGGAATAGTGGATAGAACCTTATTCAGAATAGAAGATGTTGAAGATATTCTGATGGTTCAGATCTATGTGGACGATATCATCTTAGGATCTCCCAACAAGAACCTATGTGATAGATTCAGCAAACTGATGCAAGGGAAGTTCGAGATGTCCATGATGGGTCAGATGAATTACTTTCTGGGTCTTCAAGTTAAGCAAAGTACATAAGGGATATTCATCTGCCAGACAAAGTACACTAGGAATCTATTGGCTAAGTTTGGAATTCAGAATAGTAAGGAAGCCAAAATTCCTATGATGACTGGATTCAAGATGGATCCAGATGAGAATGGACAGAAAACTAATCAGAAAGAATAGAGGGCTCTCATTGGATCTCTACTATACCTGACTGCCAGCAGACCAGATATAACTTTTGTAGTAGGTGTGTGTGCCAGATTTCAGGCAAATCCAATGCAAAGCCACCTGGAAGCAGCTAAGCGGATTCTTAAGTATCTGAAGGGTACAATAAACATTGGTTTATTCTACCCATCAGATGATAATCTAGAGCTTAGTGGGTATTCTGATTCTGATTATGGACGTTGCAGAATAGACAGAAAATCAACCTCAGGAACATGTCAGTTCTTAGGTAGTAAACTGATCTCTTGGTTCTCAAAGAAGCAGACATCTGTTGCAACATCAACTACTGAAGCAGAATATATGGCTGCAGGAAGCTGTTGTTCCTAACTGCTCTGGCTTAGTCAGCAGCTGAGGGATTATAACATTGTAGCTACGAACGTACCTATATTATGTGACAGTAATAATGTTATTGCAATCACTCAGAATCATGTTCACATACAAGATGCAAGCATGTGGATGTCAGAAATCATTTTATAAGAGATCATGTTGAAAAGAAAAACATCAGAATGGAAAAGATCCATACTGACAAGCAAAGAGCTGATATCTTAACCAAACCACTAGCTGAAGTCAGATTCAGAGAACTCTGTAATGAGCTAGGACTTCTGGACCTTGGAGAAAGTGCACCAGAAATGTTTGGTGGACTGGTCTCCAGGACCAGTTGGTTAAGAGATTGATCAGATAAGGAGAATCAGTTGAGTAAGGTACCTCAACTGATCAGAAAAATCAGCCAGGAACTTATCAGAAAAGGGGATATCATATGAAGGGGGAACTGATCAGATTGGATGTTACGACTTTGTAAGACGATTAAGCAAATCGCATAAATATTAAGACTACAAAGACTAGGCAAAAATCACATAAGGAAATCGAGTCAACACAACAAGGAATTAAAAGAGAATTTCATTGATAAAGACCCGGAGGTCGGGAAAAATCCCATTACAATAGACCCGGAGGTCGATTTTCATTACAATAAGGCCCGAAGGCAGGCTAGCGACTTGATTCATATTACGGAGTTACTGGAGTCACGGTTCCCAGGGAATTCATCTCAGTGCTTCATATGAGGAAGATGCTGCAAAACTATCAGAAAATGATGTTTTTGATAGCCCGTGAAGTGTCAGATGATGCGATGAGACTTCCCGCTTTAAATGAACACGAGTGTCATACATGTGATGCAAGGGATTGTGAAGAGCATTTTGGCTTGATCGAGTTCGCATATACAATACTAAATCCATATTACATGTCAGAAGTTGCTCATCGTCGTTAACCCTGTCATTCCTGCCATTCCGATTGGCGCCCAAGGCACAGACGGCCAAGGGCACCTCCATGTTGGCAGCGGCAGATCCGTCACCCGGGTGGAAGTGGAGCTTGGCAATGGCTGTATGGTTATCCTCCGATGAAGACGAGATCAGAAATGGGGGAAGCACAGGGATGGACTGAGAACCGGAGGCCATTTGTGTAGAGTAGAAGAAGCCTATTGCCGGAGGACGCCTTGATATTGAGGACTCGCCGAAATTTCCAATGCCAAGCTTGAGAACGATAAGTATGGGGAGAGAGTATAATGGGTTGTATGTCTAAAACCCCATCCTATTTATAGAGGAAGAGCGGGGGTAAGAATGCAAAGTTTGAACTTTCGAGGCCCTCCCAAAGAAATTGGCATCGCAAGTGGTAGCGCGTAGGTGATACGCGACTGCTGGTTGGATTAGTTCACAGCGTATGACGTCACAAAGTGTCAAGGCCATCATTGTGGGTCTGTCACACATCACGCCATTTCAGGAAATCGAGGCGGTTGTACGCCTCCCCAAGAGGGGGCACACATCCCAAGACATGACTTGATCAGATTGGATCAACAGAAATCTGATCAGATAAGTGGGACATCTGATCAGATTGGAAGGGAAAATTGTTAGGAAATACTAAGGGATAGACTACCATCAGTAAGGTCAACAGTAATCAGGCCAACCAGATCAGAACACAGTGGTAACTGACTGATTACAATATCAGTCAGTCAGATACGTTTTCTGATTTATCTTTATGCCTATTCTATGTTAGCTATTAATGTTCCCATTACTTTATGACGTCATGCCTGCAAGCATTAAAAGCGAACGTGGGATTTTTGTGTTAAATGCATTTATTGCGAACTTTTAAGTCCAAAAGTCTGTCGGTTTTAATCCCTGAGCGCACGTTTTAATTACTTTTCAACCACTCTATCTTGATTGTCCGATTAAATCAAGGACACTCGAGTATTTCAAAATTTCGTGCAAAATTTTATTTTCCCTCTCACTTATAAACCCTAAAATACCATTTCTGGAACCTTTTCATCTCCTCTACATTCAAACACGCATTCATTTTCCAGAAAATAATCAACTCTTTCAAATTACTCAAGCGATTCCTTATCTTCTTCAAAATCACTCAAATCGCTTCTTTAGTAATTTGCAGTGTTTAATATTTGGTATTTCATATGTACTATGTATTAGGGTTACAAGTTTTTGTGATATATATGGTATTCGTTCTGTTGTGTGTATGCCTATACTTATGATAAATCACTTATAAATGTTTATATAGTGATATGTTTTCAGATAATGGCATCTACACAATCCTGTGATTACTCCTCCATGCTCAAGCATATCATCGGTGAAAAATATGTCTTCTTCCACATCACTCGCGATCCTGAATCCATGGAGATAATGGAGTGTTTGAGAGCTTGTGGACTAGAACAATTTTCCTATAGACACTTAGACAGTGTATCTATAATCGAATCCCTGGAGTTTTTGCGGAAATTGCAAGAGACGGACAACAAGGAACTATATTCCTTCATTGGTGGCAACAGGATTGATGTCACAAATGCAGACTTGCAGAGGATATTTGGACTCCCAATGGGCAGAAACTACCCTGACGAATTCAATGTTGGGATGTTCGATAAGGAGTATTTACAGAAAGTGCTCCTGAGGTTAGGGAACATCACAAATATCACCAATGTCAAGGTTCCCTACCTCAGAAGAAATACCGACTCTTGTTCGAGATTGTTTCCAAGGTCATTTTGGGGATTGCCCTCAGTCTAGATGCATTAACCCAACAGAAGCAGCATGTCATGATTGCTATCATCGAGAAGGCCCCAGACATGAATTAGATGGGATTGTTAAAAAATCGGATGCTGCAAGAATCTGCAAAATTTGCTGTGAATGAGCAGAACCAGATGGTGCTGACCAAAAACATATGCAACATTCATAAAGTCAGCATCATCCTTGCTGATAAGATGCCCAACTATCCCTGGTCATATATTGGGAGAAAACCTTACTTGGAGAAGTTTAAGGCAATTTTTCTTAATGACGAGGAATTGCCAGGACAATCAGATGATGACCTTGCTCCGTATGTGCCAAAGACTAAGGCGGCAACATCTGTGCAGACGGAGGCAAGAGCCCAACCGAATGCTAGAGCTGCAAAGAGGAAACAAGTTGTGAGTAAGCCTTCTGATGCAGGTGCGAAGCGTCAGAAGAAACTCACATCAATGCTGCCAAAGAAGGATGGAATGCCTTCTGAGGGTCTTAGGGATAAGGACAACGATGTTGAGATCATAGGATCTGAAGGAGATCTGCCAGAAGGACAGGAAATGGTGCTGGTGGAAGAACCAGGTCAGGTGGAGGCCAGAGAGACCGGTGTACAAGCTGAGGAGGCTCAAACTGAGTCTGAACCATCTGACTCAGCTCATCTGAGTTCTCTATTCAAGGGTCATGGAACCACCTTCTTCCCTAGATCACCCACACCACTTTCCAAAACACCTTCACCCATAACCCACATATCACCGTCACCTGAACCTTTTCCCAAATCACCATTTACCCCTTCTCCTTCCCTTACCCCCTCACCCAGAAAACAAACACCATCACCTGCCCCAGAACCCGCTCAACTGGAGCACTCACCAGATGTTGCTAGTGAAGATCTATTTGGATCCATCTCCCACAACCCCTTCAACACAAGAACAATTCTTGGCTCGCCTGAACAAGAAGATTCCACCATCTACTTTCTACGAAGCCAAGTCAATGCATTTCTGGACCAGCACTTCCCTGATCTCATCAATCATCCTGGGATCAGAAAGCAGATCGAGGAGATTGTCTTTTGGAGAGATATCAGGCTCAAAGATATTGAAGATTTCCTCATTTTGATGAACGCTTTGGAGCCTGATTACTTTGTGGATTTGGAGAAGAGGGCAAAGTAGAATGCCGGTGTCTCCGGTAAGACCGAACTTTCTCTGAGATGCCGATATCGGATGGTCTGTGCACCGGTTCGGGCATTTCGAGGAAGAGGATAAGATATTGCCGATATTTACATCGAGTATGAGCAACCCGCCGATGAACCAGCTTAAGGGTGCCGCAGATAAGACCCCGATTGGCGAGGCTTCAACATCCGTCGTTGTTATTATCTCGCCAAACCCCTCGAGCCGACATAAAAGAACATACAAGATGGGGTTAAGGCATCCGTCAATCAACAATTTCAAACGCTGACTCAAAACCTAATGGACAGATTCAGAGAGGAGCAACAGGCCTTGGTGGAGAGAGAAAGGAGTTCGACGATCGACAAAAAAGTTGACTTGCACAATCGATTATAACAACAAAGAATGAGCCAGATCGATCTATTATCCGATAAGTATCGCCAGAGGTCTCCATTCTATCCGGACATGGCACCCTTTTGCGAAAGCATCTACTCATCATCGGGGAAGACGGATATAAGTCTTGATGTCAGATGGAGAATCTTTGGAGGGCTCCATCAAGAAAAGCTCGAAAGGCGCCGCAAACCATTCTTAATCGGGTAATGGGACCTCCCCCAATCTGCTTCCAATCGCTTGGGATCACCCTCTTGCGGGTTGACGAGATAAGATCTGAGATGCTAAGGGAGTTCAATGCCCTGAACATCAGGATATCTAAACTTTTTGCTGAAACCAAAAAGGGGGAAGAAGATGGTGGATCAGAAAAACAACAACCCGCAAGAACAAATTGCCGAGACTCGACACGGAGAGGTTGCCGAGATGTTACATTCTCGTTGAAGAACACACAAACCGATTCAAAGGTCAAGACAAGGCCATATCCGAGCAGTAAATCCTCCTTGGTGATCCGATAACAAGGGTGGGAGAATTGAAGATTTCTCATCATCCTGCTCGTAAGAGATTCAATCAAGAAGATTTGGCGAAAAGTCTTGACCTTGCAAAAAAGGTTGCAAGAAGAGGGGAAGAATCACGGGGGTAAGAGAAAGCACGGAAAAATCAGAAGGCCAAGCAGATCAAGAAGCCTGTAATGACCCAGTCTCAATCGCAGATGACAAGCTGATAATGAAGAGCAACAGATGAGGCGTGGGGTCATAGAAGTGGCTATTACGAAGAAGAAGCTTGCTGAAGCTGCCGGTCTGAACCGAATGTATGTCAAAAGAAAGAATAAGAAGGCAGCAGATAAGCAGAAGAAATAGATTGGGAAGAGAGAGCCTTTCCTGAGGAGGTTGAAGGTATTTTGGTGGCCCGACGAGACTTGCTTCCTGAATGGACAAGGATTAAAGTCGACTGGCTGAGCGATGTGCATATTATTCAGAAGATACCAGAAAATACCGATCAAGGAGCGTTCGATGCTGAATTTCTAAATTGGCTGGAGATCAAATACCCAAATTTCTACAAGGTGGTGATGCATGAAGGAAAAATCATGTCCTTAATCCCTTTTGCACCCAAATTTGAAACAATGACCCCACCACTCAGGGCGATAACTTTCTTGACCCAGTAGGATTTAAAAAGCTCTTCTACGATTTTGCTAAGAAAGGAGATATATTTGAGAGAGAAAGACTGGAGGCCTTGCTGCAGAGAATGTACAAGATTTTCAATATTCCAGCAGATCTTCAGAGATTCTCATTTTGAAGAAATCAGAAGATGTCTTTTCTTTAGATCAGATGATAGGTAATTCTTGTACTTGTAATCTTCAACTCTTATATATAAAACAAGTCACCTTTCTGATCTTAAGACAACATCTCATTGTCTTCTGATTTCTGTTATTTATGTCTTTATTTTTTCTCATGGTTATCTGTTTTTCTGATTAAGTGTTTTGGTTCCATCAAAAAGGGGGAAATTGTTATGAAATCTGTATTAAGTTTTGATGGAAGTGCCAAAACAGTTGTAATAGGACCAGTCAGACATGTTAGCTGACTGATGACTTAGAATCAGGATAGGATGACCAGCTGAAATGTATAGACAGCTGATGTATAAGATAGGTCACATATTGAGGGGAAACTCAATATGTATAGGTAAGATAAGAAGACAAGTCAAGTCAGAAAACTAGATAAGGTAAGAAGACAAGTCAAGTCAGAAGACCAGATAAGGTCAAAAGACACGTCAAGTCAGAAGACTAGATAAGAAGACAGAAGACAAGACGAGTCATAAGACAAGACGAGGTCAGAAGACCAGACGAGGTCAGAAGATCAGACGAGTCAGTTAGTCAGATGATCAGGTGAAGACATGAAGCTCAAGTTCAGAAGATCTGAAGATCAGATGACTACCAGAAGATCAAGACCAGAAGACCAGAAGACCAGAAGACCTACATCAGTCGAGTCTGCTAGTTGAGCTAAGACAACTTGCACCAGAAGACTCTATCAGATAGACTGATCAATTTTATCTGATCAGGTCAGCTCACACCAGGTGTCAACTAATGTTACACCAGATCATACGTACTATCAGACAAGAAGAATGTCAACTTTAGTTGGTAGAACAAACACTGAAAATTATACTTGTTAATAAATGAGAACGAGACACGTACATACGGAGCTGACAATGCGGGATTTGGCGCTGCATAAGTCAAATGGCTAGAAAGGACAAATATACACGCTTTCGGCCATGCCATTCCTGAAGCACGTCAAATCAATCCTGCAACCTACCAAATATAGCCTGAAATTCAAATTGCTCTCCAACGGCTATTTAATTTCGAGGTCTATAAATATGGGATTGCTCTTCATAGTGAAGACACGGAAATTATCATCAAGCTCAAGCTATAGCAAAATTTCCGCACGAAGAACACAAAATTCAAGTTTATTTTATAAGTGTTCATCCCATTAGTTCTTAGAATAGAATTCTTGTCCTCTAGCTTAAGGCTACCTCAAAACTAGGATAGAATTCCAGTTGTAACAAACAACAAATCTTTACCCAAACTCAAAGTAAGGTTAAGTTTGTTTAGCAAGATTTCAGATTAGGGTTTCGAGTTCTGATTTCTGGGATCGGTTGAGTGAGAACTCTATAAACATCTGTTGGTTGTACTCTGTTGGACTAACACAATAAACTAAGTCCAGTTGGTTAAGTTGGTGCCCTTTGTGATAGGGAAGAGTGGACGTAGGACTGGTTGTCCGAACCACTATAAAAATCTTGTGTGTATTTACTTGCTCTTAACTGCTTTACACTATTGCACACAACTTGACTTTAAACTGCATACATATTCTGAGTTAGGATCAGTCTGCATCAAGCAACTGATCTGATTAGCTTGACATTTCAGTCATCTGATTGAAAACAGACTTCAGAATCTGATCTTATAAAATTAGTTTTTCACACGGGTTTAAACTAGCTTCCGCACATCAGTTAAACTGATAGACACCGAACTGATCTGCCAATAGACGATCAGTAAGTTAGATATCAGTCCAAACTGATTCACTCGTACTTTGTTCAGGCAACCTGCCATCACACCTGATCTTGAACGAAGCTTTTTTCAGAAGCCTATTCACCCCTCCCCTCTAAACTTCTGCCCTCACGAAACCCGTTCGGGACCTGCAACAACTTTCGAAATTATTCTGATCAAAACCGTAAGATTTTATAACCTGATCAAAACATTGATTCCAAGTACGGGATGCTTGCTTCAATCCATAAATAGACTTCCTCAGCTTGCAAACCAGATGCTCTTGGCCTTTTTCAATGAAGCCCTCGGGTTGTTGCATATAGATTTCCTCGTCAAGACTTCCGTTAAGGAAAGCTGTCTTGCCATCCATTTGCCAGATCTCAAAATCTAGGTGTGCAGCAATCGACAAGAGAATTTGGATGGACTTGAGCATGGCTATGGGCGAAAAAGTTTCCTCATAATCGATCCCTTCTTTTTTAGTATACCCTTTCGCCACGAGTCTCGCTTTGAAGGTTTCCACCTTCCCGTCCGGTCCTCTTTTCCTCTTGTATACCCACTTGCATCCAATGGGTTTCACCCCATTAGGTGGTTCGACTAGCTCCCACACTTTATTGTGATCCATTGAACCCAATTTAGCTTCCATTGCAGTTTGCCAAGAATGTGCATCATTGTCTTAGATCGCCTCATTGTACGACCATGGGTCTGATTCTTCTCTGGAGATCAAGTCCAATGACTCTCCTATCCCCAAGAATCGCTCGGGTTGTGTGGGTGTGACGCTTGGTATATCGACTTGTACAGTCAGCAAAGGAGATGGCCCTCTAAGTTCTTCTAAGGTAATCTCACTTCTAGGCTTTCTATCGTTCATATAGTCTTCTTCCAAAAATCTAAAGTGCGTACTTATTACGACCTTTTGATCTTCGGAACCATAGAATATGCATCCTTTAGTTCCCTCGGGGTATCCTATAAATAGCCTTAATTCTAAACGTGCATCCAACTTACCGGCTTCCTTGTCCAACACGTATGCCGGACACCCCCAGATTCTCATGTGTCCCAAGCTGGGCTTGCGCCCTGTCCACAATTATCTAGGGGTTTTGGGAACCGATTTGGATGGCACTAGGTTTAGAATGTAAGCCGATGTTTCCAAGGCATAACCCCAGAATGATTTTGGCAAATCAACGTAACTCATCATTGATCTGACCATTTCTAAAAGTGTTCTGTTTCTTCATTCTGCAACCCCGTTTTGTTCAGGGGTACCGGGTGCAGTCAACTGGGATGCAATCCCTTCATCTGACAGGTAGTTCAAAAATTAATCGCTGAGGTATTCACCTCCACGATCAGATTGTAGAAACTTGATACTCTTTTCCTTATGATTCTCCGCTTGAGCCTTAAATTCTTTGAATTTATCAAAGGTCTCAGATTTATGCTTCATTAGGAAAATGTACCCATAGCGTGAGTAATCATCGATAAAAGTAACGAAATACTCGTATCCACCTCTAGCTTTGATTTGCATTGGACCACACACGTCAGTGTGAACTATTTCCAACACTTCTTTAGCTCTAAGCCCCTTGGCTCCAAATGTCCTCTTGGTCATTTTACCCTCCAAACATGATTCACGCAGGTTGGAAATGGTTCAATCTAGAGGGACTCTAATGAACCATCTTGGACCAACCTTTGGATCCTATTCGAATTAATATGACCTAATCTTAGATGCCAACGAAGTGTCTCGTTCACATTAGTTGAACATTTTCTTTTAGTGCTCGAAACGGTCGATGTGTTACAGGATGCATTTTGTGAGTGATGTGCACAGTTAATAGTATAGAGATCGTTCCGTAAAGTTCTATGACAGATAAACACATTGTTACAAAAAATAGTAACTTATTTATTAAAACGAACAGATTATCCATCAGCAAATAGTTTAGAAACAGAAATAAGGTTTTTCCGAAAAACAGGAACATAAAGAACATCTCTTAAAATTAAACTTCTGTCTTCAAAAGACAGGTGCACGTCTCCCACTGCTTCAGTTGCCACTCTCGTAGCATCGCCTAGCGTGATGAGGATCTCACTCCCACTAAGTTGTCGGGTCCGTTTGAACCCCTGTAAAGTGAAACAAACATGATCAGTGGATCCCGTATCCACTACCCACGAATGGGTAGCATACGCCGCTAAACAAGTTTCGACAACTAGTGCGTGAAAATTACCTTTCTTTCCATTCCGCTTGGGTTTGGAACAAGCCGACCTCCAATGTCCTTTTTCACCGCAGTTGAAACATTTCCCCTTAGCTGACTTCTTCACGCCACCCTCTCCCTTCACCTTTCCTTTGCCCTTGGAAACACTTGAGTTAGCTTGGCTTTTTGCATTTCTTTTTTTTCTTACCTCCTTTTGACCTAGAAGAAGAAGATGGACCATTTGTCGCCAAGACTTGGCTGCTCTCTCCCAATATTCCCTCCGCCGAGACTAAAGCTTGTAGTAGATCAGGCAGTTTGAACTTCTGATTGTTCATTTGGTAGTTTAGCCTGAACTGCTCGAAGCTTTTTGGTAGGGAATGAAGTATGAAATCAATTTGGGTCTCGATATCATATTCTGCGCCAAGGACCTCAAGTTTGTTAAGGTGAGCCATCATCTGGAGAACGTGCTCCCTTACGGGCGTTCCCTCCACCATTTTCATGGAGAGCATGTCTCTCATGGTGATCTGGCGAGCCACACGGTTCTGATGTTGGAACATCGCTTTAAGATTTACTATGATGTCTGCATTGTTGGGAAATTAGGGGTGCCCAGATCTATTAGAGGTGAATTTAACATGCAGCAGTTTCAACGTTTTGGTGTTGGTGTTGCAACACATTTGACATGGAAGCCAAGATGGTACACTTTGCCATTTCGTTGGAACGCTCCCAATCAGCATAGTCTTTCTTATCCATTTTGCTGGACTCATCAGTTGGCTTTTCTTGTTTAGGTGCAGTAAGAACCCAATTATGATGTTGTGTGGTGAGGACAATAGTAAGTTTTTGATACCAATCAACAAAAATTTCTCCATTAAGCAAATTGTCTTTCAGTATATTGAACAGTGGATTAAAAGGTTGCAACATGATGAAACTGAAATAAACATACATCTTGTGTCAATATCCGGATCAACACAAAGAAAATCACATAATTTGATCACATGAATCGTATTTAAAATCTCAAAAATATATGAACATGTATCAGCCAACATCTTAAAACAGTTTAAATGAGCCACGTGGGTGGGTCATCATTTAAATCATATTTAAGCAGGTTACAAACAAGAGCAGTTACAAACCTTTGATTAATAGTTGGCTCCCACTTGACCAATATAAAATTGACAGGGACTTCGGAGAAGTATATGCATATCAATTTTATACCTAAGTAATAACCATGATTAAATACAGAATTATTATTTCGTTTTGAACGAGCCTCTTGGGAGGGTCATCGTCGCCACTAGTAAAAATTCACAATCATCCTTATGAGAATTTATTCATGTGAAAGCTTTCTTTTGGCCGTCCATTAGAGGAATTTCTCCAAAAGAATTCACAAATAAATAAATCATGGAGGTCAAAATTAATTTGATTCAAAACCAAATTAATTATATAAAACATACTTAATAATTTTTAAATTTGAGATTTTTCACAAGCAATATCTCATGCAAACATATTTAAACAAATTAAATAAAGCATAAGAAAATAAGATAATAAATCAAGCAAAGCAGAAAATAAACATATTAGGCATAAATTATCCAACTGTCATGGTTTGATTTTCCTTGGCTTGACTTTGAAGGAACACCGTCTTGGATTTCTCCCACTCGTTAGTCTTAAAAAAATTCCGTCTCGAATCGCCATGCCATAAGCCATTTCTTGACCAAGATGCACGCGTCCCGCATCGATCGACCACTTGGTGGCGACCGCATCTTCGTCCAGCGCCTGACTGGCGTCGCCTCTACTTCTAAACTTAGGCATGCAACGGGCTGGTCGCGCCTATATGCGCCGTCTTGTATGTAATTTATCCGCTCGTCGCTTCGCTTGCCATACAACCCATCCGTCCGCCGCCGATCCAGTATGACATTTCGGTGGCGTGCCAGCGCTGAAAGCGCGCTTAAAGGGCCATAATACATATTGCAAATTATACAAAAATAGTAAATTGCAATCCAATAAAAGAAATTGTACGAATTACAAATTCAAAAAAATAACATACCCATTTTAATCTGTTCTCACCAGAAACTCGACAACCACCGCGCGCCTACCGTACCTTAAGTCGGCTCTGTCTCTGTCTCCCTTGCTCTCTCGCCTCTACTCCTACTAGTAATTCTCTCGTGCGATGCACGAATTGAATATAATAAGTTTTAATATAAGATGATATAATTTGAGACGCAAATTATATTAAAAAGTTAAATTTAAATTATTTTTACATAATATATGAAAAATATATTGTATACGCGTGAGTGACTCAAAAATTATTTAATTAAATATAATTTTAATTACATACTAATTTCATCATAAGTAATAAGATTTATAAAATGATACTAAGATCCAACTAAATTTATATAAATAAAATAAAAATATTTAAATTCAACTCACATAAAATATCAATAACTATAAAATAGATATGTTTTATCTGAATTTTATTTTATACGTGTAATATAGATGTTAAATAAAAGATCTCATAAAGAAAAACTAATTTGATATATAATGTGTTGAAAAATGAATTTAGAAATTGATTGTGAAAAGTAAGAAAGAAAAAGAAAAATAATGATTGGTTAAAGTAAAACCACTCTTTTTTTTGGAGAGTGAAAGTCACCCTTACATTACAAAGCAAGTGGAGTTGCATTTGCTCCAACAAATATTGTATTATCTCTCCTCACTTCTACTTTTATATATTTATAGATTCAAAAAACGAACTCCATTTAGTATCCTTTTTGTTGTTGCTATAAAACAGGCAACTCTAATGCACAGATTCTTCAAAAATTAACAGTATGCAGTATCGGATTCGCCTGAGATGCGATTCGGGTGGGATTCGCCTGGGATTTGCACCCGATTCGCCACGTGGCGAATCCCTTTTTTTTATTATCGGATACGTATCGGGATTTTTTTGTAAAATTTATTAAATTTTGGGTTTTTTTTTGTAAAAAATTAAAACTTACTAATAATTTGAAGGACACACTCTAAAACTTATTAAATATTAAAATTTATTAATCTTTTATTATGATTTATGACTTGTATGGGTTAATGATATTTGATTTAATTGTTGTTTTGTTACTTATGAGATGAATTCCTTGATATTAGTACTTGTGTTTTAAATACTCTTGATATTACTACATGTGTTATATATAGTTATAAATTTTTTAATATTATTACATGTGATATATATAATTAAATTAAAAAAATTGACGTATCCTGGCCGTATCGTACCCTAAAAATTTGAAAATCTACGAATTTCCGCACCCGAATCGTATCGTATCTGCACCCCGCACTCGCACCCGTGCAACACATACAGGCAACCACTACATCACTTTCTTATTTTCTTAATATCTTATCTCTCTCGTTTTCCTTTCAGGCATAGAAAAACAAAAATATTCTGCGCTAAAAAAATATATTAAAAATATTATGAGTAAGCTAAAAACTAACCGCTCGTCTTCGTCTCAGCTCACAAATCTGTTTTCGTTCAATCCATGTTATATCTATTGCAACAGATTGCACAAAGCTCGAAACATAAGCTAAGTCAAAATTTGATTGTAGTATATTTTTTCGGGAATATAGTTTGTTTGTCCGCCGTATTTTTATTTTGATCCAGTTGACTTTTAAATTTGATTTTCGTCTTGTAATTTACAACTTTTTTAATTTTTAGTTCCACTGATCTTTAAATTTTAATTTTCTTCCTATAACTTAAATTAATCAAAATCGAAAAGTAATAAAAATATGTAAGTTACATGATGAAAATCAAAATTCAAAAGTCAAAGAGACCAAAAAAATTGAAAGTGTGAAAATTGCAGGACGAAAATAAAACTATAAAAGTTGATACGACTGAGAAGTGACAAAATCATAAGACAAAATATTGTGCACACCATTTTCACCGTACACCACTATTACTAAAATAATTCACACACACCTGTTCACTGTAAAACTGATTTTTTTTTTATAGACATACTCTTTAATAATATAAATCACACCCTTCAGTAATATAAGTCACACCCTTCAGTTATCACTACTATACCTTCTGCTATAATATAAATCACACCCTTCACTTTTATGAGTAATATTTTTTATAGTAAAAAAGTCACGCTCTTTAGAAGCTGAGACTTCTCTGCTTTTTTTTATGTCAAAATATTAATACAAACATGATTTCATGAGTAACTTTGTTTTATTATAAATCTTCTAAATTATACTCCATTTGAACACAACAAAATTATTTTTATTATAATATATTATGATAGGCAATGCATATCCTGGCCGAAGATTGTATTGTTGCATTATAAATTCTTTTTCCAGGATATGTAGACTATATATTTTAGAAAACACATGTCAAAAGAGGCAAGTGTGATTCATTTATTTATTTTTTTCATATATCATAATCATGAAAAACCATTAAATATGTTACATTGTTCTATGAAATTCATATATTTTATAATATAGCTAAATTAACTGTCTAGAAAAGCATATAGATCTGCGACCACACACACATAATCCATTTTCATCAGTTTTTATTATTTTGGACTCTGACTGAACATATCTTAAATTTGTTTGTATTGGCTTTGTACAATATCTAATAGCATATCTTTTTTCCTCGTTCAGCAATTTCCTCAGTATATATCTTTGTAACGACGAATTATAGTTAGCATATACCATTTCCTCGTTCAGCTGTGGCTGAAATATATACACAAAATTGAAATATATACAGGTATGATACTGTGACGATTTTTACTATTAAAAAGCAAAGACGTATTACATCAAATCTGTTGGGAAATTTGTATTTAGTTTTGATGGAAGTTCCAAAACAAGTTGTAGTAGGACCAGTCAGATCTGTTAGCTGATTGATGACTTAGAGTCAGATTAAGATGACCAGCTGAAATATATAGATAGCTGATGTAAAAGATAGGTCACATATTGAGGGGAACTCAATATGTATAGGTCAGGTTAAATTAGTCAGATGACCAGATAAGGTCAGATGATCAGAAGACTAAACAAGTCAGAAGACAAGAAGAAGTCAGATGATCAGGTGAAGACTGAAGACACTGAGACTCAGAGAAACCTGAAAACTCAGAGAAACCTGAAGACTCAGTAAGAAACCTGAAGACTCAGTATGACTGAAGACACTGAGACTCAGAGTAACCTGAAGATCAGAAGACTTCCAGAAGATCAAGAAGACCAGAAGACCTACATCAGCCAAGTCTGCAAATTGTGCTAAGACAATCTGCATCAGAAGACTTTAATCAGTAGGGTCGATCGCTTATCCGATCAAAGTCACCACACCGGTGTTAACCAAAATGGTACACCGCACCATACTTAATCTTTTTTACAAGAAGAATATCAAACGTTAATTGGACAAATACTGAAGAGTTGTACTCGTGAAGCCAATGAGAGAGCGACACGTGCACAAAAAGAGCTGACAATGCGGGATTCGACGCTGCGGAGACAAACGGCGCTAATCATGCCTTCGGCCATGCCGTAATTGGAAGCACGTCACATCAAATCATACAAACCTACCAAATATAGCCGGAAATTCAAATTGCTCTCCAACGACTCTTTGATTTCGAGATCTATAAATATGGGATTGTTCTTCAAAGTGAGCACGAAGACGGGAAATTATCAAGAAGCTCAAACTATAGCAAAGTTCCCGCACGAAGAACACAAAATTCGAAGATTATTTTTAAGTGTTCATCCCATTGTTCTTAGCATAGAAATCTCATCCTCTAGCTTTTGGCTACATAAACACTAGGATAGATTTCCAGTTGGAACCACAACAAATCTTTACCCAAACTCAAAAGTTAGGTTGAGTTTGTTCTGCAAGATTTCAGACTAGGGATTCTAGTTCTGATTTCTGGGATTGGTTGAGTGTGAACTCGATAAACATCTGTTGGGTGTTGGACTAACACATTAAACTAAGTCCAGTAGGTTAAGTTGGTTTAGTTGGTGCCCCTTGTGATAGAGAAGAGTGGACGTAGGACTGATTGTCTGAACCACTATAAAAATATTGTGTGCATTTACTTGCTCTTTACTGCTTTACACTATTACACACAACCGAGCTTAAAACTGCATACATATTCTGAGTTAATATCAGTCTGCACCAAGCAACTGATCTGATCAGCTTGACAGTTTAGTAAACTGATTGAAAACTGACTTGAGAATCTGATTTGATAAAACTGGTTTTTCACACGGGTACAAACTAGCTTCCGCACTATCAGTTAAACTGACGGATATCTAACTGATCTGCCCTCAGGCGCTCAGTAAGATCGAATATCAGTCCAAACTGATTCACTCGCACTCTGATCAGGCAAACTGCAATCACACCTGATCTGCACGAAAAAGTTTTCAGAAGTCTATTCACCCCTCCCCTCTAGACTTCTGCCCTCACGAAACTCGTTCGGGACCTACAAGTGGTATCAGAGCAGTGGTTCTACAGACCACTGGCTTTGAGTATCATCGGTTCTTGAGGAAGAACCTTTGTGGTCACTTGAACTGATATTGAAAAACCATTTCGAAAACTCATTCGTTTTCAAAAATCACGATCAACATGGATAATACCTCTGGTATGTATCATGATTTGCCTAAATTTTCCATTGATGAGTATGCAGACTGGACAATTTACATGAGCAATCATCTGGGATCAATAAGCGGCAGAATGATGGAAGTTATTGAACGAGGACCCATCATCATATATCATGACAACCCAGCTGTTGAAGGTGATCCAGATTTTGCAGTTGGAAGCCTTGTCAGAAAGAGTCATGCCCTGATGAATGCAGAAGAAAGAAAGTTGTACACTCTGGATACAATAGTCAGACATATAATCATGAAGATTATGGATAAGATAACCAAAGAAAAGATAAAGTATCTCAAGACAGCTAAACAGATGTAGGATACGCTTGCTGAGATGTGTGAAGGAAATGATCAGATTAAAGATAGCAGACTGCAAGCTGAACTGGTGAAATTCGAGAAACTTAAGATGCTGTCAAATGAAACCATCAATGAGCTCGATGGGAGAATCACCATGTCAGTCAACAAGCTACGAGAATTTGGACGAGAGATGTCAGATAAAGACATCAATTACAAGATCTTGAGATCTCTTACCAAGAAGTGGGACATGAAAGTCACGGTAATCAAGGATTGTCAAGATATTGCCAAGATGAAGTCAAGCAGCTTGTTCCTAAGTCTTAAAAGAGGGCAAGAAGAAGAAGACGAGCCGCCTGTTGAAGCCACACCCTCCACATCAAAATCAGTTGCATTCAAAGCAGCCAGTAGCAAATCAAAGGCTACTGAACCTGTTGGAAGCATTATAAGCCAAGCTGAACAGATTGCTTTGCTAACCAGGAAACTTGAAAAATCTAACATTCAACTTGGTAAGTATAGCAGATTTTACAGGGATTATCAAGACAGCAGAGGAAGAAATAGGAGGCCGGTGACGGATCTCAGAAGAACCAGATCGATGACCGGCGGATCACAGAGAAGATAAGAAAAGAGATGATCGGTCGATGAGAGAAGAAACAACAGATCCGAGAGAAGAAGTTCGACATAATCGAAAGGAAAGTCACCGACGATTCTGGAGACGGAAGTGACTCACCCGCGAAGAAGTTAGTGGATTGTGGATCATGCTTCAAGCGCGGAGAAATCGTCGCCACATTAAACGCCTGCACTAACTCCAAGAGATAGAGAAGAGAAGTTTTAATGTAAGAGAGCAATCTTTATAGAGACAGAAAAGCCATGGTTCCTGACACATCAGGAATCGATGATTCTTATCTGCCTTTTGAGGATTCAGGCTACTCATCAGTAGAGGACTTTTGTCTGATTAGCAACGTTGATGATTTCTACGACCATGATTGTAGGTCCCGAACGGGTTTTGTGAGGGTGGAAGTCTAGAGGGGAGGGTGAATAGACTTCCAAAACTTTTTCGCGATGGATCGGTGTGAGCTGACATTACCCGATCGAGTGTGAAGTGTATCAGTTTAGACTGATGTTCAATCTTACTGAGTGCCTGAGGGCAGATCAGCTTAATATCTGTCAGTTTAACTGAGAGGTGCGGAAGCTTGTTTTTACCCGTGTGAAAAACCAGTTTTATCAATTCAGATTCTTAAGTCAGTTTTCAACCAGTTGACTAAGGTGTCAATCGATCGATCGATCACTTTAGTGCAGATCGAGCTTAACTTAGAATATGTATGTTGTTTTAAAATCAATTGTGTGAATAGTGTAAAGCAATAAGAAAGCAAGTAAATGCACACAAGACTTTTTATAGTGGTTCAGACGAAACTCGTCCTACGTCCACTCTTCCCTTAACACAGGAGAATCTTAACCGAACTTAACCTGCGGGACTTATACCCCTCACAGGATGGCCGAGATGTTTACCGAGTTCCCACTCTATACAAACTTAATCTGCGGGACTTATATCCTTCAAAGGATGGCCGAGATGTTTACCGAGTTCACACTCTATACAAACTTAACCTGCGGGACTTATATCCTTCAAAGGATGACCGAGATGTTTATCGAGTTATTACTCTACAAACGTAACCTGCGGGACTTATATCCTTTACGGGATGGCCGAGATGTTTATTGAGTTCTCACTCTACAAACTTAACCTAACTTGCGTTTGGGTAAAGAATGTTTGAGGGTTCCATCTGGAAATCTATCCTGCAGACACAGTTGGTAACAATTTCATCTCTACCGAAAACCACTGTATCTGACTTGCCAGCCACTTCATCTATTGATCTCGTTGCTGAAGTAAAAGAAACTGTGGAGCAACATAGCAAAGAGATCGCTGAGGAGAAAAGGGATTTCTTGAAGCCGAGCTGTTGAGACCAGCAAATAAGGAGAACACGACGAACGTCAAAGCCTCCTATCTGAAGAGGAAATATCGCCTTCTTCTTGAAATTGTTCGAAGGTGATCATGTGCTCAACTTACTGACCTTTGACGCGGTCACTTCATACAAGATAAGTGTCATGGCTGCAATAATCAAGAAGGCTTCAGATATCGATTGGTTGGGTATGGTCAAAGCAAGACTGAGAAAAGACTTCGGGAAGTTCAAACTGACCCAGAGCAATGAAGTGTGCTTATCTTCCAAGTGCTCATTCATACACAAAATATATATCATTCACAAATAAGCCGCCATGAATTATGAATGGAACGAGAATGGAGCTAAGATTTACCAAGCAAAGCACAAGGCCATATTAGGCAAGGATGAGTCCCTACCCGACAAGCCGATGAGGATCCGACTTTATGTGCCCAAACCCAAGGGAGAAAAGAAAGGAAAAGATAAGGCAATCGTGCATTATCTCAAGTGCGCGAAAAGGTTGTTCCAGAGAAGAGGATGAAGAGGAAGGATCCGCCAAGAAACCCGGATGCTCGGGGAAACGTCGGAAGAGAGTCACATCTCCTTCGAAAATCGCTCCAAGTTCTCGCCAAGCCGCCTAAGCAGAAACGGAGGATCCGGATCGCAAGTAAGATCGACGAAGAGACAAAGAATCCGCCCGAGCAAACTATCGAGAAGTAAAGGGAAGAGCGGATGATCGCAAAGAAGGAGAGAAATGTCGAGGGATGTAAGTGGGAGCAATATGAGGAAGAATCACCATCTGATTCTCTGCCTCTCACCAAGATCTTCCAGAGAGCAAGATCGTCAACGCCCACTTCCAAATCACCATCACCCTCTCCTCAAAATCATCACCACCATCCTCTCCCCACAAAACCTTCTCACCCTCACCCTCACCTATCAGAACAACATCTCCCACACCACCAATCAATCAACCAGTTCAGGAAACTGAACACCCTCAACACGCTGAAAACGAATCTGAACCACAAATATCCCAATCTCCGATCAAGTCTCAAGAACCTGAGAGATCCGACAAGCGAGTGTCCATCTCTCATAATCCCTTCAACACCAAAACAGTGCTTGCTTCACCTGCTCCAGAGAGCCCCATCATAAGGATAATGAAGCAACAGATCAAGGAATATATGTTGGATCTATGCCCTGAATTGGATCAACATCCTGGCATCCAGCAACAGATAGAAGAGATAGTGTTCTGGAGGGATATCAGACTGAAGAGCATTGAAGAATTTCTAATTGTAATGACAACTCTGGGATCAGATTTCTTTGTAGACTTGGAGTTGAAATGTCTAAACAATGCTGGGATTGAAAGTGCTGTTGAATTGACATCTGATGATGATATCAGATGGTTGATTCACGAAAGGTTCGGAATTGCTGATAACAGGGAGGAAACCGTTCAACCTCCTACAGATCATGAGGGAGATGCCGATGAACCAAGAATGGGTGTTGCAGATGAGACCCGACTTGGCAAGGCTTCAACATCTGAACAGACTGCTACGATGAACTCTGATACCCTAGATCATTATACTCAGAAGATTCAGGATGGGATCAAGGCTGCATTTGAAGACAAATTCGCAGCTACCACAATGCAGATCAGATGAAGCGATTTGAAGATGAGCAAGCAAAACTAGTTGACAAGGAACGAAGTCACACAGTTGGGATGCATAATGCCATCCTTGCTGAGGTAATGCAACTAGTATATCCTCTTACTGAGAAGCTCAAACTCCAGTCTGACAAACTCTCAGTTCAGACAGAGATGCTCAATCAGACACATGTACTTTTGGAAAGTGTCCGGGCATCTCGACAAGACTAACAACCACTTGGATATGGGTTGGAAACATTTTCTAGCCTTCTACGTAAGCAAGCAAGACAGAAATCGAAATCGCTCTCGACGACTTCTACACACTGCACCTTCCGCCACCGATTCGGATCACTCCTCTTGTTGTTGAGGAACTCAGAGAGGAGATCTCACTAACAATTAATCGCTCGAACCAAGAAGATATCCAACCTCTTTTGATGAAACCAAAAAGAGAAGGAAAAGAGAATAAAAGAAGGAAGAAAAATGGAACCACGCTTGGTAACAATCAGATCTCTACCAAAAACCATCAGATTCGACTTGCCAACCATTTCATCTATTGATCTCGTTGTCAAGTAAAAAAAAACGCGGGAGCAACATAGCAAAGAGATCACCGAAAGGTAAAACCGCTCTTTCAGAGGTTACCGCCAGAGTCGACAAAATTGAAGACTTTTCTTCGCTCATTCGAAAAAGAATGGAAATCGGTGATCGGGCCAAGAGCCTTGAACTCGCTAAGAAATTTAGTGAAGAAGATTTAACAAGATGAACCGAGCAAACTCTCGAGGAGGAAGAAAAAGGCAAAGGCAAGATGGCAAAAAGAATCGGAAGATCGAGACAAGGCCAATCACTTCCACCAAAAAGCGGATGACTCTGAACAAGTTCAAGAGCGCATAAGAGAGAGAGAATAAGAGAGGCCGCCATCAAGAAGCGTAATCTTAGCAGAGGCTACGGATCGAACATTGCTTACATCCGAAGGAAGAGGAAGAACGGTTCGCAGCAGGAGGAGATTGCTTGGGAGAAGAATGCCATTCCCAAGACTGTTAAAGGCATCCTCAATGTACGGCAAGATCTCGCTTCTTAATGGGATCGATCGGAGGAGAATGGTTATGTGGACGTCTACATCCCGGAGAAGATTCCAATTCATCAAGATCGATCGAAAATGATGATGAATTTTGAATCGGTTAGAAACAAAGTATCCGGACTTCTACCAGAAAGTGATGAAAGAAGGCAAGATCATGTCACTAATACCGTAAGCTCCACCTTTGAACTACTCCTTCCACTCAAGGCCCGCGGACAACAAGCTAGATCCCGTTAAATTTAAGAATATCTACTATGGATTGGTCAAAAACGAGGAATCCATAGAAAAGAAGAAATTTGGACAAGCTAATGCAAAGGATGTGACAGGATGTTTGGCATCCCCAAAGAGTCAAGAAATGTTCAAGTACACATGAAGAAGACATCTTTGAATCGGATGATAGGTACGCTTTACATGTATTCTATAATGCACACACCTATCTCGAATGAAATATTCCATCTCATCGATTCTAAGACAACATCTCATTGTCTTCCGAGGTATGTGATCGTTTACATTATCTACATTTCCATTCATGGTATTTGTTTTTTCGATTAAGTGTTTTGGTTCCATCAAAAAAGGAAATTGTTGGGAAATCAGTAATTTAATTTTGATGGAAGTTCCAAAACAAGGTTGTAATAGGACAATCGGACACATTGGTGATCGATGACTTAAAATCGATTAAGATGACCGGTGAAATGTATAGATAGTCGATGTAAAGATAGGTCACATATTGAGGAACTCAATATGTATAGGTCGTCGAAGTATCGGATGACCCGGATAAGGTCGGATGATCGAAGACTAAGCACAAATCGAAGACAAGAAGTCGAAGAAGATCGGTGAAGACAGAAGGAAGACTCGGATGAACTCGAAAACTCGGATGAACTCAAGACTAGATAGACATCAAGACTCGGGGATGAACTCAAGAGTCGATAAAACTCAAGACTCAAAGAACTAACCCAAGACTCAAGATGATCGAATACCGAGGCTCAGAGACACCAAGATCAAAAGACCTAAAGACCTACATTCAAAAGTCTCTGCGATTAAGCTAAGACAATATGCATCGAAGACTCAAACAAAGTAGATCGATCGCCATTCGATCAAGTCACCACACCGTGACAATCAAAAGATACACCGCATAAGATGAATCTTCTACAAAAGGAATATCAATCGCCTAATGACAAATTTCGAAGTCCGCGGGCTGGGCGAGAGAAAGCGACACGCACAAAAAAGAGCCGATTAATGCGGGATACGACGCTGCCGGACAAAAAACGACGCTTAATCATGCCTACGGCCACGCCGATAATCGGAGCACGTCACAATCATATCCTACAACCTACCTAATATAGCCCGAAATTCAAATTGCTCTCCAACGGCTCTTTGATTTCGAGGTCTATAAAATGGGATTGCTCGAAGGAAGGAAAATAGGACCAACAAGTGAGAAACCACATCACATGAACTATTGAGCAAGCGGAACAACAACATTCACACAAGCAAATTCAAGAAGAATTTCCGCTCGAAGAACACCATAGTTGAAGATTATTCTTAGAGTGTTCATCCCATAGTTCTTAGCAAGAAATCATATCCACTAGCATTTTGGCTACCTAAAATACCAGGATAGATTTCCAGTTGGAACCCTCAAACATTCTTTACCCAAACGCAAGTTAGGTTAAGTTTGTAGAGTGAGAACTCAATAAACATCTCGGTCATCCCGTAAAGGATATAAGTCCCACAGGTTACGTTTGTAGAGTGAGAACTCGATAAACATCTCGGCCATCCTTTGAAGGATATAAGTCCCGCAAGTTAAGTTTGTATAGAGTGTGAACTCGGTAAACATCTCGGCCATCCTTTGAAGGATATAAGTCCCGCAGGTTAAGTTTGTATAGAGTGGGAACTCGGTAAACATCTCGGTCATCCGTGAGGGTATAAGTCCATGAAGTTAAGAGTTGTGTTAAGGGAAAAGAGTGGGCGTGGGGCCGGGTTTAAATGCGAACCACTATAAAAAGTCTTGTGTGCATTTACTTGCTTTCTTATTGTTTTACACTATTCACACAACCGAGTTTAAAACAAAGATACATATTCTAAGTTAAGCTCGATCCGCAAACCAAGCAATCGATCGTCAGATTGACACCTTAGTCAACTGGTTGAAAACTGACTTAAGAATCTGAATTGATAAAATTGGTTTTTCACACGGGTAAAAACAAGCTTCCGCACCTCTCAGTTAAACTGACAGATATCGTCGATCTATCCTCGGGCACTCAAGAAGATTGAACATCGATCTAAATCGATACACTCGCACTCGACGGGTGTCATAGATTCACACCGATCCGCACGAAAAGTTTTGGAAGTCTATTAAAAACTAAATTACAGATTTCCCAACAATGATGATCTGATATTCTCTTCAGATGATGAAATATGTCTGATGGCTAAGGAGAAAGACCAATCTGAGGTAACTTCTAAACCTTCTGCTATTTCAGTTTCCACACTAGCTATAATTAGCACACCCGCTGGAGAGATTGACTTGCGGCTCTTATTTCGAGCAATTACTTGATGATCTCTAACGCGAAGAGACAACTTATACAATAGTGGAAGTTTTCAAAAAACGATAAGCTAAGGATAAAAATACTCACTTTTGTTAAAGAGAATGTTTCAAGAAAGATTTAACCGAAATCGGTGAAGGCCTTTCGAAGATGGTAATCAAGAACCGAAGTTCGAAAGTTAAATCTTCCGATCGGGGAGAAGCAGATTAAAGGACAGCTAGCAATCAATAAACAACAAGTTGATGATTTTAAAATCCTACAAGCTAAGTTTGATGAACTCTTCCGACTACACGAGAAATAAAAAATCTATCGAGGATAGTTTACGAAGAAAATAGAGGTTTTTCACTTAAATCTTCAAAAATCGTTCGGGATATGAACAACTATTTTCGAACGCCAACTAATAAGAAGGGAATTGGGTATGAAAACCCTTCTACATCCTCAAAAAGCCCGATTTGGTTCACTTCAAAAAGGTGTAATCAAACGAGTTTCGATATAGATACACAAAAAGCAAAATATGTATCGATAAGGAAAAAAAGACCATCGAACAAGTAACGACAAGTGCCTGTCGGAAAGGAACAAAAATGGACCCTAACCGATTAAGCATCACCGATGAATCAAAGAAGAACCCGGTTCCCGAAGAGACCTCAACTCGATCGCCATTAGGTATCGGAGAGACGACACAGTAAAAAGGAAATTTAATCTGAAACCTAATCTGGGTCAGTTGCCTAACAAGCAAGCTAAAGGTAAACTGCCAAGACCATTTATGCCAAAAAGATATGAATCTTTTAATGGTAGCGATCATGATCTACCCTTACAATCGAGACCTAGGCATTGCACTTTGAGCCCCATTTGGGTTAAAAAGAAGACAAACTATAAGGAAAAATCTCAAGTCTTCGATTCAACTCCAAGGCTCGCATTTAATAATCATACTAATCAGAATGCATATAAAGAGATGTATGATTATGTTGATGTTTATGGGAGACAAATCAGGCCTTCTGAACTATCTGATTACAATAGAAGTGTCCTGTTTGTATGGATCCCTAAAACCAACTCTAACCCCTCAGGACCCAATCCTAAAGGGGTACTTAAAGCCTGACTTGATTGCAGGTTTGCGTGGGTTTGGCCAACAAATGAGGTGTACAAGCAACTATCTGGTACATCGATAGTGGATGCTCAAGGCACATGACTGGAAGCAAACATCTCCTTAGCTCTTACAAAGAACAAGAAGACCCACGTGTACTCTTTGGAGATGATAACTTTGGTTTTACCAAAGGATTCGGAACCTTGGAGAATGATGATGTACAAGTTACTGGAGTCTCGTATGTCGAAGGTTTAAAGCATAACCAATTATCAGTATCACAATTCTGCGACAACGGACTCAATGTTGAGTTCTCGAGTGATCAATGTACTATAAGGAATCGAGCTACTCAACAGATCTTGCTAACTGGTTCAAGGAAATGAACGATTTATACAACAAATTGGAACAGTTGTCCAAGAAATGCATGCCTGATTGTTAAGAGTTCTAAAAGTAGCAGTTGGCTCTGGCACAAAAGAATGAGTCATCTGAACTTTAAAACTCTTAACAAGATAACAAGGATGTCTTTGGTTGAGGGACTTCCAAATGAGGTATTCTCTAAGGATCAGACATGTGAAGCATGTCAGAAGGGAAAACAGGTTAAAGCCTCATTCAAGAGGAATACCCGGACCAAAGATCCGATGAAGTATTGCAATCGCTTCATATGGATTTATTTGGACCGATTACACCGGTCGATCTCGGAGGACTTAAATATACTCGTAATCGTGGATGATTATTCCAAGTTTACGGGTTGTATTCTTATATAAGAAGAATGAGACAACAACAAAGATACCGAAAGTTGCTCAAGAAACTACAAAACGAAAAGCGGTGTCGAAGATAGTGAAAATCGGACGGATAGAGGTACAAAATTTCGAACTCTTTTATTCTTGATTTTTGCACTAAGTTTGGTATCTGAGATGAGATATCACCAAAAGAACGCCACATCGAATGGAGTATGAGAATGGAGAAGCGGAGAAATAGAACACTCAAGGGAAGTTCGCCGCTATATTAGTTGAACATGCAACACCAAGCCGTTTGGGCGAAGCCATCAATCTTTCGTATGCCACACTCCGTAACAGATGTTCTCGACTAAGGCTCACTACAAAACACCCTATGAACGCGTGGAATGGCGTAAAACCTCGTGTTTCTTACTTCCATGTTTTTTGGGTGCAAGTGTTTCATACACAACAATGGGAAGAGTCAGTTGAAGACTTTTGAGGCCAAGTCAGATGAGGGTATATTCTTAGGATATTCCTCATCCAGCAAGGCTTTCAGGGTTTACAACAGGCGAACTCTAGTTGTGGAAGAAACACCTCATGTGGTCTTTGATGAGACATCTTCTGAACAAGAGAAAGCTTCCTCAAAACAAGCAGTACCAGATCAACCGGTACCTGATGCACAGAAAATGGATCAGCTAAGTATCAAGGAGAAAACATCTGAACACGTAATAAAGTGTATATTTCGAACTTGATCTTTGGCGATTCACCAGTCAATCGAATCCTAAGGTACGCACAACTGCTAATGAAGAAGTTCGCATACCGAGACAAGATCAACCAACCATTTGGTTCAGGGGGAACACCTGAAGTTCCTACGGACAGACATCAACACATGATGAGTCCAACATCAGCTGAGACATGTCCATATCAAGTGAATCATATTTCTGCATCACTCCCAATCTCTAGTAATGAACTACTATCTGAAGAGGATGATGTTCTCCAAACAGATGCACATCAGAAAAAAAGGACCTGGATAAATAGTCATCCAACTGATCTGATCATCGGAGACACATCTGATAGATTCAAAACTAGACATCAGATTGATGAAAGTGCCATGTATTGTTGTTATCTGTCCTTGAAGGAACCAACTGAAGTACAGGAAGCTCTACAAGATGCAAGTTGGATTCTAGCCATTCAAGAAGAACTGAAACAATTTGAGAGGAATCAGGTTTGGAAACTAGTGGACAGACCAATTCATCAAGACGTGATTGGCACAAAGTGGGTATTCAAGAACAAGAGAGATGAGAATAATGTCATAACCAGAAATAAGGCAAGACTTGTTGCTAAGGGGTATTCACAATCAGAAGGAATTGATTATGATGAGATCTTTGCACGATCGCCTCGCTTTAGACGCGTCATTCATTTGTTTTGGCATATATCGCCTACAGAGGGTTTATTGTGTATCGGATGGATGTAAATAGTGCATTCTTAAAGCGGGGTACTAAATGAGGAAGTTTATGTTGAACAACCTCCGGGCTTTGAAAAAAGGCAACCAGTGTACCGTTTAAAAAAAAGCTCTTTATGGTTGAAACAAGCTCGCCGAGCTTGGTATGATACATCTCTCGGTTCTTGATAGGCAAACGATTTCACTAAAGGAATAGTGGGATGTAACCTTATTCGGATAAAAGATGGAGAAGATATTACGATGGTTCAGATTTATGTGGGACGACATCATCTTTGGATCTCCCAACAAGAGCTTATGTGAAAAGTTGACAAGTTGATCAAAGAGGAAGTTCGAGATGTCCATGATGGGTCGGATGAATTACTTTACGGGTTTACAAGTTAAGCGAGTACGAAGGGATATTCATCTGCAGCGTAATCTCTTAGGAATTTGTTGGCAAAGTTTGGAGTTCGAGAATAGTAGGAAGCCAAAATTCCTATGATATTTGGATTCAAGATGGATCCAGATGAGGATGGTCTAAAACTAATCGAGAAAAGAATATAGGGCTCTCATTTGGATCTTTACTATGTCGATCGCCAAAGAGACCGGATATCACTTTTGAAGAGGTGTATGTGCGATTTCGTGCAAATCAATGAAAAGCCATCCGGAAGCGACTAAGCGGGTTCTTAAGTATCGAAGGGACAATAAACCTTGATTTATTTTACCCATCGATGATAATCTAGAGCTTAGTGGGTATTCTCGATTCGACACGGAGGTTGCGTAATCGTGAAGTCAACCTCGGTACATGTCGGTTCTTAGGTAGTAAAATCGATCTCTTGGTTTCAAAAAAAGCGGACATCGATTTGCGGCATCTACTATTGAAGGAGAATATATGGTAATTGCGGGAAGTTGTTGTTCCCAATCGCTCCGCTAAGTCGGCGGTGAGGATTACAACATTTTAGCTAAGAACGCACCTATATTCTCGTGACGATAAGAGTCTTTATTGCAATCACTCGTAATCTTGTTCTACATACAAGATGCAAGCATGTGGATGTCAGACATCATTTTATCAGAGATCATGTTGAAAAGAAGAATATCATAATGGAAAAGATCCATACTGATAAACAGAAAGCTGATATTTTAACTAAGTTTACTACCGAGATCGATTCGAGAGAATTATGCAATGAGCTAGGCTTACGGATCTCGAGAGAAAGTGCACCGTAAATGTTTGGTGGAATGGTCTCAAACCGGTTGGTTAAGAGACTAACCGGAGTTAAACCGATCGTAAGATTAGAATCTCAACCGATCGAAGAAAAATCGAAATTAGAAGATCGCACAAGGAAATCGGACAATCGATTAAGATTAATCGATTAAGGGAACTAATCAGATTGAAAGGTTATACTTTATAAGTCGATTAAGCTACGGTCAACAAGTAAATTGTATAAGTTTAAGGCTAAAAATCACATAAGTAAGTAGAGGTAACACAACAATGAAATAATAGAACTTTTCATTGATAAGGACCCAGAGGTCAGATTTACATTACAAGTTACAAGTACAAAAGGACCCGGAGGTCAGTACATAAACCATAAACCATAAGCATAACCCTAGGAAGGGGGGAGAGAGGCTTTAAAGATTTTAGAGCCTGATGCTCTCATTCTCCCCCGATCCTAAAAGGGGCGTGAGAGGCTTTAAGATAATCCTGGGCCACCCTCAGAGCTTCGGAGTGAGGAGCGAGAGCGGCCTTGAAGGATTTCTAAGCCAGGAGCCCTTAGACCTGAAATCAATGGGCTCTCCAGTTGTTAAATGCGACAAAAGTGCAAAAGATGAAGTCAAAAGACCATCTTGTCACTAATGTCGCATGCAAATATTGAGTTTGATATACGAAGATCAGTTATTGTCTAATCCAGACCGTATACCAAACCCATGTTTTGTATCAGACTGAGTCTGTTGATGCTAATTCCGTCATCTCGATAGGCACACAAGGTGCATATGGTTAGAAGAAGTGTCTTCTCATTTGCTATAGCAGATCCGCCGCCTCGGTGGTTGAGAAGCTTTGCAATAATTGTATGTGTAATCTTCGATGACGACGAAAGCAGTGTTAAGGAACACACAGGGTTGATTTGAGAAGCTGAAATCATTTGAGAAGGGTTAAAGGCTTTTGCCGGAAGTTTCACCGGAAATAAGGGATTCATCGGAAATCATGGAGTATAAGCTAAACACAAAGGATGAATGGTTTATGTTGTGTTGTTTGCCTAAAACCCCAAGCCAATTTATAGGAGAAAGGTAGGGGTATAGGTGCAAATTTATTTTCTCAAAGATCCTTAAGAGAAATTTGCATCGACAACGCGTAAGGAACACGCAACAGATGGTTGGATGAGTTGACGGTGTGAGTAATCACAACGTATCTATACCATTATTACGGAGTGTCAAATCGCGCCGATTTGGGAATCGAGACAACTTTTTGACTCCCCGAAGTAAATATTTTGGCGGGAGTATGACTTAAATGCCTAGGAAACGTGAACTGAATAGAAGAAGACTGGAGGATGAAGAGGATCAGATAAGTGGATCAAATAAGTATCGGATTAGATCAAACAGGAATCTGATCAGATGAGTGGAATATTGTTGGGAAATGCTAAGGTATAGGCTACCATCAGTAAGGTCAACAATAATCAAGTCAACTAGATCAGATCACAGTGGTAACTGATTGATTACAATATAAATCAGTCAGATACGTTTCTTATTTATCCCTTTTCTGATCATCTTATATGCATTATTTAAAATAAATTGGTTTTTACTCTGTTTTCTTTTAACTTTGTGACGAATGCACTGCAAAACATTAAATGCGGACATGGGAATATGTATTTAATGTGTTTTATTGCGAATTTTCGAGTCCAAAATACGAGAAGACTACTTTTCTCAACCGTGCGATTAAAACACTTTTCGGCCGACTAATCTCAACCATTGATTTCAAAACACGGACACTTGAGTACTTATGGGAAGTTGTGAAAGAGGTTTCCCTCGCATAATATAAATCCAAATCTTTCTCAGAAAACCTCTTTCCACTCCTTCGTCTTCTCAGTTTCTTAAAAGATCAAACTCTCAAAACCTTCAGAAATTATTTTCCAAAATCGATTGATTCTATTTTCACGATTTTTCAATCCTACGAATCAATATCTGGTAATTTTTCTTTTAAGTACTGCATAATTTCAATCATAGTGGTTATTAGGTTTACAAATCGTGCTGCTATGTGTCTGTAATTTATATCTGCATCGATCTATATGCTTATTTGCTTGATTCATGCTCAGATTGATGGTTTGACTGAGTTTATTGAAATAATTTACTCAAACTAATATCAATTTGTATATCATACAGAAATGACACATCTTGTTGCACGAAAGGGCCAAGGGAAAAAGTTCTGCAATTTCGCATCAATGAAAAAGGATATCATTGATGAGAAATATGTAGTATTCTCGGTCACCTCAGATCTGAATCATTTGAAATTTTCGAGTGCCTACGGCGTGTGGTCTTGAACAATATTGCTCTAGACATCGTAACATAGTCCACACTCACGAAAGCCCTAGAATTTTTCAGATAATCTCGTATGGGACGAGGACATTGATCTTCGATTTGATTTCTTCCGTTGGAGGATTGGAAGTACGAGTCTCGAATGATGATCTTCAGAGGATCTTTGGTCTTACTCGAGGAAGCATCAACCCGTAAAACCTACACAACCGATGTGGAGAGAATAACTTTCTTGAAGCCGAGAAATTTGCCAGCCAAACAAAAGGAGAATACAATGAATGTCAAAGTTTTCTTACCGAAGAGGAAATATCGCTTCTCTTTTGAGATTGTTCGGAAGGTGATTTGCGGCTCAACCTCTGATCTTAACGCCACCTCTTATAAGATTAGTGTCATGACTGAAATCATCAAGAAGGCATCCGATATGGATTGGTTGGGTATGTTCAAGGCAAGACTGCGGAAAGACTCGGGAAAGTTCGATCTGACCGAGAGGAATGAAGTGTGCTTATCTTCCAAGTGCTCCTTCATGCACAAAATCTCAATCATTCTATCAGACAAGCTGCCAAATAATTATGAATGGAATGAGAATGGTGCGAAGGTGTACCAAGCAAAGCACAAGGCCATCTTAGCAAAGATGAGTCTCATGCCGCGGTCGATGAGGATCCTACTCCCTATGTGCCCAAACCAAAGGGAGAAAAGAAGGGAAAAGAAAAGGTAGCTGCATCTTCGATACAACCAGAAGCGCAGGGAACGGCCATTCCAGAGAAGAGGTTGAAGAGGAAGGAACTGACCAAGAAACCAGATGCTCAACGGAAACGTCAGAAGAGAGTTACTTCTCCTCTGAAGACTGCTCCTAGTTATGTTCACCAAGTTCACAGAACGAAGGATCTGATTCAGTTGAATCGAAGGAGGATGCTTGATCGGCCTCGAGCACACCGCAAGTGGAATTAGGGACGAAAGCAGATGCTCGAATGGAATGAGAGAGAACTGCTAAAGAAACCAAGTGGAGATTATGAGGAGAATCACCATCCGATTCTCTCGTTTCTCACCAAGATCTTCCGTAAAGAAAGATCACCTACACCCACTTCCAAATCACCATCACCCTCTCCTCAAAAATCATTATCTCCACCACCCTCTCCCCACAAAATTTTCTCACCCTCACCTCCACCAAAATCTCCCACTCCCCCAACCATTGAACCTGTTCAGGAAACTGAACCCCCTCAACAAGTGGAAAATGAACCTGAACCACAAATGTCCCCACCTCACTCCCAATCTCCAGAAAAGATACCAGAACCTGAGAGATCTGACAAACGTGTGTCCATCTCTCACAATCCCTTCAACACCGTAACCGCGGCTTTGCTTCTTCGATTCTCGAAAGCCCGATCATAAGAATTATGAAGCAACAAATCAAGGAGTATCTGGCTGGACGCGTTCTCGAGTTGGATCAACACCGCATCCAAAGACCAGATAGAAGAGATTGTGTTCTGGAGGGATATCAGATTGAAAAGCATCGAGGAGTTTCTGATCCTCATGAAATCTCTGGGCACTGACTTCTTTGTAGATCTGGAGATGAAGTGCTTGGAGAGTGCTGGGATTGATAACGTTGTTGAATTGGCCTCTGAAGATGATATCAGATGGTTGATTCATGACAGTTCGGGTTCGATAATAGTGGGGAGATCAGACAACCTCCTACAACTCTTGGAGGGAGGAGCCGATGAACCAAGAATGGGTCTTTGCAGATGAGACCCAGCTTGGCAAGGCTTCAACATCTGACCAGACTGCTATGCTGAGCTCCGATACCCTAGATCTTAGTACTGAGATGATTCAGGATGGGGTAAAGGCTGCTATTGAAGAGAAATTCACAGCTCTCACAGCAGATCTGATGAAGCGGTTTGAAGAAGAGCAAACAAAACTGGTTGACAGAGAAAGGAGTCTCACAGTTGAGAAACTCACACAGATGCACAATGCCATCCTTTCTGATGTGATGCAACTAGTTAATCCTCTTGCTGAGAAGCTCACTCTCCGGTCCGATAAACTCAAAGTTCGCATGCATATGCTCAATGAAACACGTGGTTCTCTATCGAAAATGTCAGGCATCCTCGAGAAGACCGACAACCACATGGATATGGGTTGGAAGCATTTTTAACTTTCTACGTAACGCAAAGAAAGGATATCGAATTTGCTCTCGACGCTTTCTAACTCCTCAAGACCTTCGTGAATCGCCGGATCACTCTCTCTTGCTGAGGAACTCGGCGAGATGTCACCATAGTTTATTGCTTTGAATCGCGAGGGAAAGGTCCAACCTTTTTGATGAAACCAAAAAGGGGAAGGACAAGAGAAAGTAGAAAAAATGTACATAGATGGTAACTATCAAGGTTTTTACCAGACACCATCAGATTCGACTTGCTCAAGCCACTCCATCTACCGATCTTGTTCTTTGAACTAAAAGAGAATTTGGAGCAACATAGCAAAGAGATCATCGAGCGTAAGATCGCTTCTTTTCGGATGTTATTGCCAGAGTCGATAAAATTGAAGACTTCTCTTCTTCAGACATCAAAGGATGGTCGATGATCAAAGCCAAGAGTCTTGAACTTGCGAAGAAACTTGTGAAGAAGATGGTTCGAAAGCAGACTCAAGAGAAAAAGAAAAAGGCAAGATGTTGAAAGTTCTTCTTTGGGTTCAGAGACAAGGGCAATTATCCGCTACCAAAGCCGGATGTCTCTGAACAAATTCAAGAGCAAAACCAGATAGAGGATAAAAGAGGGCCGCCATTAAGAAGCGAAGCCAGAGGAAAAGGAACTAAACATCGTGATACATCCGGAAGGAAGAGAAAGAACGGCTGCAAAGAGAGGAGATTGCTTGGGAAGAGAAAGCCTTTCCGGCACGATTAAAGATATCCTTCGGTCCCGGCCAGATCCGCTTCGAACGGGATCGATCGAGCGTAATGGTTGTGTGACGTGTACATCTTGGAGATAATTCCGATTCATCAAGACCAGACTGAAAATGATGATGAATTTGGAACTGGTTAGAAACGAAGTACCCACACTTCTACCAGGTTGTGATGAAGGAAGGGAAGATCATGTCTCTGATACCTGAAGCTCCTCCATTTCAACAACTTCTTCCACCTTTGCGTCCAGATAACAAGCTCGATGCTCTTAAATTCAAGGATGCCTACTATGGATTTGCTGACAAAGGAAGGATCCATAGAAGAGAAGATCTGGACAAGCTAGTGCAAATGATGTACAAGATGTTTGGTATCCCCAAAGAACTTCAGAGGTTCAAGTACTGCTGAGGAAGACAACTTGGAATCAGATGATAGGTACGTTTTATGTATTCTGTAATGCACACACCTATCTGAATAAAATACTCTCTCTCTCTCTGATTCTAAGACAACATCTCATTGTCTTCTGAAGTGTGTACTGTGTTACATTATCTGCATTTCAATTCATGTTATCTATTTTTCGGATTAAGTGTTTGGGTTCCATCAAAAATGGGGAAATTGTTGGGAAATTTGTATTTAGTTTTGATGAAAGTTCCAAAATAGATTGTAATAGGACCAATCAGATCTGTTAGCTGATTGATGACTTAGAATCAGATTAAGATGACCAGTTGAAATGTATAGATAGCTGATGTAAAAGATAGGTCAGATATTGAGGGGGAACCCAATATGTATAGGTCAGGTTAAATTAGTCAGATGACCAGATAAGGTCAGATGATCAGAAGACTAAACAAGTCAGAAGACAAGAAGAAGTCATATGATCAGGTGAAGACTAAAGACACTGAGACTCAGAGAAACCTGAAGACTCAGAGAAACCTGAAGACTCGGAGAAACCTGAAGACTCAGTAAGAAACCTGAAGACTCAGTATGACTGAAGACACTGAGACTCAAAGTAACCTGAAGATCAAAAGACTTCCAAAAGATCAAGAAGACCAGAAGACCTACATCAGCCAAGTCTGCAAATTGTGCTAAGACAATGCAGATCGAAGACTTTAATCGTAGGTCGATCGGTTATCGATCACCACACCGGTGTTAACCAAAATGGTACACCAGAGCATACGAATCTTCTACAAGAAGAATATCAAACGTTAATTGGACAAATACTGAAATGTTGTACTCGTGAAGCCAATGAGAGAGCGACATGTGCACAAAAAGAGCTGACAATGCGGGATTCGACTCTGCGGAGACAAACGGCGCTAATCATGCCTCCGGCCACGCCGTAATTGGAAGTAAGTCACATCAAATCCTACAAACCTACCAAATATAGCTGGAAATTCAAATTGCTCTCCAACGACTCTTTGATTTCGAGGTCTATAAATATGGGATTGCTCTTCAAAGTGAGCACGAAGACGGGAAATTATCAAGAAGCTCAAACTATAGCAAAGTTCCCGCACGAAGAACACAAAATTTTAAGATTATTTCTAAGTGTTCATCCCATTGTTCTTAGCATAGAAATCTCATCCTCTAGCTTTTGGCTACATAAACTCTAGGATAGATTTCCAGTTGGAACAACAACAAATCTTTACCCAAACTCAAAAGTTAGGTTAAGTTTGTTCTGCAATATTTCAGACTAGGGATTCTAGTTCTGATTTCTGGGATCGGTTGAGTGTGAACTCGATAACATCTGTTGGGTGTTGGACTAACACATTAAACTAAGTTCAGTCGGTTAAGTTGGTTTAGTTGGTGCCCCTTGTGATAGAGAAGAGTGAACGTAGGACCGATTGTTTGAACCACTATAAAAATCTTGTGTGCATTTACTTGCTCTTTACTGCTTTACACTATTACACACAACCGAGCTTAAAACTGCATACATATTTCGAAAGTTAATATCACCGCACCAAGCAAATCGATCCGATCGTTTTGACAGCGATTTAGTCAACTGATTGAAAACTGACTTGAGAATCTGATTTGATAAAACTGATTTGTCACACGGGTACAAACTAGCTTCCGCACTATCAGTTAAACTGACGGATATCTAACTGATCTGCCCTCAGGCGCTCAGTAAGATTGAATATCAGTCCAAATTGATTCACTCAAGACTCGATCAAAGTAAACCGCAATCACACCGATCAAGCACGAAAAAAATTTTCGTAAGTTTATTCACCCCCCCTAGACTTACGCTTCATTTTAAACCCGTTCGGGACCTACAAAATCAATATAAACAAAATTGAATAACTTTCCCCATCATCATGGATCAGCATTGCATTATTACCATTGTTAACAGCCCGTTGGGGCTCGGCATTTGTAGCAAGACACGCCCCAGCAGCCTGCATACCAGCAGGAGTGCCAGATTTCGAGGTATCCGGCCCCAGACTCACATCAGAAAACGTATCAGTTGGCCTACCAAAGTAATTCATCCTAACACCAGGCTCCAAAAAACCAGAAAAAGCATGATTAACACTCGAAAATGCAGGAAAACCATGAAAAATGGGGAGTCCCATGTATTCTGCACAGCAGCAGGTATTATGTTCGCACCAGCATTATCAGGCCCAAATTTCGTGAACCAGACATCGCAGAATTAGAAGGAAATTTTGAACCAGATAAAGCACTATTCAACATAACAGCAGGTACAACCCTATTACCAGACCCAATCGAAGCTATCCCAGGCAATGAACCAGTATTCGTATTAACAATCCCCGTCGAATTCGTAGGCAAAATAGCAAAGTTCGAGTGCTAATCAGAAACAATACCAGAGTTACCCTCTACACCAGACTTACCAGTCGAGATACCAGACTCGGGCAACCCACTCAAATTCAATTGAAAATCAGGAAAATTACCAGAAAAAGTGCGCAGCATGTTACCTGATACAGCCCCTACACCTGACGCAGATGGTGCTCTGTATGCCTCCGACGGAGTAGGCAGGGCCACGTGCAGCGGCGAATCGAGGGTTTAAGAACATATGCAAATGATTGTTTTGATACTCCATTACCAAGGGTCACCAACTCATTTTTAGCATTACTACCAACCTGACCAGCCTGCTGGGGACTTGCAGCAGCACCATCAGGCTGTTTTGTATCCACCAGACCCGAATTCAACACCACACCATCTGAGTTATGCAATGTACTATGCAAACCAGCAACAGGAAACACAAAATCAGACCCAGAAACATCCCTAATTGACAAACCAGTAGGAGGAAACACGGAATCAGATACAGGGGCAGCCCCAGTTGGAGGGCAAAAGTACAGAGTTCGAGCAATTACCAGGAATCGGCGGAGCAGCATTCGAGCCCGAACCCGTAGCAGCAGCACGGGCCTCATCCAGCGTGGGGAATTCTGAATAACTTAGTGAGGATTCATCCCCCCTCCGTTCGTCAATTCCAGAAATCACGCGTGAAGACCAGGCATCCCAGGGATTGGGCGAGGCAATGACGCGGTGAGGGCTGCGGATATCGACTGGGGGGCAGACGGCATCGACACCTGCTGGAGGTCGGCCTCCGTCGCAGGTCTCGTCTCGAATGTGGGTTTTAGGGCATCGGTGTCTCGGAGAAGAAAATCCACAATTTTGGGGTCTGAGAGTCTGGAAATAAGCCAGCTAAACGCTTGGGAAACCTCAATCGACGCCATGGGTGGAGAGGCGGCCAGGCCGCCGCTGGCGGCGGGCGAAATCAGCGAGCGGCGAAGACAATTTTTTTTTTCACACAGTGCATCGTGAAATCGCACGCAGTACCCAGAGAGGATTATTTTTCTCTAGTTCAGAACATTTTAGGAATTATTTAATTCGTATAAATATATATATATATTTTTAACGTTTGATTAACAGCGTGTTCGGGACACGCGAGTTGGACGGAAGTTTCAGTCGTGGGATCAAAAGTCAAAAAAATTTTCAACCTTTATGATAAAAAAGTGTAAAGATTTTGACCAAAACCGCGAAATGAAAAAGGCGTTTCGTGGAAAAAAAAATGCAAAAAACTCTTTTGTTTTATGGCCACTTGTCCATTTATCAAAAGCAAATGTATATATTCATTACACCTCATAGTACACCTGTCTTTATTTGGCTGCAATCATCACTATTCCTTTAATTTTATATATTCACCACAAAAAGATAAGTAATTTAAAGCGGGTGTTAGAGAGAGTTTTAATGAGTGATAACACTTTAGAGAGGATTTTAACTAGGGAGAATATTCCTCTCTAAAATGTGCGTTGGGAACCAGTTAATGAGGGATTTTTAAACCCTCGTTAAATTAACGAGGGCTTTGGTTAGAGACTAACCCTAGTCCATTGTAAAATTCGGAAGATATCATGCCATTAATCAATCTTGGACCATGCATCCAGCGTAAACGACCAGAATAATCAATATCAATTTATTTCACATTTACGAATTAATTAATATTCAAAAGCCTAATTAATAATTAATATTTGCTAAAAATTTTGGCATAGTTTCGTTCTAAATACTAAACAATAAAAACACTAATACTTAAAATGATTAAAGTACTACTAAATAATAACTTAAAACAACTAATACTAAACAATATATAAAACAAGTAATACTAAACAATAAAATAAGTAATACTAAACAACTAATACTAAACAATAAAACAAGTAATACTAAACAACAAAACAACTAATATTAAACAATGTAGCAACTAATACTTATGAAACGATAAAATAAAATGAAAACATGCCTTTATAACGGAGCACACGGCCGAAACTCGCCTGAAAATTGCCTCCTTTCCTCTCTCGGCTGAGCAAAATTGTGAAACTAGACAAATGGACAGTTCGGGGGTATATATAGTGGGGGGGTGAGGGTTCCGACGACCGATTTTTCCCTCGTTAAATGAGGGATTCTGGCACCGGGAATCGTGGTGTTGACCGTTACAAGGTGGCGAGAGTTTTTCGAAATTGGCGAGGGTTTAAAACTCTCGCTAAATGCGCGTCGACATTTGACGAGGGTTAAAACCCTCGCCAGTTTTAAACACTCGCTAAAACCCTCTTAAACCTAAACCCTCTTTAAAACCCTCACGAATTAAAGAGGGTTTCGTTCCCATCTTTAATAACCCTCGTTAAATTGAGTATTTTTTGTAGTGATTATAAGTCGTGGGACCCATTAAACACTCTACACACCACCATTTCAACCTGTTCCAGACTTCACGCGCTTGTCAACTTTGAGCGGGAACAGTGCCTGCACGCACTTATTTGTTATTAATATAGTATAGATTTTTATCCAATTTCTATCGTTGTGCTTAATTCTCATTAATATTAAATAATTCAATTTATCTCTGAATTCCTTTATGCCATAAAAATAGATAAAACTCATTTCGATTCATATCATACAATAATGTTGAAAAAACTCATTTTCTTTCTTCCTAAATACTCCATCCGTCCATCAAAACTGTGTTCATTTCATTTTGACATGTTGTACGAAAAGGTAAATTAAGTCCATTTATGAATAACATAATTGATTGTGAGTAAAGTATAATGATAACTTGAGTAATTAAGTGATTGTTGGACGATGAAGATAAATTTTTTTTTTATCCATAAACGTATTTAATTTACCTTTCCGTACAATATGTCAAAATGAAATGAACATAGTTTTGGTGAACGGAGGGAGTATATAATAAATCCAGTAAAATACTTTACTTTGCCTATCACAAAAAATATTCCACTTGTTGAGCAACATATATCAATATCAAGAGCAAAGGTGGACAAATTAACCTCTGATTTTTAGGTAGGAGAAACGATTTCTTCAATCTTAAGTTAAGATGTGATTTCTGAAGCCCTAGACGATTTCTGAAGTTAGCATATTGTGTAGGGGAAATCATTTTTTTGAAGCCCTAGACGATTCTGAAGTTAACAAGCTCTATCTCTTCATACTTGGCGATTTGTCCGAGATTGACGGACATAAACCTTGCTTCAAATTTACTAAGTGGTGGCATTTTTTATAAAGACATACAATAGAAATTTGTTTTCCCAAGATTTCTGATAAACGAACAATGTGAGAATTTATTTTTTTAAGAAATTATCCATCCAAGATTTTCGATAAAGAGCGACGATGAGAATAGATGACCAATGTGGGACTTTGTTTTAATAAGATATCGTCACCCCAAAATTACCCAATGTTTGGAAACAAGAGAAGGTTGGATGGGAATATAATGACTAATAGCTAATGATTTGGAATTTAGTGGGGGAATGAGAATTAATCTAGAACGGACAATAAATAGTATTTTTATCATCAAGAGATGATAAAATAGAGTTTGAACATTCAATATTGTGCATTTTTGTGAATTACGCATAATTTTTATTATAAAGCAAACAAAAGTGACCATACATCAGTTATATGAATCTAATGTTTACATAACATGAGCAATTTTAGTATCTTCCAAAGCTCTTTGTTTTATTTTGTCCGTACAAACGAAAGAGACTAAAAGCAGAAATAACGGAGAGAACGACCATGGATAGGCTAACAAGCACCGCGGCTGCTATATCCTCCCCAATTTGGTTGCAGAATTTCATGTACATATCACAAATCTTCATCCACTGCAACTCTTGCTGCCCCAACTTTGCGAGTGCCGCTGATTGTGCAGCCTCCGCCGTAGGGATGCTCACGGTTTCGGAACCGTCGGTTCCGATTCCGAACCGGCGGTTCCAAAATTCTGGGAGGGGGAACCGGAACCGAACCGCGGCCAAGGCGGTTTCGGTTCGGTTCTCGAACCGGCGGTTCCGGTTCCGAACCGCCGGTTCGGCCTGTTTTTTTTTTCATATATTTTTTCTTGTGTTTCTTAGTTTTTTGGATCTAAAATTTGAAGGAATGTATAGATAGATCATGAAATTGGACATTGTTATTGTTAATATGAGAATTTAAATTGAAGATTACATTAATAATTGAACTATTATAAATTAGTAGCTATTACAAAGTAATTGAACTATTACAAAATAGTAATTCTAACTTAAAATAAGCTAGTAATCTACTATTACAAATTAATTGAAATATTACAAATTTACAAATTACAAAGTGAACTATATCGAATTAGTAATTACAATTACAACTTAAAATTTTAAACTTTACAAAATAAATTTGGGGGAGGGGGGGATTTAAAGAAATTGGACTTGAGCTTAAATTTAAGAAATAAACTTAGAAATTCTAAGTTTGAAACTTAAAATTAAGTTGCCTACGTATCCAAATAGGAATCAAAGTCCACGTAGTTCTTTACCTCAAACTTACCTCGTTGATTTGGAATCGATTCGATTCTTCATGCATCACTTACCGTGGTAGTTTCTTGAGCTATCTTGATCATCATTATCAATTAATTCTTGACTTCTCTTTTCGGCTCTTACCCAATCATCAAGCAAGCATTGGTTTTCCACGTTTTCAACAGTCATATTCGATCTCGTTACATCCAAAGTGTAGCCTCCCAAACTAAAAGCTTGTTCAACGGCAACGGTTGAGGTGGGAGATGCAAAAATTTCTCTTGCTAGCATTGACAATATTGGATAGATATTTTTCATCCTCGACCACCACTTTAGTATATTAAAAATAGTGTTGTCTTCATCTTCATCAAGCCGAACAAATGAAGAGGATAAATAATGATCAAGTTCGTAATAAGGGTTAGAAGTAGACCTTGGACATTTTTGAGAACGCTCATCATAAAAACCCGTTAATATATCTTCTTCTTGACTCATAGAAGAGCCACCACCAAAATTTTCTTCAAAATCGGGACCATTATATTATCTAAATAAAGACATTAAAGTAACTTTAATCCGATTACCAATCTCTTCCGGATTAGGATATACATCATCTTCACCCATGACCATATGTCTATTAGGAAATAAATAATTATAATACATATTTAACATCATTATTAATCCATCCAATCTTACTCTAGGATCAAACACTTTAGCAACCAAGAATAGATCGGGAATATTTGTAAAATATTTTTTCCATTTTTGCATCATAGAGAAAGTAACACCACTTAATAAAGGATTTGTAATATTTTCATTTAACACATGAGCAATTTTAATACAATAATCAAGCGTTAAATTATTAGTAGGATAATAAACACCGGATAACACTTTTGTGGAATCATTAAAAATTCCCAAAATTTTACACAAAGAAGTGCATGAATCCCAATATTGAGGATATAAACGAATACCACAATTTTCTTGAGTAAAAATGTACATAAAAGCGTCTTTATAATCCATAGACTCTTTTTTAACAATTTATACGTGGAATTCCAACGAGTTGACACATCAAGAGAAATTTTTTTGGGATGCATATTGTATGTTCTACAAAAAACTTTCCATTTTTTCAACAATTTTGAATGTCTCGACATATAATACATAGCAGATCTAATAGGAGCAACTTGTTCTTTCAATGCATCTAAACCATCTTGAACACATAAATTTAAAATATGACACATACATCTAACATGAAATTTTTTTCCAAAGAAGATATGGTTGACAAATATTTGTAAGATCTTCAATAGTAGCCGTGATTTGCACTAAAGATTATCAAAACCAATAGAAAATATTTTTTAGTAAGAGCATACTCATTTAAAATATCATGCAATTTATCTCTAATATTAACGGCATTGTGTCCGTGATCAAAATCTCTATAAGCAATCAATCTTTTGTTAAGAGTCCACTTAATCATCAATCCAAGTGCATGTAACTCCTATATAACTATGATTTTGAAAATTATCACTCCAAATATCCGCACATATACAAACTTTAACATTTAAATCGACAAATAGATTAATCAAAGCATATTTATACTCATAAACAACTTTAGCAACATCACGAGTAGTAGTATGACGTGAAACTTTTTTTTGTTTTGGGTTGAAGACCAAGGTTAACAAAATCATTCCAAAAGGGATTATCGACAAATTGAAAAGGAAGGTGTTGTGTGCACACAAATTTAGCTAACAATTTTCTATATTTCATTTGATCAAATGTAAATAGAGAAGTGGGGTTACTTACCTCGCTTTTGAACTCCACCACCGCCACCTGGGTTGACGTAAATCCACGAAGTTGTGCTTGGTTTGAACTAATTCCAACTCTATCCGGGTGAATTTTTTTTCAAATGCTTCTCGAATGTCCCATATCCCCTTCTTTGACAAAAAATATATTTTCTCACAATAGTTGCAATGAACTTTAATAGTACCATCCTCGTTGATCACTTTATTAAAGTGACGTGCAAAAATATCCGACTTAAGTTGAGCTCGACTTGGAGTTGGGGTTGGAGTTGGCTCGGCATTGGAGTCGGTTGGGTGGTTTTGACTTTCTTGAGTAGGACGTCGTGGACCTCATGGTATAGCATCATCTTCAAGAGAATTCTCATAACCGGGACCAAGTGTGGCCTCAATATCATCTAAACTCCACTCGATCGGTGCGGTGGTTGTGGGAACATTTAACGGAAGAGGTGGAAGAAGCTTTGCCTTTACCCTTACCCTTGCTTTGATGGCTTGCCATAATATGTATGTAAGTGTATATGTAAATAATATATGTATGTAAGTGTAGTGTAATATACTAATATGTATGTAAGTGTAGTGTAATATACTAATATGTAGTATAGTAGTATAGTGTAATATATAGTGTATATAATATATAGTGTAGTATAATATGTAGTGTAGTATGATATATAGTTTAGTGTAATATACTAATATATAAATTATAGTGTAGTGTAGTGTATGTAATGTAATATGTAAGTAATGTAAATAATATGTAAATAATAAACTTTGAGAATTGAGTGAGAGTTGAGACTTGAGAGAGAGATGAGAAGAAAGTAATGAGTTGAATAACTTTGGGGTGAATTTTGGAGTGGAATGAGGTGGTATTTATAGATGAAATCTTGAAGAAAAAAAAAAAAAATAAGTTGAATCACGGTTCGAACTCTCGAACCAAGCGGTTCCACTGTTCGAACCGGCGGTTCTCAGAACGATTTTTTTTAATCTCAACGGCTCTTTAATCTGGGCCGTTGGATCTCAATGGCTACAATTTTAAAAATTGGAGGCAGTTCCGGTCGAACCGGCGGTTCCCGGTTCTGGTTTTGCTAGAACCGGAACCGAACCGTGGGTTTTACGATTTCGATTCGGTTTCGGAACCGGGACCGCGGAACCGGCCTTTCCAAAACCGGCGGTTCCGGTTCGGTTTGAGTATGCCTACTCCGCCGTTGCTGCTAGAGTGAAATACGCCATTACCTGAAATTACATTCAATATACCGAAATTATAAAGGAAGTAAGGAAATCTTTTTAAAGAGACACATTTGTGTGAGACGAAGTATAATTTGAACATGATATTTTAACAGAGTTTGAATCACAAATGGTCCCATAAGTTTGGCCTCAAATGGTCCCATAAGTTTGGCCTCAAATAGATTTAGTCCCATAAGTTCTTTTGTCATCGATTTAGTCCCAATAACTTTGACAATGTCCAATTTTAGTCCCCAATCGGTCTGAACAACGTCCTTTTGCCGTTTTTATTTGGGGCTTTCCGGCAGATGTTGTGACTGGACTGTCACGTGTATTTTTTTTTAACAGTTGGAATTTCAGGCATATAAAATTAAAGTTTCAAACTTAAAATTAAAACAGAATTGACGCCAAGAATTATTCAAACATACTTAAAAATACACGTGACAGTACATGTGATAGTCAAGTCACAACATCCGTTGGAAAGCCTCAAATAAAAACGGCAAAACGACGTTGTTTCGGTCGATTTGGGACTAAAATTGAACATTGTCAAAGTTATTGAGACTAAATCGATGAAAAAAAAAACTTATGTAACTAAATCTATTTGAGACCAAAGTTATGGAACTATTTATAATTCAAACTCTATTTTAACACTTTGAAAAGACAAAAAGTTGTTTGTACTAGTTTATGCACCATCTCATATATGAGCTGTCTTGTACGAATTTTTTCGTTTTTAAAATACTCATTTTCATTACACATGATGAAAATACTTTACTACCTTTAATTATTCTACCCATAGGTCCACCACCACTACCCATAAGCTAAACTTCATCCATTCGAGTTTATCCAAATAATGTTCTTAATTATTTCACTTTGCTCATACCAATAAATTATAATTTTGTTCCATCAATACACTTTAAGTACTACTTTCTTCATTCCAATTTAATTATCGCATTTTATTTATAATGATGTTCCTTTTTATTTGTCACTATGACAATATCAATACAATCTTATTCTTTTTTTTTCTTCTAAAATCACCCCTGGTAAATAAGTTTAAAATACTAATTATTTTGTAAGTATTGAGAAATTAAATATATGATATAAATATATTGTAGGTCCCGATTTGTGTCGAAAACCCATTTTGCGCGTGCGGAAGAAAACATGTCATGTGATGCATATAAAACAGGGGTGAGGGAAGAGTGATTCCAATTTTTACTTTTAAGAGCGATGTGTGTGTTTTGCTTATAATCGAATGCATATGACAAGTAATAACATAAATCAGTAAATAACACACGATTTTATAGTGGTTCGGACAACTCGTCCTACATCCACTCTTCCCTTCATGGGGCACCGACTTAACCGACTTAACCGATGGACTTAGTTTAACGTGTTAGTCCAACACCCAACAGATGTTTATCGAGTTCACACTCAAACGGATTTAACGGGACGGATTATCACCCTCCCTTTCGGGATTGCCTACCCTCCTTTCGGGATTGCTAGATGTTTACCGAGTTCACACTCACCTACAAATTTATCCTAACTTTTGGGTTTGGGTAAAGATTTGTTTGGTTTCCAACTAGGTTGAGATTTTCCCTTAAATTTGTTTAACCTCAATGCTAAGGTTGGGAAAATCTCTCTAAGCTTAGGATATTGCATTTGAGCTTAGATCTAGGGTAGAACACTCTTTGAATATATGCGTGTATTTCTTGCTCTGTGTTCTATGGTGGGAATGCTTGAGTATATGTCTTCTTAGCTCTGTAGCATCGTTTTCCACATTCTCCACACTCTTCCACACTTAATAATGAAGGAAGAACTTGTATTTATAGTGTGGATTTGAATGTTACCGTTGGAGAGAATCACATTCAAATCCATACTATTTTGTAGCTTTTTGCAGCTTTTTCAGGCTTGTTGTCTTCCTCTCATTGGTCCACGTCAGCTGAATCTAACAACAATATTTTCCAGTTTCTTCTGAGTCTCAGGATCTTCAGTTCTATCTGAGCCTTCAGGTTATCTGGGCCTTCGGTTTATCCTGAGCCCTTGACTTATATCGAGCCCGAGTTATCCCGAGAGCCCGGGTTATCTGAGCCTTGAGTTACTTGATTGAGACTTCTCTTGATGGACCTTATACGTCAGACATCACCGACACTCAAGCTTCTTTGAGTTAAGCTCTTACGAAATCGGACATCGACCCTCGAGGTCTCTTTTCTTCTTGACCTCAGGTCCACTTGACTCATCTTATCGATTTCTTCTTATGCGATCCGATCATTTCATTGTCGGATCAACATATCTTCGGGATCATCTTAGGATATCATCGGTCATACGCGTCGGGTTAGCATATCGGATTATCATATCGATCTCGATCCGTCGATCTCGTCGGTCTCATCTACTACTCTTCTATGCTCGATCTTGATCACGTCGACCTTGATCGATCGGTCTAAATGCGCTCATCTTGATCTGCAACCTTCTCTTACGATCTTACCGCCGGGTTTCTTTTTTCGATCATCGGTGGCCATTTTTCTTCTCTCCCGATTCTCAAGACAAACTCATCGGTTTAACCCGTAACTCATCTAACTTCATTCGATCTCGATCGGTCTGGCTCATGACCTTTGTCTCGATCTTGATCATCTACTACGATTTCGTGAGTTCCCCTCAATTTGTTCTTTTCGTTCCCCTTAACTTGTTATCCGTAGATTAGCTTCAAAAAACACAAGTTGATAATGTTTTGGCATAATTCATCAAAACTAAAATATCCCAATATATATTTTAATATTCGAATTAATTAAAATATTAGTTTGTGTGAATAAATAAAATGAGACAGGTAATAATAATCAAAGAGTAAACATCTTGTGAGGTGGCAACAAAAATGTAGAGACTACTATGCTCTTTGTTCCACTTTGACTGTCACTTTTGATGTTTAAAAAAAAAACCATATTAAGAATATCATTAAATACTAATAATAAATTGTACACTGCCTAATTAATTGTCGCTTTTTATTTTTCAACATATTAAGAAAATAATTTAATACTAATGATAAACATTATAAAATGAATAATTAACAGACTACCTCCTAGAAATTATTAATGAATCATTTATGATCATTTATCCTATCTATAATAAAAATCAAGTAAAAATCCAAAGTTAGACAAAAGTATTTAATATTTTTGGAAAATAAAAAAGGCCATAGATATTTTGCAACATTTTTTTCTTTTTAAAACAACATTTGACGTGGAGTGGGAGGAGTAATTTAACTCCATCCAAGCCATTTTGTTTATGTTTCACACAAATTTAAAAAATCAATAAATAATAATAAATATGTGTAATATCATTTTTATTGTTTTATTTACATATGTGATTTTATAAAAATAAATAGGAGTTTTATCAATTCATGACCTGAAAGATGGTAAATTTAAGGCTTGAAAGATTTTTTCTATCGGTTCAAGGCCAGGAAGATAGAAAACTATCAATCCAGGACTTGAAAGATAGAAACTATCAATTCGAGGTCTACATATTTTAAGGTCATGTTTGTCACTAAACCCTAAACCCTGAACCGTAAACCCTAAACTCTAAACACTGAACCCTGAACCTGAACCCTAAATCCTAATTAAAAATAAAAAAATAAGGACATGAAATATAAGTGTCAAACATAGCCTTAAAATGTGTGAGCCTCAAATTGATAGTTTCTATCTTTAAAGTCCTGAATTGATAGTTTTCTATCTTCCAGGCTTTGAATCGATATGAAAAATCTTTCAGGCCTTAAATTGATAGATTTACCATGTTTGAGACCCCGAATTGACATATTTCCAAATAAATATTAGGCAAAATTAATATATAACATTGAATTCTCCTAAATTAATGCAAAATAACTGTTATTTTGGCTTTGGGACAATTTTTTTCCAAAAAAGGCTAAGAAAGGGAGTATGTTTTTTTAGGTATTAAGTATTAACCGATTTATAATCAGATATTTTTAAATTAAAAAGAAAATAGGTTTTTATAATTTATTGAGTCCGGTGGTAGGTTACCTGATCACCAGAGAAAATGGCCCAGGCCAAGGGCTTATTGAAAACGACATTTCCTCCCATCAAACTGCAATCATCCAAATTTAATTGACTAAGATTCTTCACAATTTTGAATCGAATCTATACATGAATTATATATATCACTATTATGTGTATAAATCATCACTCTTAAAATATAAAATAATTTTTAAATAATAATAATTATTATGCATAATATTGATAATTTTTATACATAATAGTATAATAGTGATAATAAAAAAAGAGTTCATTTGGTTCACACAATTTTTTTTGTCTAATTTAATTAAATTTCTCATCAATATCAATTATTAATACTACACCATTATGAGTTAAAATTTAATTTATTGGATCCCACAATTTAGGATTTTCCACAAAAATCCAAATAACTATGCTACAATTTTCAATTTAATCTCATAATTTATCAATTGATCCAGTTTTCGTCATATTATTGCCAGAGAAAATCAGAAAAGACGTCGTATGATTTCACCGTTTTTTGCACGGGTTTAAATCGATTTGGTCCCATAACTTTGGACCTTTATTGAAATGGTCCCGTATGTATCACATGTTTCAATTTAGTCCTGTATGTTTTTAATTTGTGCCAATTTAGTCCAAAAGGTGGAGACCGGTCAAACTAAAAAAAAAAACGACGTTTTTTTGGGCGTGTATCACACGCGCTCCTAATTCTGGCCTAAATGCCGACTTTGTTCGATTTGGACACGTGGCGCCACATGTGTATTATACCGATTAAAAAAAATAAAAAACGAAAATAAAAATTACACTTCATTAAATAACAATAAAATAAATCAAAATTAAATTAAATATATATTCAAATATCAGATTAATAAAAAAAATCAAAATTAAATTAAAAATCCGGCGCTATTTCATCCTCGCCCTCGGCACCGGCTCCACCGTCGCCGCTGTCAACAAGCTCATCCACCTCCTCAAATTCGGCGCCCTCACCGACATCGTCGACGCCCCCACCTCCATTTAACAAAGCCACCGCCCTCGTCCGTCCTTTCTCCACCTCGACACTTTCCCCCCCACCTCGATCTCGGCGTCCCTATCCTTCAAGCCCACTCTCCCGACGGCGCCCGCCGATTTCACCACCGTCATCCCCAATGATTTTTTAAAAGTTTGATTTATTTGTGCCATCGCCCCCAAACCCTAACCTCTATTTATATCGCCACCCCTTTTCATTTATTTCTCATTCAACTCCCCATTCACATTTTTTTTTTCCCATCTAAGTGTAATACCCTTTCCGTTTATCAATTCAACATAAAAATTAAATTTCTTCGCTGCTAATTTCTCGAATTTAATTTCGCAGGAAAACAAAAATGGCATTTTCGGGCTTCTCTTGGTGGGTCTTCTTCAACGACGATAAATCCTGCGTGTCGGCGACGGGCGGAGGCCGGGCCGACGCCACGCCACCTTTCTACGGCTAAGCGCGCGCCCGGAACAATGGGTATGCACATGAATAAATTCAATTTCAATTTTCCCCCAATATTTTTTTTTCTCGCTTTCTAATTTTAATTTTGGGGTGGGATTGTTTCGTGAAGCTTCCTATTTTAATTTAATTTAGATTTTTATTTATTTTATATTATATTCTGAATTTAATTTAATTTAAAATTGATTTATTTTATTTTTATTTAATGATGTGTAATTTTATTTTCTTTTTTCATTTTTTTAATTGGCAAAATACACATGTGGTGTGCCACGTGTCCAAATCGATGTAAGTCAGCATTTCCCGATCGAAATTAGGGGCGCGTGCAAAACACACTCCAAAAAACGACGTCGTTTTGGCTAGTTTGACCGGTCTCCGGCGCCTTGGGACTAAATCGGCACAAATTGAAAACATACGGGACTAAATTGAAACATGTGATACATACGAGACCATTTCAATAAAGGTCCAAAGTTGTTGGACCAAATCGATTTAAATCCCTTTTTTGCACTATACTATGTCTTTTAACTAATTTTACGAAGACCAAAATTAATTGGACTAATTGATAAATTATGAAATCAAATTAAAAACTCCATATACACCTTATTATCATACAAAAATGAAAATAACAATTTCACTGAAATTAATCAAAAGACAATTAATATATACATAGGACTTACATAAGTGCTTTCATATCTGTAAATTTGGCCTCCTTTCTAATAGTGAATATCTCCTTAACTTGAGTATCCGTTCCCACAAGAACAGCAGCAAGAATTGCCAAAGCACAAATCACACCCCTTAAAACCACCTCTGCGATCCTGACCCTCCGATCAATCACCTTCAGATTGCTCCCGTGGTACACCGGAACACTCCCCGGACTCACTCCCACCCCTAAATAACTCATCTTCAATATAAAACAATCTATTTCACCTACTTACTAATTTGCACTACTTATATAGACCCCCTAAATAGAACATGATTTTCTCTTTTTAATTTTTAAAATTCCAAGATTATTAATGACGTAAGCCAGATGGAGACCATGCAGAGTGTATCAGGACATGTGGAGAGAGAGTTTTTGTGGGACATTTATGGAGGATTAAATGTGACCCCATCTAGATATTGAATGAGGATAACTTGTGTAAAGGCATTTACTTACGCGTAGGATTTAGGACTTTATTTTATTTTTTTGGGAATGTGCAATAGACGTTTGTAGTCCCGAGAGAAATTTAATTTAATTTAAATTTTATGGGTTTGTTATAGTATATGTCAATTGTCATAAAAGTGGGTGTTGCGAAATGGTAACCCACTCCACCTTGCGCTTTGATTTTAATTCGTCTGCATGCATGTAGTACAACTGTACAATTCAACGGATGTGATTCATTTCCCATCTATGCTTGTGTTCATACGTCTAATATTAACGCATGCAATTTTTTATTGTGGTTATTTAGGTTTGAGTTAGAGGCATAAATCAATTTGTAGAGATAGGGAAGCTTCAAAATTCTTTAATTGGATCGGTTATGAGAATAAGTATGGGGTTGTGGTTTTAATGAGAATAAAAAGATGATCAATTTTGAAGTTTAGCGTGAGGTGCACATGTTTATTTTGGCTAGATTTTAAAATTTTCGACAAAAAATGAATGAAATTGACACATTCAGGACTAAAATTGAAAAAGTAAAAAGTTACAAGACTAAAAATTGAATTGTCTGAAGTTACAGAACTAAAAATGATATTTTTTCCTATATTTTGTCCCATACAAAATTAAGAATGTCATTGAATAACAATAAGGGTAAGTGTATGTGTAATGTAGGGGTTTAAACCATTATCGTCTCATAATACAAAAAAATGACTAGAGGGAGAAAGAGAGGAGAGAGAGAGGAGAGGGTGAGATTTTGGGTAGATCCTAGGTTAACCCATTTCGAGCGAAATCCGGTGAGGTAGAAATATTTCGGTAGGTGGACTTCTAGGTATTATCCGGTTGGTGGTCGGGATCGAAGATCTCAGAGTGCCTTTCTACGGTGGGAGGGATTCTAAATCATTTCTATTTCGAAACTTTCCTGAGGATTGCGATATTGAGACTCTTAGGGCGAATTTCAATGAAGTTGGAAGGGTTATCGACATTGTTTGCCCTAAGAAGAGAGAGCAGGCAAGAGGTTTTGGCTTTGTTCGGTTCAAAGGGGAAGCCATTTATGACACTTTCAGGGAAATGGAACGCTTGAATAATCTTTGGATCGACAACTACAAACTTAGGGTTTACTGGCCAAAGTTTGAGAGAAACCATGGAACCCCAGTGCCACAGGAAACTCATACCTTCATGGCAAACGTCGTAGCTAGAGTGGCGGATAGGTCTTACAAGATGGCGGTCTTAGAGGCTACCCCCAATCCCGATGATAGGCCTCTCAAAAGCACGAAGTGTTAGGAGGAAGTGTACTTTGAGTTCTCGTCAACTCCTGAAGAGAGAGCATAGCTCGCGAACTGCTGGGTTGGGATGCTCAGGGATGACTTCACTTGGGAGGATAAAGGTGAGGAAATGCGCAGTGAGTGTGGAAATCAAATTAAACTCATCCATTTGGGGGACAACGACATCCTTTTTCAGAATCAAAGTTCTTATTCGCAGGAAGAACTCTCTAAAGGGATAGGGGAATGATTTAATCACTGGTTCTACTGGTTCTGTCCATGGAACCCCAAAGATGTTTGTCACCTTAGAAAAGTTGGTCAAGATAGACAGTAGATCCGCGAATCATGATAATCTGGAAGACGCTCGGATCCTCCTGTCGGTGCCCTATCGAATATGAAATTGATATGCATATATTTCTCCGAAGTCCCTGTCAATTTTATATTGGTCAAGTGGGAGCCAACTATTAATTTGGACATTAAAAGTTTGTAACTGTTCTTGTTTGTAACCTGTTTGAATGTGTTTAAATAATGACCCACCCCACGTGACTTATTTAAGCTGTTTTGAGATGTTGACTGATGCATTGATAGGTAGCAAAATGTGCATGTTTTTAATATGATAGAGTACAATTTATTGGGCTCGTTTATGTTAGAATGACATGTTAGATTACTTATATGTGATTTGATCGAACAATTCCGCACTTGATCGTTTTGTATGTTTTTAAGTGTTTTTAGGTGATTTTTGGGCGAATGAGTTATTGGGCCAAATTGATGTTGCAAAAGCCCACACTGGCCGACCCAGTGCAGGCCCATGTCCAGTAGTTTAAGAAGAGTCCAGCGGTGATTTTTTTATATGGAGGAGATTTGGTCCAAGGGAAAGATTTGGGAAAGATTTGGTCAAGATATTGGTTGGAAGATTTGATTTGATAATTATGGTGGGATATTTCAAAAAGGAACCGACTTAGAAAAAAGAAGGAAAAAGAGTGGGCCGCGTATTATTACTAAAGGACGAAACATACATATCATATATATTAAGAGAGGGAGGACGACATATATCATATATTGAAGATTGGAGAGAGCAGGCAGGAGGGATTAATATTGGAGAGAAAAAAGGTCAGAGGGTTCGAGAAGTTGAAGAAAAAGATTAATCAAGTTTGTTTCGCTTTTTATTATTCCTTTTGAATTAAAAACGTACGCACAGTTCATTATGATATTTAGAGGCTAAACACATTTATCCCAACTTCGGGAATTTTTGAACCCATGTTTTAATGTGATTATTTAATTCGAGACGTTTACAATATTCGTGTTTTTGAGATTGTTTAATTCATCTGCTTTAATCTCTTGCGTGTTTGAATTAATTAGTTTAGACTGACCATCTAGGTTAATTGTTTAAATATGTCTGTTAAGTCTAAGCATGTAATCCGTGTAATTGTTATATGTGGAGACTCTTAGTAACAACTAGTGGGTTCACTAGGGTGAATTAAATCAGATTCTTACGGTCGCTATTAAGTGTCTTGGGAATTTGTTTGCTCTCTATCCTAGAAATTAATGCTTTTAATTGGGTTAAATCTACGGGCTAACCTAGACTGCTTAGTTAAAAAGGTTTTCTTGAAGGGTCATCTTTTAATTTAAATAAACTTAAGGAATAGGACCGGGAAATCGAAGCGCTTTTGATTCCTGAGGGGCATTAATCTTAAAATCGAATAAAGTAAACGTTGAGGTTAAAGTAGTCGTGTTAACATGGGGGATGAATGAACCACGAGTTGGGGTATTTAATTCTAATTGATCTCGTCCATTAATCTTCAGTGCTATTATTTTTAATTGTTTCATCTCATTTAATTAGTTCGCTATTTTATTTTTCTTTTAGTATAAAAATCCAAACCAAACCCCCCCTTTTGTGTGTTATCTCATCAATTCGTCAATTGGCATAATTGCAATAATCCGTGTTCCCTGTGGATCGACCCCGTATTTATCACTTCTACAAGCTAGTAGGATAGTCCGGGTAATTATTAATTATTTTTGTCGCACCTAATAAAGGCGGTCATGCATGTTCATATTTTTTTTGAGATTTTAATATGATTCATGTGATCGAATTATGTGATAATTTTGTGTTTATACAATCGTTATTTATTCAGTTCAGCATGTCGCAACCTTTTAATCCACTGTTAATATACTTTAAGTCAATAGAGTTATATAGGAAAATATGTCGATTGAAAATTATATATTGTCTTGACCATGCAACACGCATAAGTCCGTCCTTGATAAACCTAGACTCGCTAAGACTACGATTGAGAGGAAAATAAGTGAAATCATAAGCAATGGTTAAGATCCAAGAAAATGGCAAAGTGTATCATCTTCACTTCAACGTCAGGTGTGTTGCAACACCGACACCAGAACTTGGAAACAATTGCAGCTATTATGATAGATCTTAACAAATTCTTTACTCACCAGAATCGTGAAGCGAGATAGCCACACAGAATTTGTTCTCGTAGAAAATGACATTAAGAGGTGTCAAGAAGAAGACCAACAAATGAAAATGCTTAATAACGGTCTTGGAAGACATCGGAGGTCAGCCTGTCCCAAACCTAAAGGTTGGGAAGAAAGATAATTCTCAAACACTAATTGTTGAAACTTGTTTGGCGGCGTATGCTCCCATTTGTGGGTAGTGGATACGGGAACAACTAATCATGTTTGTTTCAATGTTTCAAGGATTCTGAATAGTCCAACGATTTAGTGGGAGTGAAACCATCATCTCCGTGGGCAATGTTACAAAAGTAGCAGTTATTGCAATGCTACGTAAGTAGCAGATATTGCAATGCTACAGATGTAACGGCTATTGCAATATATGCTACGTAGGTAGCGGGTATTGCAATTCCAAGAAAGTAGCATTACTGCAATATGCTAGGTGAGTAGCAGATATTGCAGTGCTACATGAGTAGTGGTTAAAGCAGTGGGAGAAGTGCACCTATCTTTTAGTGATAGAATTTTGAGAGACTTTCTTTGTGTTCCCAGTTTTAGAAAGAATCCACTTTCAGTTTCTAGAATTTTGTTAATGGATACTTAGTTTATTTTAATAAGAATGTCATCATTTCAAGAAATGATCAGTGTATCTGTTATGGGACATTGATGAACACTCTCTATACAATTAATTGTGCACACCACTCACGAAATGCATCCTATAACACATCGACTATTCCAAGTAATAAAAGAAAACGTTCATCAGATGTGAACGAAACACTTTTATGGCATCTAAGACTAGGTCATATTAATCCAAAGAGGATCCAAAGGTTGGTTCAAGATGGTTCGTTGGAGTCACTATGGGTTGAACCATTTCCAACCTGCGAATCATGTTTGGAGGGTAAAATGACCAAGAGGACATTTGGAGCCAAGGGGAATAGAGCCAAAGAAGTGTTAGAAATCGCTCATTAATCGACGTATGTGGTCCAATGTCAATCAAAGCAAGAGGAGGTTATGAGTATTTCATTACTTTTATCGATGAATACTCAAGATATGGATACATCTACCTTATGAAGCATAAATCTGAAACCTTTGATAAATTCAAGGAATTTAAGGCTCAAGTAGAGAATCATAGGGAAAAACGTATCAAGTGTCTACGATCTGATCGTGGAGGCGAATACCTCAGCGATGAATTTTTGAACTACTTGTCAGACGAAGGGATTGTATCCCAGTTGATGTTGGGATAACATATGTCACGATCTATCGGGATGACCTCATAAACACAAATTTAAATTAACAATTATTACTAGCATGAATTAACCTAAGTGAATTTAAATAATAATTAATCCAACAACGACATGCAAATAACATTTCACGTAAAAGATCCTAGCATGCATAATTTCTAGGAGATTACGTAAACGTACCCGTTGGAGAGACGGTCTGAGACAGAGAGGATCAATTATCTGGATACCCACCAAAAGTCCTTCTCAAGTATTCCCAAGTCCTCGTCCAATAAACCCGGTGGAAGGTTCTCCAATGAACGATTTATAAAACAAAGGAAAATAAATAATTGTTGCACCACTTTTGTGGATTTCTAATATTTCCAACACATGGAACACTAGGGGATGAAAAAATTCATCCCCTTATTTATATAGAGGGGGGGACGAAAAATTTGAACTCAAAATAAGGTTAGGAAAGATCTTTTCTTGATCTCCAAGAAATCTTGAATATATCTCATATATTCTTCTTTCCATGTGTATTTTTCCACAAAAATCTCACACTCTTATATAGCCAAATTTTCAAAAATAATAGGGGATCTTTCAAGATTGGATCTTTCTTGAATTTATGAGATATTCTTGTATTCCTAGAATACATATCTTTTTCCATAAAATCTTTCCAAAAAATCAAGAAAATCCTTCTTCCTATTATTTCTCTATATATTTCGAAAATCATCATTAAGGAAACCAAGTGCGAGATTTCTTGAATTTATGGGATAATCTTGTATTCCAAGAATACTTATCTAATTTCCATAAAATATTTTCAAGAAAATTCTTCTCCCTCTTTTTTCTCAAAATTTTTGAAAAAAATAAGGAAAAATAATGCAACAATAATTTATTTTATTTTAAGCACCTTTTATTTATTGGACTATAATTTGGGCTACTTGACGGGCCTTTAGGAGAATAAAGATGAACCTTCCAATGGGCTTCTGAATTCCAATATTGAGCCACAATATAATTCAGCCCATTAATATTAATTAATGCCACTATATAATTAATATTGCACTATCCAACTTAACCCATATTACGGTAATATGGCTCCCGGTTATTATTTCCCGTGTTTAAGATTATTTAGTCCATTAATTAATTAAGCCACTGAAAAGCTTTATATTAGTTAATATCTTTATCCTTGGAGTAAGGACATCCCAACTTTATTATCCATATCGAAAAATTAATTCCACTTGCAAGATTTGATATGATAAAGGTTCCGGGCCCACCAAGGGGACCAATCAAGCAAGAAATTGCAAGCACATGATTCTCTCAGATAATTTAGCAACGCCGTCAGGCAATTAATATTATTGCTCAAGATATAGGTATCGAAGTCGCAATGATTCTCTTCCCATTTATAAGTCAAAGCAATAACTACTAATCACACACAGTCCTTATTAAGTGGCAGAGATTAAGAAATCAACAACCACTGAGGTCTAACTCTTCATCCCTTAAGTCAGTGCGGATGAGTTTATCCTCTCTGCAGGTCCGCTTCAGCGCATCGAATGCACTAGTGTAATCTCTTGGTAAAGACAAGCCAATCTGAGCCTTACACATCAACTTCTACCAATAGATTATTCGGATCTATCTAAGTTCTGAAACACGCACTCGTTTACAAGGCACTGTTAACGTGATCTTCTGTGATCTGGTATCACCACGTTAACTACAATGTAACACGTGCTATGAACGGTTTGCAATAAATATATATAACATTCATTCATATTTAAAGCAAAGCGGTGATAAATAATTTATTTCAAAGAATAAGTGTTTAATACATAGGTTATACAAAGTAAAAGAATACTTTCAATGATAACCCCAACAATCTCCCACTTATACTCAAAGTCCGCTTTTAAGTATACCATAACATCGCCTCGTAGTTCCCACGTGACATCTAACGCCACCTACAATTAACCTAATAATATCTCTCCCACTTATACTCAAAGCAGATTGGCTACGCACTTGACAACCATTCCTCCCAAATGTCTCTTGAATGTTTTCAGAGGCAGACATCTTGTGAAAGGATTAACTAGGTTATCCTCCAATGCGATCTTAGCCACCTCTACATCTCCTCTCTTAACGATTTCTTGTCTAAGATTTCTTTCCTTCAGTGTGTTTGCTTGACTCGTGGACTCTTGGTTCCCTTGAATTTGCAGAATCGCCCAAAGCACATATTGCTAGACAAATTCAGATCTCCATCCAAGTCCACTAAGAAGATCTAGAGCCAAACTGGTTCCTTCACTACTTCACAAGCAACTACTTACCCGGCTTCCATGGTTGAGTCAATGATGCATTTATGCTTCACACTCGTCCATACCATGGCTACACTTCCCAAATGAAAACACACTAACTGAGGCAGATAGTCTGGAATCTAGGTCTGATTGGAAATCCGAGTCCGTGTATCCCACTAGAAATAAAACGTCTCGATCGATAAACCAACATTCTATCTCGAAGTTCTTTTCATATACTTTAGAATGTTCTTAACAATAGTTCAATGTTGATTTCTGGGGTTACTTTGATATCTTGCTACCATGCCTATGGCGTAGCATATATCCGATCTCGTACACAACATTGCATACATGAGACTTCCTAGTGCCGACGCATAAGGAATTCCTCTCATGTCATCTATCTTCCTTTGCGTCTTGGGACACATGTCTTTCGATAGATGGATTTCGTGCCTGAAAGGTACAAAACCCTTCTTGGAATCTTGCATGCTGAAATGCTTCAAAACGGTATCTATGTATGAAGCTTGCGATAAGCCGATCATTCTTTTCTTTTGATCTCGAGTGATCTTGATCCCAAGAATATGACCAGCTTCCCCTAAGTCCTTCATATCAAACTCTTTTGACAGTCATACCCTTACGTCTGACAAAACCTTTACATCGTTTCCAAGGCATGACCCCGAAATGACTTGGGTAGATCTGAATAACTCATCATGGATCTGACCATTTCTAAGAGTGTTCTGTTTCTCCGTTCTGCAACCCCATTTTGTTGAGGGGTTCCGGGTGCAGTCAACTGGGAAACAATGCCCTCGTCTGACAGGTAGTTCAAAAACTCATCGCTGAGGTATTCGCCTCCACAATTAGATCGTAGAAACTTGATACTCTTTTCCCTATGATTCTCCACTTCGGCTTTGAACTCCTTGAATTTATCAAAGGTTTCTGACTTGTGTTTCATGAGGAAAATGTGCCCGAACCTTGAGTAATCATCGATGAAAGTCACAAAATACTCATAGCCACCTCTAGCTTTGGTTGACATTGGATCACACACGTCAGTGTGAACGATTTGCAACACTTCTGTGGCTCTATTCCCCTTGGCTCCAAATGCCCTCTTGGTCATTTTACCCTTTAAACATGATTCACAGGTTGGAAGTGGTTCTAACATTAGGTTCGACAACGAACCATCTTTCACCATCCTTTGGATCCTATTTTGATTAATATGACCTAATCTTAGATGCCATAGAAGTGTCTCGTTCACATTTTCTAAATGTTTTCTCTTATTACAAGAAACAGTCGATGTGTTACAAGATGCATTTTGTGAGTGGTGTGCACAGTTAATGGTATAGAGATTGTTCCGTAAAGTTCCATGACAGATAATCACATCGTTACGGTAAACAGTAACTTGCTTAGAAAAGCAAACAAAATATCCATCATTAAATAGTTTTGAAACTGAGATAAGGTTTTTGCAAAAAACTGGAACGTAAAGAACATCTCTCAAGACTAAATTCTTGTCTTCAAAATAAAGGTGCACGTCTCCCACTACTTCATTTCGCTTCTCGTGAAGATCACCCAATGTGATGAGGATCTCACTTCCACTAAGTTTCCGGGTTAGTTTGAACCTGTGAAGCAAACATGATTAGTGGATCTCGTATCAACTACCCATGAATGAGAAGTATACGCCGCTAAACAAGCTTCAACAATTAGTGTTTGAGAATTACCTTTCTTTCCGGCCCTTTTGGGGTTGGAACAGGCAAACCTCCATTGTCCTCTTTCACCGCAGTTTAAGCACTTCCCATTTGGATTTTCCTTGACACCACCAAAGATTCTCATCTTGCCATTGCCCTTGGCAATGGTTGAGTTTGATTGTTTATGGCTTTTTTGGTCCTCTTTTTTCTTCTTGCCTTCCCTTGGCCTAGAAGATGAAGACATCACCATTTGCAATCAAAGCTTGAGTTTGGTGCCCCATCAATGTCTCCGCCGTGACCAAAGCTTGTAACAAATCGCCTAGCAAGGCCAAAGTGCTCAAAACTTTTTGGGCAGAGAGTGGAGTACCAAATCGATCCGGGTCTCCCAGATCATAACTGCACCTAGAACCTCAAGTTTGTTCAGATGGGCCATCTATTTTGAGGACGAATCCCTCACGGGTTGCCCTCCACCATTTTCAACGACAACATCTCTCGCAGAAGGTGATCCGATGAGTCCCACATTTTTACTCGTCGCTTGGCTCATCCGTTTTGGTGTGTCAAGAATCCACTTGTGCTTTTGTCCGATTAGACAATCATAACTTTTCATTTCCAATCAACATAGTTTCCTATACAATTCTATTCACTTTAAGTATATTAACAGTGGATTAAAAGGTTGTACATCCGAATCAAATAAACAACAATTGTGCAAACACAAAATTATCACATAATTCGATCACATTGTTCACATCAAAATCTCAAAACAATATGAACATGTATCAACCAACATCTCAAAACAGTTTAAATAGGTCACGTGGGGTGAACTGTTTATTTAAACACATTCAAGCAGGTTACAAACAAGAACAGTTACAAACCTTTAATTCAAAATTAATAGTCGACTCCCACTTGACCAATATAAAATTGATAGGGACTTCGGGGAAGTATATGCATATCAATTTTATACCTAAGTAATAACCATGATTAAATACAGAATTATTAATTCGCTTTGTACGAGCCTCGAGGGGAGGGTCATCGTCGCCACTAATAATAATTCACAATCATCCATTTTGGAATTTATTCATGTGAAAACCATCTTTTAGCCGTTCCGTGGGGGAAATTTCTCCAAAAGAATTCACAAATAAATAAATCATGGAGGTCAATTTGACGTAATTTTATTATCCGGAATAAAATTTGTCAATAAAACATACTTAGTAATTTACGAAAGTGAGATTTTGTTTGGACAATTCTAAATCATGCAAACACATTTAACAAATAAAATTGCACGAATTTAAAACAAGCATCAAGACAAAATAAATCAAGTTGGGCACATATATCCAACTGTCATGGTTTAATTCCAAATCTTGATCTTGAGAAATCCTCTCTTCTTTTGCCTTCATCGTTCGTCTCGAAAGGCTCCCACTGAATCCGCAATAATTCATCAAAGAATGTCCTCCGTTTCGGGTTAGGACGACGTCCGGAAAACGAGTAGCTCACGACCGAACGCGAAGTCGCGAGCGCGCTTAAAGACGCCTAATCCGGATCGCCATCTCGGGCCTTGCCGCCCATGGCACATTCAAGCAGAGCTTCACCCAGCGTCAAGGGGGTTCTTCGCCTTCGTCCGGAAACAAGCCACGCCAAGATGCACGTCTTGAGCATGCCTGTTTAACGCCTTCGTGTAGGTTGCTTCGACGCTAAGACGCCCAAGGCCGCTTGTTTCTGCTCAAGGCGTCGCCTAGCGATGCATGCGGTCGCTAGGCCTTCGGAATAGCCTGCGTGCTCCGCCTTGGCTCGCGACGTTCGGGCACTTGACGCCCGCTTTAATTCTCCGCTCCGCCTGTGGGAAATTCAGATAAGTTTTGATGGAAGTACCAAAATAGTTTAGGATAGACCACCAATTCGACATAGCCGATCGATGACTTAGAATCAAGATAGGATGACCAACTGAAATATATAGACAATTGATGTATAAGATAGGTCACATATTGAGGGGGAACTCAATATGTATAGGCAAGGTCAGAAGATCAGAAGACCAGATGAGGTCAAGATCAAGACCGGGGATGAGGTCAAGATCAAGACTGCAGATGAGGTCAAGATAAGATCGTAACACCGATGAGGTCAAGACAAGTCAAGTCGTAAAGCCGCATTAAGTCGATGATCGTGAAGACATGAAGCTCAAGTTCAAGACCAAGATCGATGACTACCAAGATCAAGACCGTAAGATCTATATCAACCGAAGTCCGCTAGTTGAGCTAAGACAACTTGCACTGTAAGATTCTATCGTAGATCGATCGCTTTTTATCCGATCGACGTCACCACATTGTGTGTCAACAGATGTTACACCGTGATCATACGCATTTATCGCATAAGAAGAATGTCAACTTTAGTTGGTAAAACAAACACCCAAAAAGTGTACTTTGTTAACCAATGAGAACGAGACACGATGTACGGAGTCGATAATGCGGATTCTTGGTACGCATAAGTTAAACGACTAGAAAGGACAATTATACACGCCGCCATGCCGCTCCTCAAGCACGCCAAATCAATCCCAAGAACCTACCAAAAATAGCCTAAAATTCAAATTGGTCTCCAACGGCTTTTAATTTCGAGGTCTATAAATATGGGATTGCTTCTTCATAGTGAAGACACTAAAATTATCATCAAGCTCAAGCTATATCAAGATTTCCGCATGAAGAATACTAAATTCAAGTTTATTCTAAAGTGTTCATCCCATTAGTTCTTAGTATAGAATTATTATCCTCTAGCTTAAGACTACCTCAAAACTAGATAGAATTCCATTTGAACAAACAACAAATCTTTACCCAAACTCAAAGTTAGGTTAAATTTGTTTAACAAGATTTCGCATCTAGGTTTCTAGTTCGATTTAAGGATCGGTTGAGTGAGAACTCTCTAAACATCTGGTTGGTTGTACCGTGGTTGACTAACACAATAAACTAAGTCCGCTTGATTAAGTTGGTGCCCCTTCAGGATAGGAAGAGTGGACGAGAACCGGGTTGTCCTAACCACTATAAAATCTTGTGTACACTTACTTGTTCAGAATCGCTTTTACACTCATCGCACACAACTTGGTTTAAATCGATACATATTCTCGAAGTTAGATCGCTTTGCATCAGCAACCGATCCGATCGATTGACACTTTAGTCATCCGATTGAAAAAAAACTTTTAATCGATCTTATAAAATTGGTTTTTCACACGGGTTAAAACTAGCTTCCGCGACATCGCTTAAACCGATAGATACCGAATCGACCGCCATCAAAGGATCAAGAAGTTGTAGGATGGGCGCTCGGTTCGGTTTGGGACTATTTGACCGAATCAATAAAACGAATTATGCAAGTTTAAACCAAAAAACCTAACCAAAGTTGTGAGTAATCAAATAACCGAATCAATAAGATATTTGGTTTGTTCGGTTTATTCAGCTTTTTAACCAAATTTAACCTTAATTCACAATTTAATGATTTCCCCAACCAAATTTTCAATATTTCTAAGTCAATGATCAAATACAAATACAACTAGTAGTTTCCACTATCAAATGCAACTAAGTCAATAAATCACCACAGCTTTTATAAGTTCACAAAAATCACAACCACAATTTCACAATCAAGTCACTCACAAGTCATAACAATTTGTTCATAATAAAAAGCACACAAGTCTTAAATTAAATATCATTACAAGTTCTTGCATAACTTGTAAAAAATCCAAGGAAATATAGAAATTCTTTTAAATCCATGCAAGTGCAAACAATAAGTCTCCAACTCAATGAACTCATCACAAAGCTCCTTTGTAAACTCCTTTCATCACCACAAACCTCGTAATAGAAGAATCAAGAATTGTAATACATTTTTTTAAACAAGAATTGCAATACATATTTTACAAAAAAATCGTAATCTATTATTCTTACACAAGTTAAGACATGTGCCTCTATTCATCTATTTGAGGCTCAAACGCTTATTTCTCGCGAAACCTAAAAATGAACACAATGATCAAAATTTAAAAGATATAATATATGAATTGAAACTAGAAAAAATATAAATTACAAACACATTACCTTTTGAAATTTCCTCAATGTCCGCTAAATTTTCTTCAACGAAATCGAATGGACGATTCATGGCCAATCTTGACCGCAAATAAGAGATTGTGACTACTTTTAGGAGTCAATGAACTCCTAAAAGCATCAAACACTCGCCCCCTCCCAGATTTAAAAGCCGATTCGGGCTACTGAAGCTTGAGACGGGGACAACAAAAACATCACGAGCAACTTAAGTAAAAGAATAGAAAATCTAGGATCGTTTCACTTTCCACCATGCTAGAATGTCGAATTTACTTCCACCTTCTTCAATTCCATCATTAAAATATTTTTCCACCTCGACGATTCATCGTTGTTCCCCATCACGCAATCAAAGTAGAACTGTTTATATTGATTTTGCAGAAGTATCTTCGCCATCATTGTTGGATCATAAACATCCATCTCACTTGACACTTCAGTTGTACCACTTCCTTCCTTTGGATCTTCTGGGTCTAACTCTTTCTTGTACTCATTATACATAGCAAATTTTTTTTCTTTCACCTCATTTGTCAATGCTAGACCCAACTTACTCCCCGCATATATTAGAAGCAAACAAACTTAAAAACAAGCTAACTTGTATCGAGGATCAAGCATAACAACAATAAACATCAATTTATTCATCTTTTGTGGATCTCCCCAATACTTATCAAATTTATCCTTCATTTTCTTTGCCATCGAACACAATTCTACATCCTCACTAACTATCCATGCTTTCAACAAACAAACAACCATATAAATTTCATGGAAAAACATGTTGAATATGACATACAAAGAACCCAAATTTTTACCGTGAGGTCATAAAAACACTTTCAAAAAGTCAACATCCTTCTTCTAGCTTTTTTCCAATCATCCTAGAAGGCATCCCTTTATCATTATCTTTATCCTTATCCAAACTAAGCTCAATTTCAAAGTTCGGATTTGCACATTGTACCTATTAAATGCTTTTCAAACTTTTGAGAAGACTCTAAAGATTAAATAGGTTGAGTTCCATCTCAGAGCAACATCAAGACACAACAAACTCTTACTATTAATTTTCTCATGTGCAATGCACTTTTGAATCTCTTCAATCTAGCAGAGATTGTCTCGCATAACGACCGCAAATTCTTTAATTCTCATTACCGAACTCCCAATTTCTTTCAATCCATCGGGCCATAACTAAATTGATTATATGTGCAACACATCTCATATGCATGAATTCACACTTAAGAATAGAACTTTTCCAATCACCCATTTGATCCTTCAAATACGAAAAAGTGCACTATCATTTGAAGAAGCATTATCTACAAGAATAGTAAGCACTCTATCAATTTCCCATTCTTTCAAGCACTTTTCAATTTCCCAACCAATATCTTATTCTTGTGACTAGTAATTGTACAAAAATTTAGATTTTTTTGTTCAATTTCCATTTTTATCAATGTAATGAGCAACAAGCACATATAGTTGATTCTTTTTGTAAAGATGACCAAGTGTCTCAGAGTAAGACGCACTTTGGTTTGAAGATTTCAAGAGTGCCCTTAGCAAATTTTTTTTTTTCATCAATGTAAAGTTGAAAGCAATCACGTGAAATTGTCCTTCTAGAAGGTAATTGAAACCTAGGCCAAGAGCTTCCGCCATCATATCCATAAACCCTCATTCTCAATGAACTTAAAGGGCAACTCATCTACAATAATCATACGACAAAGTTTTTTCTAAGTGCATCTTTTATCAAATTTCCAAGTACCTAGAGTGCCTTCTCCCCCCATATTACTATCTATGATTGATAGTTCAATAATGTTTGACCGTAATCTAGACTACGGGTAAGTTTCTTGCACACAAGAATACGAGTGTTAAGAGATGTGGTACCATTTTTTTTTGAATCGAGTGGAACTCTTTTTACAAAGGCACACATCTAGATTTGCTCTCATTCTTCTCCCTCACAAAAGTTTCAAAATGATCCCAAACAGTGACCTCTTAGCCGATCTCCGCTTTGTTTTGGGGAATCGCAGAGCAGGTTCAAGAGGGCAGGGCAGAGGCGGGCAAAGGTGGGCGGGGCAGAGGTGGGGGGGGGAAGGGAAGGAAGGAAGGGGCAAGGGCCAATGTCGAGGAGGTATTGTTTTCATCCATTTCACTTTGCTTCTTCAAAGAGACATCTACAAATTTATTTAGCAAATTTAATGAGGGTGATTAGCAAACTTAAAGAAAGTAAATTTGTCCGTAAAGTAACCGAATCAAACTTAATAGAAGGAAACAATGTTCTCCAATTTAAAATAGAGGGTTCTAAGTTTCTTCTAAAAAAAGATCGAATTAACCTAAAAAACAAATAAAAATAAATTTCATTCACATTACGATTCTTCAACAGTAGTTCAAGAAAAGACGATCACCCAAGTGAAGTTTAAATACTTAAGAAAGAATATCTAAATTCACAAGAACCGACAATGTCCTTCAAACAAGAACATAGATACAGAGAAGTTTAAAATGTTTTACAAACAAGACCACATAAAAACTTACGATCTTACCCAAAAACAAAACAAAGATAATCACAAATATGTATTCAGATTTCTTCCATATCTATTCACATAAGTCCGCTACATCATCACAAGCACAATACGTAACAAATTGAGCTAAATCATGAATGAACAAGATTAATCTCCCCTCAAGGCTTCAAATCATACTTCTATACCAATATCTAAAGCTCAAAAAATCAAGATAATAGTAAGAAACTTTAAAGAATATGTAACATCATCAATCTAATTATCTAAACTTAACTTACCTGATAATTCTTCAAAGCTGATGAGTGATGACGGACGACAGAAACTGAGCTCGGGCAACATGGATTTCAAAGGAAAACCGCCGGGTGTGGGAGTGGTCATGTGTTGGAGCCGGCCGCGGTGTTGGCGTGGATTGGGTGATGAGGCTACGGGCCGCGGCGCTCAAGGGACCGAGGGGTGCGGTTAGGTTGAGAGAGTTGTGACTAGGGTTTGTGTCTTTGTGATTTGTGAAGATGAAATGAAATAAAAGAAGGAAAATTTTATTAATATGTATTAATATATTTTTTTAATTATATATATATATATATATATATATATATATATTTCGGTCGGTTCGGTTTATTCAGTTTTTTCAAAACCATAACCGAACCGAAACCGAAAAACCAATTTTTTTTTAATTTCAACCGAACCGACCGAAAAAACCGAACCAATTTGACCAAAAATCATTGGTTCGGATCGGAATTCGGTTTTTTCGATTTTATGCTACCCCCTAGTAAGTTAGATATTAGTCCAAACCGATTCACTTTCAAGACTCGATCAAAGCAACCGCTATCACACCGATCTTGCACGAAAAGTTTTCAAAAGTCTATTCACCCTCCCCTAGACTTCGCATTTCACAAACCTGCTCGACCTACACCGCCTTCGCTCATGATTCGTTATAATTTATTTACAAAAAATAAATAAACGAGATCTAGACTAGTCTATTACATTGAACAAATCAAACAAATTCTAATCTACTCGTGGATTTTCTCACTTAGGCAAAACGAATTCGAAACTAATCTAATTAAAAAACCACAATTTATTTGCATGTAAATAACCACATTAAAAATACCATGACAATTGGATACCGCAAAATGGATCTAACAAGCTTCTACTATCCAATTTCAATTTTAATGAACAACAATTTAAATTAGTTTAAAAGATCGAGTCTTAACCGTGGCTCGATACCGCTTGTTGGGATAACATATGCCAGATCTATCGAGATGACCTCATAAACACAAATTTAAATTAACAATTATTACTAGCATAAATTAACCTAAGTGAATTCAAATAATAATTAATCCAACAACGACATGCAAATAACATTTCACGAAAAGATCCTAAGATGCGGAATTTCTAGAGATTACGTAAACGTACTCATTGAGAGACTGCTCGAGACAGATAGATCAAGTATCCGGATACCCACCAAAAGTCCTTCTCAAGTATTCCCAAGTCCTCGCCCAATAACCTCGTGGAAGGTTCTCCAATGAACAATTTATAAAACAAAGGAAAATAAATAATTGTTGCACCACCTTTGTGGATTTCTAATATTTCAAACACATGGAACACTAGGGGATGAAAAATTCATCCCCTTATTTATATAGAGGGGGGGACGATTTTAAAATTTTGAACTCAAAATAAGGTTAGGAAAGATCTTTTATTGATCTTCAAAAAATCTTGAATATATCTCATATATTCTTCTTTCCATGTGTATTTTCCCAAAAAAATCACACACCCTTATTTAGCCAAATTTTTGAAAATAATAGGGGATCTTTCAAGATGGATCTTTCTTGAATTTATGAGATATTCTTGTATTCCTAGAATACATATCTTTTTCCATAAAATCTTTCCAAGAAAATCAAGAAAATCATTCTTCCTATTATTTCACGATATATTTCGAAAATCATCATTAAGGAAACCAAGTGGGAGATTTCTTGAATTTATGGGATAATCTTGTATTCCAAGAATACTTATCTCCTTTCCATAAAATATTTTCAAGAAAATTCGTCTCCCTCTTTTTCCTCAAAAATTTTTAAAAAAATAAGGAAAAATAATGCAACAATAATTTATTTTATTTTAAGCACCTTTTATTTATTGGACTATAATTTGGGCTACTTGAGGGGCCTTTAGGAGAATTAAGATGGATCTTCCAATGGGTTTCTGAATTTCAATATTGAGCCACAATATAATTCAACCCATTAATATTAATTAATGCCACTATATAATTAATATTGCACTATCCAACTTAACGCAAATTACGGTAATATGGCTCAAAAATAGTTATTATTTCCAAGATTTAAGATTATTTAGTCAATTAATTAATTAAGCCATCGAAAAACTTTATATTAATTAATATCTTTATCTTTGGAGTAGTGACAAATTTCAACTTTATTATCCATCCCGGAAAAATTAGTTCCACTTCCAAGATTTGATATGATAAAGGTTCCGGGGCCCACTTAAGGGGACCAATCAAGACATTGCAAGTTAATACGATTCTATGTATTAATTTAGCAAATCGCCATGCAATTAATATTATTGCCCAAGATATAGGGTATCAAGTCACAATGGTTCTCTTCCCATTTATAAGTCAAAAGAATAACTACTAATCACACATACTTATTATTGACGACAGAGATTAAGAAATCAACAATCACCGAGGTCTAACTCTTCATCCCTAAGTCAATGTGAATGAGTTTATCCTCTCGCAGTCCGCTTTTAGCAAGATCGAATGCACTAGTGTAATCTCTGGTCAAGACAAGCTAACTGAGCCTTACACATCAACTTCTACCAATAGATTGTTTGATCTATCTAAGTTGTAAAACACGACTCATTTACAAGGCATCGCTTGTTGAATTTATAGGCACGTAAAACACGTAATACATGCCAAGATCGAAAATTAAAGGTCACCAACAACGCTCAAAGCTTAATTGCATAATTAAATAGGAGTAAACGAAAATGTAATTTCTTGTTAATTGCATACGGATTCCTCAACTATGGTATCCAAGTAACAATCGATTTTACTAATCAAGCATAGATCCGCCAAATGTTGAATCCCGAGATGAATTTGATAGGAAAATTTAACTTAAAAAATTTTATGGAGAAAATATGAACTCACGTGATATGAATTTCCCAAAAGCTCATATATATAGAGAGGCCCAAATTTTAAACCTTATGCTATATATATATAGGAGAGGCCCAAAATTTTTAAACCTTATGTTAACCTTTATTAGGAAAAATCCCTTTATAAAATAAATATCTTAGATTTATTTCCCACATATAAATCTCTACTTAGATTTAAATTCCATATATAACAAAATCTCACGATTTATTTCCATATATATTAAATCCTATAATAATATTCCAAATATTATTATTGGGAATTCTTATTTAATTAAATCCAATTTAATTAAACATTAATAATAATTAATTCCAAATTAATATATTATTAATTATTTCTCCATAAATTAAATATTAAATCTAATTTAACATTTAATCAACCAACTATAATTAGTAAACAACTATTACTTGTTGTGTGACCCATAGTGCCCTCATATATCGAAATGTATTAGTCAAACTAACGATCTTAATTGAACCCTATACAATAAATCGACATTCTCAATATATATGAGGTACGCTACAGGAAATGTGCAACTACCAGAATCAAAACATGGGCTATTACGATTTCTCATTTCATTCATGAATACTGATTAAGCCTTCGAACATGATGAAGTGTCTATTCAAATAACTTAATCAATTTATCTCAAATCACTAATTGATCATGTATGTCACACTTAGCCACAAAGTTTAAGTTGACGCATCGGCCATGACTTTGATCCAATTATGATGAGAAGATGAGTATTCTCTAAATCCACTTTGAGGAATGAATTCTATTCTTGGCTCAACTACCACGTGACATGTACTTCGTGATGAACCCAATCCAAACCATATCTACCCATGGTTAGGTGCAAGCGCTTCATTATGGTCAAAGTTCATCATCCCACACATGTCGCAAGGCGCTTTTTGACCTCAATTCAAAGGAGTATCGATCGCTTCCCACAAACCGAGACACCCGAGACACATATAGTGGAAATACATCAAACGGTTTTGATGGGTATACCAATACCCCGTGAAGGTATTTGTGCATCCATCATGAGATACCTAGTATCTCGTAGTAAGTGAGATCTTACTACACTCTCTAAGAGTATGATGCAGATCGCACACCAATCTCCATCAGATCATCAATATCCCATTCTTGATGATCCTGATCGTCAAGTTTGAGAATCATGCTTAAGTAATCCGAAGTTCTCACAACCTCAATGACAAAGAATGACTCATGGGAACACTTGTATGAATAAATGCAAACAATCAAACATAATATTCAAACAAGTGTATTGCCATACATTAATATCAAGTGAACTATAATATTAAATCAAATTGAATATCGCTGAGTATTATGTCCCACAATAGATTGTCTCTAGGACACTAACACTAACAATCTCCCACTTGGACTAGAGTCAATCACCTACATGTCTAACCCCTAGACCATCAAATGTCTAGTGTCTACATGAACACTCAGTGTTTTGGTGAAATGATCTTCCAAATTAAAATATGTGGGAATACATTTTAATTCTATTTCTCCTATCATTATGATCTCGGATCATATGATAAGTCTAGGTACATGCTTGTTTTCGCTTGCTGATCTTGCTCCTTTGCTCACAAGATTCGCACTCAACGTTGTCTTAATACAACTTTTTATTACACAACCGACACTTTAACTACCCCTAGTTCTCTTAAGAACTATAAAATCCGCATAACCTCCTTCGAGGCTTCGATACAACAATGTACTCAACTTCGGTTGTTGAATCCGCGGTCGCTTTTGTTTTGGAACTATTCCAACTTACCGCCTCATTATTGAGAGGAAACGAACCCGATCGTGATTTGTAATCGCCACAATCGATTAGAAACTTGCCTCAAAGATAACTAGTCACTACTAGTTCTAGTCCATTATAGAAAAGAAAAACATTCTTTAGTTCGCTCAAGATACTTCTGTAATGATCCCCGATTTTCAAGTGAGATTCACCCAGATTCTTTTGGTATCACCAAAGGATGTTGATAGCGAGGCCACGTTTGGCCAAGGCAAGTCATGGCAAGACATGATTGACCCAATTGCATATGATATGGGACATTTTCATGTTTTGATATCGCCTTCAATAGAAGGACAATCCTTCTTTCGACTTTTTATCCCATGATTTGGTCGGTAGAGACCCTCTCTAGAGTTCTCTATCGCAAAAACGCTTCAACACTTTGTCTACATAGGTGGATCGTGATGTTTCAACATCCTCTCGATCTATCCATGTGGATCTTGATCCCTAAGATGTAGCATTTCACCAAGAACCTTCTATGAAGGTCTTTTTACAACAAATCTTTCGGATCAGATTAATCGGATATTGTTTTCCTAAAATCAATATGTCATCGACATATTACCCATTTTGAAACAATATTTTTCCAACAGGTTTACAATAAACACAAGGATCTTTCAAATTTCTCGATGAAGTCAAAAGGACTTGATAGCTTCATCAAATCGGATATTCCAACCCCTAGAAGTTGCTTCAATCCATAAATGGATATCTTTAGCTTGCATGCTAGATTAGAATTTGACTTAGATTTAAAACCATCCGTTGAGTCATAAACACTTCCTTATCAATATTTTCATTGAGGGAAGTCGCTTTTGACATCCATCCGCCAAATCTCATAATCATAGTGTGTCGCTATCGCAAGTAAAAGGAATGGACTTGATCTTTTGAATCGTGAGAAGGTCTCGGCCATAGTCAATGTCTCGCCGGACGTTCTAATCGATTCCTTGTCATGTTGTTTTGACAAGATATCGCCTCTTTGTTAATTTGTGGTTCTTAAATTTCTTAGAGTTCTATCACCATTTACCTTATTCCTTAAAGACATAGTCTTTTCAAGGAACTTGGTCTCGCCAGAAATAATCAATCGATTGTTTCTCGTGCAGATAGAAGTAATAACCTTTAGTTTTTTAGGATATCCCACAAAGCAACCCGTTTCACCTTTTGGATTCCAACTTGCCTCAGAAGCATCCTTTTCACAATCACTTGGGTAACCCCATGTTTGATATGTAAAAGTTGGTTTCGCCACACCATAGTTCATATGGTGTATGCTCAACCAATCGAGATGAAGTCATATTCGTAATGTAAATTGAGGTTGGTAACGTATCCCCATAAGAATGTCGAAAAGAGAGGGAAGCTCATCATGGACCTCACCATGTCTAATCTGGTTGGTTTCTCCTCCTGACACATCGCTCATCCGAGGTTTCCGTGGAGGAGTCCATTGTGACCGGATTCCATTTAACTTCAAGTAATCAATGAATTCATGGCTAAGGTATTCACCTCCTCGATTGACTTGACCGTAGAGAATGCTATATTCTTAATTCAGCGCTACTCCCACAAGAGTATGGGATCATCAAGTAAGGGTAAGTATTTGGACCAAGTAGTATCGAACCCAAAGGAAGTTTTTCAGATGGGTAAATCCCTCGAAATCTTTGCTTCAGAATTAATATGGATGCAATTTGATAGGTCAAATTCACTACTATTGAGTTAGCAAGAAATAAGCAAATGACAAAAAGATTACACTAGATGAAGTGCAAATATTGAGAATATTGCTTTGGGACAGAATCCCACGATACTATCGTGAGGTCCCTTAACGGTTTTTGTGAGGCGTAAGTTTAGAGGGAGGGGTGAATGGACTCTCAAAACTTTTAGTGCAGATCGTGTGATTGCAGATTGCCTGGGATCAGTGCTAGTGAGTCGAGTCTTTGGATCGATGTTCAATCTTTTGAGTGTTCGAGGGCGATCAGTTTGATATCCGCCAGTTTAACTGATAGTGAAGTTTGTAAATACCCGTGTGAAAACCAGCTTTATCAAATCGATTCTCAAGTCGCTTTTCAACCACCGACTAAGGTGTCAATCTTGATCGATGGCCATTTGGTGCGCATCGATGTTAACTTAGAATATGTATGCAATTTTAAGCTGGGCTTGTGTGAATAGTGTAAAGCAATAAAGAGCAAGTAAACGCACACAAGATTTTATAGGGTTCGGGATTTAAACCCGCCTTTACGCCCACTCTTCCCTTAACACAGGGGCACCAACTTAACCAACTTAACCAACTTAACCGATCGACTTAGTTTTATATGTTAGTCCAACACCCAACATATGTTTATCGAGTTCACACTCAACCGATCCCGTAAATCTAAAAACTAGAATCCCTAGTTCGAATTCATGCAGAATAAACTTAACCTAACTTTGAGTTTGGGTAAAGGTTTGTTGTGGTTCCAACCAAAAAATCTATCCTAAGTGTTTATGTAGCCAAATGCTAGAGGATAGGATTTCTTGCTAAGAACAATGGGATGAACACTTAAGAATAATCTTCAAATTCGGTTTTTTCTTCGAAAGCCGGAAATTCGCTTATAGTTTTTGCTTTTTCACCGCTTCATTCCAAGATGTTCTCGTTCTTCAATTTTGAAGATCAATCCCATTTTATAGACCACTTAAATCAAAGAGCCGTTGGAGAGCAATTTGAATTTTCGGCTATATTAGGTAGGTTGTAGGATATGATTTTATCATCGGGCGTCAAGGCATGATTAGCGCCCATTTATGTCCGGCAGTCATTTAATCCCGCATTGTCACTTTTTTTGTACACGCACGCTTTCTCCTTAGCTTCATGAGACAACACTTAAGTATTTATCCTTTAGACGCATTGATATTCCTTTTGTAGAATATTCGCCTTTGTCTCGTGTACTATTTGTCGACGCCAGTACGAGCCGACTTGATCGATAACCGATCGCCTACCTTGTAGAGTCTTCGATGCGATTGTCTAAGACAATTTGCGATCAAACCGATGTAGGTCTTCAGTCTTCCGGTAGTCTTCGATCTTCGTGACTCGAGTCTCGTTGTCTTCTACCATACCGAAGTCTTCGTGTTTGTTATCAGAGTCTTCAAAGGTTTATCCGAGTCTTCGTGTTCATCTCGAGTCTTCGTGTTTAATCTGAGTTTTCAGTTTATCCGAGTCTTTAGGTTCATCCGAAGTTTCAAGGTCTTCTCGCCTTCACCGATCTTCCGGATTTTTGTCTTCTCGATTGTTCTTAGCCTTCGATCATCTCGACTTTATCCGTCATCCGATATTTCGATTGGACCTATACATATTGAGTTCCCCTCAATATGTGACCTATCTTTTACATCGCCTATCTATACATTTCATTTGGTCATCTTAATCGATTCTAAGTCATCACGATAAATGTGTCCGACGGTCCTATTACAACCTCGTTTTGGAACTTCCATCAAAACTTAAATACAAATTTCCCAACATTATCGGAATTGGTTTGGCACAAGGACTATCTTCGTGTACAAAAGAATAACCCTAAGTGTAATCAAACTAGGCAATCAACTTCCCTAATCCCGCAGAGATTAAATAAGGTACAACAAAAGTTTGTTTTTTATCCCCGACTACTCAACTAATGCCCTCTTTACCTCACTTAATAAATAACCAAGTTATTAAGGTTGTGCTTAATAACTATAACCCTTATTCAAGTAGGGTGATTCGATCGTCCTCCTAAATGAACGGGTATATTACCAACCCCGCCACAAACCCTCCCTTAAGCCTATTCGTTGAAAAGAGTGATTCGATCGCCCTCTCTCTAACAACTTTCATAATCAATTCAATGGTTTTATTGGCTTAGTTTTTGAAATTAGCAATTTAAGAAGATTATTCAATTTACTCTCTAATCATCCTAATCGCCTTAACCAATTCACTATTTCTACGCGATCATCCTATCCAAAGCAATCAAAAGTTTAGCCTACCAACATGATAGTAAACTCACAAATAACCAAACTAAATTATAGAACCCATTAAGAAAGAATGTATAAACCAAATCAACAATGGATAATCAATTAAATTCAAGTAAAGCACAAAGAGTTTTGGATAGGAAATTCAAATAAACCCTAAGTTGTTCTTCAAAAGTAAAAACTCGAGAAATTAGACAAAACAAAATCGTGAAAAACTAGAATGTTAAAAAGTAAGTTTGATAACCGGATCGTGTTTTTCGTGGGATGAATTCCTCTCCTTGCTTACTTCAAACCCTAAACCCCAGGTACTTTTTCCCATTTTCTTCTATCTAATTGTTCATCCTTTTTCCTTCTCTAAAACGCCCTCCTTTCTATTTTTTCCCGAGCCCTTTTATACCCCGCCTCGCACCTCTCGATCATAGCACTTGGTCGAAAGACGTCAACCACTTAGTTTGGTCGAGCGCTTTCTACATCATCGATTCCCCTTGCGCCGAAAGCACATTCCTTGGTCGAAGGGTTTTGTCCACCACACCTCGGGTCGAGCGCCTATTAATCCCTGAACTTTTGCCCGCCGACCGCATTGGTCGAAGCTCTAGGTGCTCGACCTCATCCTTCTAGCACATTTCTTCACCCAACTAATACTTTTCAAGATTTCTTTCATATCTTTTTCAACCGGAGTCCGATTCATGCACCGCAAGTCTCACGAGCTCAATTTTCAGCCCCTTTCCTGTTATATAAACCAAAGAAGCAAATTAGTGATTTTATACGGATTATGCCCAATCAAAGCAAGAATATCACTAAAAACACTCAAAACATGGCTAAACTCGTGAACTCACTCAATTTCACTCTAATCAATTCCCCAAACTTACAATGTTGTTTTGTCCCCAACAATGAAATTATAAATTGTAAATTGATGAAAAAACAAATCGAGATACTAAATCATGTATGCAATTGCTTTCAACTTTCAATGATCGGTCACCGACACAAACTCATCCTCTTTTCTCCTACCATGGGGAAATCAACATAACTCACTAAATCAAACATGGATGTTTTCGACGGTGTGTTACACTCCCTCACAAGTATTTTTCAATAAGTAGGGACACTCAAACAATCAATCACACAAATCGCTGACTATATGCTTGTAAATACTCTCAACATCGATCACATTCAATGTATTCATACCGGATCAACAAGGACTTTCTTTACTAGGTTGTAAAATTTGCTTTTGGACAAAGGGGATAAGATATGGAAACCGACTCAAATGAGCAGAGAATAAGAAACTCAGAGTCAAATTATTTCAATCTAAGGGATGAAAGTGTTGTTATCAAACGCAAAGTATTATTTGCATCTTTTTTTTTTCTTTTCAACCTCCTCCCCCAAAATAAAAACACTTCAACCTTTCCTTTTTTTTCTTTCTTTTTTTTTTCCGAGCAAGAATGTATCTTTTCTCTGCTGCTCAACTCACTCTTATTTCTTTCCCATCCTTCCACAAGCTTCCCATTCAAATTGCTTATGAATACACTCAACCCATCAATTATTTACATCAACCAATTTTCACCCCCTCATTTAAGACTTTTCCTATTCTCCACTCAATTTCGACAAAAGAGTTTTAAACGGATAGGCTTTAAGTCCGCTAACAAACGACAGCCCCGTGCTCAAAATGGGCTAGCAAGGAAAAATGTCATTGGTTGGGAAATTTGGGCTAAAGTGATTACAAATCTAAACATGACCTATGATCACTTTCGCATGCAATACAAGACACAAACAAGAAGAGAGAATATCCACAAGTTCTAAAGACTCAAAGGTGATGATTCACAACACAATGAATGAGATTTAATATGATGAATTTCAATCTCTTTAAAGGCTCAAATCTCACGGTTATTCACATCCATGCCTAGACCTAGCAACTTATGCCTCATGCCACACAAATATTCAAAAAAAAAATCGCAAGTGCACGACTTCCCTTTCAAATCCACCTTAGTCACAACTACACACATTCTCAAGCACTCAATCATTCCACAATTACTCAACCCAAAGATTCACACTTAAAGTAAAGGAACACATATGCAAGTAGGACATCAATCATCAATGAAATTAAGCACATTCACACCCACTTTCATAAGTACTCACGAAATAGCCGCTTTAAGTACATGCCCAAATAGGAAAGAGATGAAAGAGAAAAGAAAAAAACAAGAGTTAGAAATTGGGAGTTCCCTATTTATCGCCATTGTTCGAGGTGGTGGAGAGCTTATACATCTAAAGTGATCCTCTCCTCTTACCACCGGGGTTTCAAAATGTACTGCGACTCAACATCCTCAAATACCCGAGATCAAAACACCACGACATAACACAAAACAAACTAAAATAACACCAAAAACAAATGGGTTGCCTCCCATTCAGCGCTTATTTTTTTAAGGTCCTATTGCCGATCGATTATTCTTACGCTCAATTAAGTGAAACCATGTAACTCTCCTCTCGCCCTCAACCGACCAACCGATGTCCGACGAAGCTACGAAGACTTTTGAGGAGTCTATTTAATTGATCACGAGAGATAAAGAAGAAGAAACAATGTGGTACCTTTCATTATCTTCCAAGTAGGTGTACATAAGGTGGTCCCAGAATGGCTTCAATTCCTTTTTAGCTTCCAATGGTGGGGTTTTATTAACATCGCCCAAAAGGCTTCTCCTCCAAGTGCAATTCTTCTTCTTCCACTCGCGCCACCTCCATATCGCCTTCAATTCTTCACTATGGATGCGGTCATCGTAAAGATCGATCATATCAACAAAATGACAACTCTCATCCACCATCGATATTTCATTGCTTCAGAAAGAGCAATTTTTATCTCTTTGATCATCCACCTTCACCGTGATTTTCCATTCGCCACATCCAAAACCATCCCAAAGAAGTAGCCAAGAAAGGTCTCCCCAAGATTAAGGGCACATGCTCATCCTCCTTCATTTCAAGGACTACAAAGTCACCGAAAGACATGACCATCCACTTTCACGAGAACATCTTCCACTACGCCTTGAGGTCGAGTATAGACTTATCGGGCTAGATGAAGAGTCATCCTAACCTGCCCTGGGGCCTCCACAGCCAACTTTTTTTGAATAATGATAAAGGCATAAGGTTGATGCTTGCCCCAGATATCATCACACAAAAGCTCCTTCTTGATTCCATTCCCAATGTCACAAAGAATAGTGAAGTTCGCCCGATCTTTCAACTTTGGAGGAAGGGCTTTGCACTATTGCACTTCACTTCGCGTGGTTCAACCGAACGAGCTTAGGTTCATCAACTCTCCTCCTTTTGGCAAATAGATCTTTCAAGAACTCGCGATAATTTGGCATCTCGCCTTCCAATGTATCATAAAAGGTATGTTTATGTGCATTTTCAATACTCCAAAAACTTAGCAAACTTCTCGCCTAACTTCTTTCTTCATAAACTTTTGAGGATAAGGAACATGAACCACAAATTTAGGCACCCCCATTCATCTCGCTCAGTTTCTTTTTCACCTTGAGCCTCTTTTTTCTCTCAAAGTCTTCCACTTTGCACCCCTTTCTTCATCAACAAACCCTTTTTCTTTTTTTTTCTAGCTTTTCCACTCTCTACCTTCCTTCCTACCGCTCATCATCTTCCACCTCTCTACCCTCACTATATTCCTCAACTTGCCTATGATTTTCCCTCTCACCTTTCAGAATGGAGGTCCATCATACTTCTTCCCACTTCTAAGCTCAATATTTTGGGTAATGTTCCTTCTGATTCATCTCGCATAGACGGAATTCCGCCTCTCTACCTATCGATTTTGCTTATCCGTCCCATCCGACATTCCGCCATTAAATCGCCTGCTGTTTTCTTTTTCCATCCTCCGAAATCTTGCTCTTCCTCTCGCTATTCTTAGTCTTCTTTCTAATCAAATTCAAGAGAAGATAATTCTTCTTCACCTTCCTCACATTGTTGCACAAGAAGTTGCAACATCTCAAGAATCGATGTTCTGGGCTTTCTCCACCGGAGGCTTTGAACCCGATCAACACCAAGGGAACAAAGGATTCCAACCTTCTGATTTTATAAGAAAAAATCGCCTCGCTTCCACCCATTCGATAAGATGTAGAACCTCCTCGATAGTTCAATTGTTTTTCCATTGGTTGTGAAGGCAGGTGGACCTCGAGGCATAAAGGTTGACCATAGGTAGGTCACACTTTGTCGATACTTTTCGCTCCCCCTCCGTTGTAATTCGCCTACCCATATTGTTGGCCTCTTCCTCGCCGAAAATACCGATCGTCCATAAACTCATTCGGCCGCTGCTTCTCCCCAAACCGCTTGGGTTAACCCGAATATTAATGATTTTTCCATCATAGCCATCAATGTTTTCCGAAGTTCCAATGATGTCTTCCATCCATTCACACTCTAACGTGATTGGATCAAGATTCCATTCCCCAACATTTTTAACTCCTTCCACAATTTTCCACCCGCACTCTTATTCAAAACCACCACCCGCACAAGCATCGAGGTGCTTTTGCTCATCAGAACGGATCACAAAGAAAAGTAGGCCATTGTATCTTGTTTCATCAACCCATGCTATTACGGACTCAATCAACAAGTTGGAGTATCGCTCCCATGCTTGAATGAGACCTCATTCGATTTTTGACTAAAATGTAGATATCTTAGTTCTCGCCTTTCATTGTTCTCGACGGAGATAAAAACGCTTCCAAAATGCTCGCTCAATTTGAGCCCAAGTGGTGATACCGGGAAATGTGTTATCGAACCAATCCTTAGCTATCCATGTCAAGGAAAATTAAAAACAACTGAGTTTTTTGCATCCTCCGACATCCCATTGTAATCAAATGTCATATAATCAAAAAAGTTCCGGAGACGAGTGTTTCGATTGGCTCCCTACCTCTCCTCCGAATCGAGAATCAAGGAGCATCTTAAGGATCCCCGTGAAATAGAGAAGTTGTTAGTTTCACCTGGCAAAGCCACTCCATCATAATGCCTTTGAGGTTGAGCTCATACATCCCTGATAGCCATATCAGATTCCCTCCTCAAAGTGTTTTGTTGGTTTTGGTAAAGAGGGTTGAAGCTGGTTATAATTTTAGGTTGGCAGGTTTTGGTTCTCTTGGTTTTGGTAAGGTGGATTTTGCAAGGTTGGTTTTGGTACGGTTTTGGTTGTATGGATGGATGGTTAAGGTTTTGAAGTTTGATTTTGGTTAGGAATTGGTTTTGCCGGTTTTACTGGTCGATATCATGTCGGTTTTGGGGGTAAGGTTGGTTCGCTATGGGTTCGGATTATTAATCCTTTCCGCGCAATCGATTCTCCGTTTCTCCAATTCCATCCACATTCAACCTGGCTATTTCCTACCGTAGCCATTCTCATTTGAAAGCTCTCGATTTCTTATAGCTTGGTCTGGTCTGGGCCTCCGATCAACGCTTTTTGTTTTCCTTTTGAGCGTGTTTCATAAACTCAAAAATTCAAAACAAAGAAATCAAATGTAGTCTAAACAAGAATATAGTAAAAATCCTAAAAAGAAAACACCCACTACTAGCTAATAATCTATTTCAAGTTTTTACACAAAGATGAACGCCACTTTTTGCAACGACCTATTGACTTTAACAGAAATGTTATATTATTTCTAAAAGGCTACTCCCACAAGAGTATGGGATCATCAGTAGTAAGGGTAAGTATTTGGATCAAGTACTATCGAACCCAAAGGAGTTTCAGATGCTGTAAATCCCCGAAATCTTTGCTTCAGAACTATTATGGATGCAATTTGATAGTCTAATTCAATACTATTGAGTTAACAATAAATAAGCAAATGACAAAGATTACACTAACTTCGATGAAGTGCAAATATTGGAGAATATTGTTGGGACAGAATCCCCACGTGATACTATCTTAATTGGTTTGTCGACAAGGACTATCTGCACAAAAGAATAACCCTAAGTGTGCCTAAATCCAGTAAACCAACTTCCCTAATCCTTAACTAAATAAGCGACAAAGAAAAGTTCTGTTTTTATCCCGACTACTCAACTAATACCCTCTTTATTCTCACTTACTAAATAACCAAGTTATTAAGGTTGTGCTTAATTACTATAAATTTCTTATTCAAGTCATG